>VZSV01000067.1:1025966-1053062 GCA_013398735.1 Nothocercus julius | reverse complement strand
CCCTGCGGCTCTGCCCCGCCAAGGCCTCTGCGCACCCGCGGCGCTCCCGCCGCTGCCGCCGCCTTCCTGCGCCCCGCTAACCCGCAGCGCGGCCGGGCAGGGCGGGCTGTGGGGCCGCGGGCAGAGGTGGCCGCAGAGGATGCGTCTTCTCTAGGGCAAACCTGCCGGGCTGGCCAGTTTGCGGGCTGGGATTTTGTGGCACCCGTGCTGGGTATGGGACAGGAGGCGCAGGGAAGGGGAGCTCCTGCTCTGGAACAACAGCGAGCCAAAACTGTGCCTTGTGTGCAATACCAGCAGGAAGAGAAGGCA
The DNA here is from genome assembly GCA_013398735.1 of Nothocercus julius. Taxonomy (NCBI): domain Eukaryota; kingdom Metazoa; phylum Chordata; class Aves; order Tinamiformes; family Tinamidae; genus Nothocercus; species Nothocercus julius. The sequence continues at coordinate 1,052,753 of VZSV01000067.1, read as the reverse complement.
AGGAATGGGAAAGGGAAGGGTAGGGATACTCACAGAACCGCCCTGCAGCACGCAGGGAGGACATGGGAAACCTGGTGGCGCCTGGGCCCGGATCCCACTGCCAGTGCCGGGGAGGCAGCGCACGGCGCCGTGCGCGAACCTCGGCTACCCTCGGACGCACCAGGGCGCTCCTGCAGCCCAGCCGCGGCATTTTTTATCCTCGTAAATTAGACGTTTGGCCACAGCAACCAAAACAGGGAAAAAAAAAGGAAAAAAAAGGAAAAAAAACTCTCCTCCCCGTCGGGGAATCGAACCCCGGTCTCCCGCGTGACAGGCGGGGATACTCACCACTATACTAACGAGGATGGACCCGGGCGCTCTTCCTGCGGTGGCCGGTCCCTAGGAGCGCCACGCCGGTCCCGGGGACACGGGGACCCGCCTGTCAGGAAGCGCCAACCACAACGTCACCTGGGGAAGAATCTGGATCCCTGCTCGTCTGGGAATCTAAAAACCGTAGCCACCACGAGGGAGGAAAATGAACAACCCCCGCTGCCGAAACCCGGGATCGAACCAGGGACCTTTAGATCTTCAGTCTAACGCTCTCCCAACTGAGCTATTTCGGCGGGCACAGAAGGTTTTCTTGGTCCCAGCTACCACGGCCCGCACCCCGGGCGCCCCCAAACGCGGCCGTGTTTGCCCGTCACCTGCTGCAGGAAAAACCTCCAGAGACATTTGCTCAACTTTAACAACTTCGCGTCGGTGCAAAACACACATTTCTGCAGCATTTCAGCATCCAGCGGCCAGCCTTGCTGAGAAGATCCCTGGGGACACCGCAGAGGAGCCTCTTCCTCGCCCTGATGCGCCCACAGGAACGCTCTGAGGGATCTTGAGGCTCCTAAAGGGTTCGTACGGCAGGGAACACTAATTCCTCAGCACAAGCTCCACTTCTCGCTTTAATTCTGCCCACAAAGAGCGCCGGGGTTTTGTGCCCGCCTCGGTGACCCGCTGCTGCGGGGAGGCCGGCGCAAAGCGGAGGGGAACGGGCAAAACGCCGCGGCTCTCGGCAGGGAAAATGGCGGCGGGTCGCAAAAGTGAGGACCTCCCCGTCGGGGAATCGAACCCCGGTCTCCCGCGTGACAGGCGGGGATACTCACCACTATACTAACGAGGACAGGCGCACAACGGGGCCGCGCCCGGTGCCGCCACAATCGCGCGGCGCGCGCCGGGCCGGGACGCGCAGGGAGAGGGAGGGAAGGGGCGCCGCTCCCGACCCAGCGCCCGCGGTCCCGCAGCAGGACCGGCCGTCGGCCCCGCGGGGCGGGTCCTGCCGCGGCGCTATCTGCGCCTGGCGCAGCCTCCTGTAACAGAGCGGGGATGTAGCTCAGTGGTAGAGCGCATGCTTTGCATGTATGAGGCCCCGGGTTCAATCCCCGGCATCTCCACTTTTTTTTTTTTTTTTTTCTTTTCTCTTTCTTTCTCTCCTCCCTGTAGAACGTTAACGCCTTTTGTGCAGCAGCTCTCTTGCTCCACAGGGCTTTTTTTTTTTTAATTATTATTTTGCAGCTTGTAAATAACGGCGATATTTCTCTTCTGCCTTTTCAGGGGGGTTCCGGAGCACCACAGGTCACAGAGCAGCACCCATCAACCATGGAAAAGCCTAGAACATGGGATCACAAGGATGAGGCCTGGGCTGATGCAAGACGGCACCTTTCAAATACTTTGCCTACAAAAATGACTGCCCCGACCCCTATGCTCATTGCTGTGCTTGCACTGCATGAGGAGCACTGGGCTTTGCAGTTCCTGTTCTGATTCTCTTCATCTTTACAAGTAAAGGGGATGGTTCCGAGGCAAAATTTTCCGTGGAAAATCCACTACAAAATCACCTCTGAGTTGTTTTTTTTGTGTGTGTTTCCAGTCAAGAGAGGGAGCACATGTGTCCTGGCACCATCCCAGCGTGCTTGTCCTTCAGGAAATTCCTGGCCGAGTCCTGCCTTGGCTATAGTTTGGCACAGGAAGGCTGAGCAGTTTGTTCAGGCTCACATTCAAGGGCGTAAAAACGACTGTCTGGACTTGTTCGAAGTTGAGAGTTGTGCCAAGTCTGGAGAACACGCCTCACTGTCCTTGGATGCTGCAGTTAACATGGAATAATTTAGCAGGACACTCGTGAGCGCGGCTCGCTGACTCACCCCAGTGCCAAACTGAGGCACTGCACAAGCAGGCAGGGAACAAACTTGGCCTCACCTTTCCTTGACACTACAACAGTAGAGAAAACAGGGTAAAAGCTTCCCTGAGAAAAGCCCTTTTCCCACTATTGACATGTATATTCAGGGGTGTGTATATCATGGATCAGGCCTAGTCTCAGCTAAGAATTACAGCCTTCTGAAGAAGGGTTGTTTTACAGGAGGCAGCTCTCTGCATTTTTACAGGTGCAGAGCAAACCACCTCTCCCCGAGCTCTTTCACCTTTAAAACTTCTCTTTGGGCCCCTGGTTGTTTACTTCGTGGGAAGGCAAAGTTCACAGCTACTCTGCTCCAGTGACAAATTCCTACAGGGGGCAGCAGGAAAAGAGATTCGTTTTAGCCAGGGTTTGGATCTGCAGTTATATATGAGGAAGAGTCCAGAAAGTTCTAGAATTCTGTTTATTACAATATCTCACACAGAAAATATCTCTCCTGTGCAAACAAAGAACTCTGCATACACAGTGTAGTCCATTTGACTAATATAGTCCAGAGAGAAACTTTAGCAATACATAATCAATAAAATAAAATGGATAAAATTATCCAAACATTTATATTACAAAATACCAGTGAAATAGCTGGTAAAGCTTCTGAGAATACAGAGGGCTTCCCAAAAGAAACAGGGTAAAAAACAGTTCATTTATAAAAAGGTACGTGCTAGCAGTTATTAGCAAGTCCACTTTTGTTCCATGATATTTCCAGGCTCTCAAAGCACCTTGGAGAAGCAGGACACTTCACAGTGCTACAGGAGGCCACTTCTTGGCTAGATCAGCGTGCATAACCTCAGGGATCCACTGGCAATAGGCAGCGAGCAAGTCTGCAGGGAAAGAGAGGAACCGTTGGGCAGCTGCAGGAGCCAAGGGCTTTACATTCAAATATAAAGAAATGCCGTTTCCTAAAGGATAGAAAGCTCCACAGCTCTTCAAAAAGAGCCCAGCCTTTAGTGATTGCTTCTAAGAAAATATTTGGAGTACATGAAACAAAAAAGATCACCTTTTTAACTACCCTTCAAAATACCAGCTGTGCTTGAGATATCACAACCAGCCCCACTGCTTCCCTCTCCAAAATGACTAATAAATAAGCAAGCAGGACACTCACATTTAGGATTTTTCTTCCATGCAGCCAGCAAAGCATCACGGTTATCACAATTTTCTGCAACAAGAGCCTGCAGGAGAGATTCTGTTCTGGGCTGAAGCCTAAATAAGTCCAAAATAACAACAAAGCAACATTCATTAGCTCAAGGATGGCAAAGCAAAGTACATCACAACTTTCAGCCTATCACTCTTAAGGCATCCTCTAGTACTAAGAGACTAAATACTGATGGGTAAAAAACACATGACCTTTGGATACAGGAACATGCCATTAGCTTAAAAAAAGTCCACTAGAAGTCATTTATTACCCTACCTTTTTTCCCTTTTTTTTTTTTTTTTTTTTTTTTTTTTTTTTTTCTTCCCTGAAGAAAAATTAGCAGTCTACTCTTATTGCTGATGGCATGAAGAGGCAGTGAGAAAGTAACTCACACCGAGGAAACAGAACTACACCAAATAGCCCAAAATAAAGCAAGAAAGAATCCACAGGTCTCCTGTTGAGCTCTTAATTGACTAAAAAAGGGAAACCCTTTGTAATTGTAGTGTAATGTTTGCGCCTGTTACGTTTAACAAAGTCTTTCAAAATTCTTCTACCTATCAGCTCCACAAAAACTCACAGAAAACTTACAAAAAAGGCTTATTATGGTAAACAAGAGAGCACAGCCCAGGAAAGACATGATGAGCAGTAGCTGACTCCTTTTGAGGGTCACAGTTTTTAAATGTCATCAAAAGCATCAGAAAGAAAGGACAAATATCTTTGGAAACCTGATTTTTTTTTTTTTTTTAGTACATTTGCCTAAATTCAATAAAAAATACAAAATTAGAGAAGCAGTTACTTAAATATGTGAGCAATTTATCTCTACAGATCAGCTCACTGAGGTCAGTGCGACCAGCAGCTGCATGTGTGCTTCCACACTTGCCCTTAAACTAGGCTAGTTCTCCTGAGACAGAATTTTTCTTGCTAAGGAAATTGATTTTCCTCTCTCCACAACTACAACCTAGATCATTATCTAGAACACCCTCCCAAGGATTGAATTTTTTTATTTTAAGGGAGGTAAAAACATTTAGTGGAGAGAAAAAAGTTTGTTGTTAACCACTTACTTGGACCATGTCTTCAGCATTATGAGAGGACTGGACAGCAGACACTGGCTATAAGAGGCCAACTTTTCAATAACCTGGAAGATTTGTTAGATCAAATATATAATGAACAAGGTAAATGAACTGTCCTGTGGAAATAAACATTAATGAACACAGACGCCTATAGGTGTCAGTTCCATAGTCCCTGTTATGCTATGTCTTTCTCTCATCTGGGCAGGCAAACGCGGCAGCCAACAGGTTCACCTCCTCTAGAAGCTGGGCTAAAAACATATTCAATGTCAAGGAAGTGAGGCATTTGGAATATCCTTACCTTTCCTTCCAGCAGGAACCTGGCGAAGTGTTTATAGCGATCGATACCTTCTGGATAATCAACTTCCACAGCAGGGAGTGGCCAGCTAACTCGATCTGGAAAGACAGATCACACTGGGTTACCTAAACAATCAAAGAGGAGGATGATTTTCCATGTGAGATGTGACAATAAAGTGCTAAGACAACTGCAGAAGTTACTGTCATCACCCAGACAGCCTCGATCCTTCACAACAATGGGAAGACACAGGCATAAAACAGCCAGGCCAATGGGAAAATGCTGGTATTTAAACCCTGTGAAACCCATGGAGCTACTCAAACCACTGTTAAGTCCTTGGAACAGTCCAGACTGAGCTTAACCCTTTAGGTGTTCTTGACAGTATTGCTAAACAGCACTACAACGTCTAACAAGCATCTTTTAGACAAAATTACTGAGAAAAGTGTTTCAAGAAACTTACAGAAGACACTTGGCCTGTGGCATCGAATTCTGCCTGTTTCAGGGCAGTAAGATGGAGGAGGATTTTCCAGGGGTTTCCCAAAGTGGCAGTAAGGCGGCAACAGAACCGGAATCCACTCAGGTTCAACGGCAGACACACCTTAGTAAAGAAAAACATGCTGCAAAATGAAGTCCTGCTGACAAGAGCCAGGCACAAGCCAACAGTCCTACGAGTAAAGCGCACGTGCACAGGCTCTCATCCTCCATTAAGGTTTATTTATGGCCTATTTTAAAGTCAGCTGCATGGATTTTAATTTCTTTTGCTTGTGCCAATGGTTAAAGGGCAGCTACTGCTGATTGGGCTAGTGCAAAGAAGCTGTTTCAGAAGTCCAGCTTCCAGTCTATTTTACTAGGGAAAAGGGAGGAATAAATTTGGCCCATTTTTCCTACGTTAAATCCTAGGAATTAAAGAATCCAAAGATCTGTATATATCTGTACAGTGAGTATAGACCATCAAAGTGTTACCTTTCATATATAATTTTGTAGTCTCAACAATTTCTTGATACACCACAAACTCTGGGAGTTGTTTGAAGAGGATTGAACTTGGGTGGATGAACACGGGGTCATCTAGGAGAGCAGTCTTTGAAGAGAGCACAAGGAATTCAAGCAGAGTAAGACAAGTCACTGACAATCCAACTCCCTGCCTGCATCAAATTTCAATCTCTCCCAGATTGTTTGTATTGTTTCCATAAGAGACAGAGCTTTTAATAACACCACCTTTTCCTGCTTCACTTTCTCTTTGGAACCAGCAAGAACTTTGCAAGATGCATTAACTGTACTTCCTAGCTCCTCCCTACACGAGGCCTGGGAAACTGTAACATAGGAAACTTAAATTCTGTATAGAGAGATTGGAGAAAGCCGGAAGACACAACCCCAGTACAGAATCCACACGGAAATCCAGGCTTTGCACAGGAGCATCCCCCTGAGACACAGACACAAGGGAAGGGGAATTTGGTCAAATCAAGCTGCTTACCTTGTAAGCGTTTTTCCATTTGTCATCCAGGAGTTCCTCTGCCTGAACCCGTCGGGCTACGTGATCCCCTAGCCCTGCCAACACAATCTGTCTCAAGTAGGTTGCTTGGGCTTCTGTTGGGGGCTTCATTTTTGGATCAATGTAGAGTACAGCATCAGAGCAGATTGAGTTAACTGAGGGGGAGAAAAAAAAATTGATTTTACACTCAGTGGAAAGCAAACTTTTCAACAGTCCAGTTGATTTGCTACCCCCAGAAGGCAGACAAACCCAGCAGTTCCTCCTCAAATCCAGACTTTTACCTGCTGTTGTCAGCTGCCCTCGCAAGCGTCTGATTTCCAGCATAGCTTTGTATCGTAGCCCCTTTTCTTCACAGAACTTAGGAGTGCACCCTGCATATTCACAGGCCCCCACTGCTCCTGCAAGTGAACAATACAAAAACTCAGTATATCAGTTTTCCTAGCACAACATTAAGCTGTGGGACAGTACTGTCACTGGCCCATATGGACATATCACAGGTCCCATTCAAGGGATTTTGCAATCCCTGCATTCAGGGGTTTTTGTTAGCCTGGGACATTTGGAGGCTGCCTGGAGCACAGTCTACAAAACATTCCACCAGACTTAGCCCTACAGCAGGAAGATGTCTTTGGTTATGTAAAGCCAGTAGCTCAGGGTCACAGGAAGAACAAAATGGAAAATAACAGTACAGGGAAATGGCTCACTGTCATACCCAACATCACCATGAGGTCTCCTAGCTTTTGCAGCTGCCCTTGCCCAGCCCAGATCTTTTGCATCTGTAAAAGCCTTGCTTTCTTCCCCTTCAGCTTTGCTGTCTCCTCCTCACTTACTGCTGGTCTGAAAGAAACATCAAACACAGAACAAATCAGTATTGTGCCTACACGCAGATCTCAAAGCAAGAGGGACAGGTTTAAAAACAAGCTATAGGAAAGTTCAGTGCTGCTGCAGACCAGGAGTCAGCACCACCTTGTCTCTGTGCTGCGACAAGGCCATGTGTCCTATAAACAGAATCTCAGGCTACTTTACTCACCTGTCATACTCTTCAAAAAGCTCCCGGACGGTCATTGCAGACACGATGGTGATGGTGTATGGCAGGCAGTCATGCTGCCTACTCAGTGCCAGCATCTTTGCATAGCGTGGGGCTACAGGAAAAGTGGCCATTACTCTGCCCAAGGGACTAATAGGGCAACTCAGCTTCGCTGCCTGCTGCTCCTTCAGCCTGGAGACGAGAAAAGGCATGCAGTAAACTCTGCTTTAATACAAGTTGGGTTTCTGGTTTGGGCAGCTTAATTTATTTGTTTTTGATGTAATCTCTGCTTTTGTTACATGCAGGCCTTAATGGCCAGGTCAGATTCTTCTTTTGCATGCAACTCCCTGCCCTGCACAGAGCACTTCTAGCAGTGCCTTCCCCTGCCTGATCCTTGGGCTGTGCCAGTGGCTACAAAAGCCCATGGACTCTCCTGGGCTGCAGAACCAGCAGCTTTCTGCTTCCTGACAGAGAGGCACAGCTGCCAAACAGCATTTCTAACTCCTCAGACCAGCACACAACAGAACACAGTGGCACTTCTTGCCCTTTTCACTGTAACCCTGTGCAGAAAAAACACTTCAGAATAGCTGGGCCCTAATAGCTCTGACAGAGGCATATTCCAGAACTGAAAGCACACTGAGGCTCCAACCAGGGAAACAAACACAGGTGAACTAAAAGCTGTTACAATGATGCCAGTTTATACATAAAGGTACATTCTGAAAAGTGAAAGCTGCAATGGAAATGGGAAAGCTGTGCTCACTGCCTTGGTAACTGGTGCTTTATCACTGAGAGGATATTCATGGAAAACACTGTTACCTTCCTGTCATTGAGGGCTCCTTCAAGGCACCCAGGGCTATCAGCAATTCTTCAGCTGCTGCAAGTGCTTCTGCTGGAGGTGGCGTTGGGAAAGGAAAGTTGATTACCTACAGACATGAAGATAAAACGCCTGTCAGTGCTGAAGAGCAGAGTTTGAGTGCAGTTAGAACTCCATGGAACATAAACCTCCCCTTTCGTTATGTTCTCCAAAGGAAAACACTTAGGAAGTTTTCCAGGGACAACAGGAAGGGAAATATAATGGGAGGAAACAAAACAATTAGGGAAACAGGAATAACAGTGTTTCTCTTAACTGCCACTACCACTGCCTAGGTCAGGCTGCTCTTAAGCATTTTGTTCTCTGGAGTGTTCAGCAACCCTGTTTTGTCAGGGCAAGGACTACTACTCCTTGTGCAGTTTGGGACCTGAAGGGAAGCCTGTGAAGCTAAAACACATATGCACACAGCTTAGGCCCTCCTCCCTCTCTCTCTCTGAACTACAAGACTGTTATTTTGCTGATTTTTAATTAGCAAGAAACCTGATGAGAAAGCTCCATTATCTGAGCCAAAAGAGAGGAAGTTGCAAAGTCTATTAAGGTCTGATGCAATTCACAGCAACTTCTGCAATTTCTTCTACAGAATCAAAATCAAGTCCCAGGTCCCTCATTTCTAAAACAAGACACAGCCTCAAGCAGTGAAGATAAAGGACAAATTTATGTTTTTTTCCGGTTCTTATGGACAAGCATTTTAATGAGTGCAGCAGCACAAAAATCAGTTTCACCTTTTCTATATTCAATGCCTTCATTTGCAGGATCAAGTCTTCGACTGGTCGCTTTGTTATTTCTGGAGCAGAAAATTGTTCAAAATCCATGAACACTGCTGAAGAATATAACCTAGTGGAATAAAAGCAAGGCTTACAAACTTTAAAATATATCTTAACTCAACAGATATGCATCAAAAATTGATAAGAAAAAAAGGCAGCTGTGGGATACTACTTACGTAACAATGCAACTGTTCACACTGTTCAGGCATCTTCATTGCCTTATTGACAATTGAAAAAAAAAAAAAAAAAATAGCCAGCTGATCTGTCACCAAACTAAGGGCTTGAAACAAGGAAAAGGCTCCTGCAAAGCCTAACTGTCAAACCTACATCATCTGTGACAGCTTATGTTCAGCTTCACTCCCAAATTTGGATTAAGAACAGACAAATGGAAATTGTTTTAAGTAGCACTGCACTAGTGCCTTGTGAAAGTGGAACAGCAGGACAATTAAAGGCAGTAGAACACGAGAATCTATCAGATTCACGGGACATTGGTTCAGCTTTTTGTCTTCCTAATCCTCATCAGGGGAACTAGCTAACCTGTAACAGTGCCCTGGTTCAGTCCGGCCAGCCCGACCTGCCCGCTGGTTAGCTGAAGCTTGAGATGTCCAGGTGACTCTGAAAGATGAAACCCCAGTAATTTTGTCGTAGAAACGTTTCTTGACCTTTCCACAGTCAACAACATATTTGATGCCAGGGATGGTAAGCGACGTTTCAGCCACATTGGTGGCTACAACACAGAGTCTGGTTCCAGGAGGAGGAGGCCTGAATACCTACAGCAAACAATTGGGCACAAGAAATGCACTGTCAGTGAAACAGAGAGATTACAATGTGTACAGTACAGCAAGTGAAATAAAACTAAGTCAAAGACTTACACTTCTGGCCCCAGCCCTGAAGCTCTCTATCCACTTCTGTTAATCCCTCCGAGAAACAAGCAGAGCACACGGTCCCCAAGCAGTCCAGATGCCAATGGCTAGTCACACCCAGACACACTGCTGTCACCTCTGAGGTCCCAAGAGGGAGTATAAGAATTTGCAAGCGCTGCTGGATAGTAGTAGGATCCTGGCAGGCCCCATAGCTATGACTAAATTTAACAAGCTACAGGACTGCAGCCTTTCATGTCTTCCAGCTTGCTGAACTGGCACACTAGGAACATCACAGCCTAAGCAAGACCTGCTCTGATCCCATCTCAATTTGCCCATTCATTGCCAATGCCAATGGGCATTTTAAGATGTAAATTTTAACCCCAAACACATGTGGCTTAACACACAACACAGCTACACATCAGTAAAGGTCACTTATTCTTGTGACAATAAATCCTTTACCTTTGCTTGTTTCTCTGGTGCTAGTAAAGAATAGAGAGGGAGCACATAGAGTGGAAGGGAAGAATCTGATTTTTCATCTGTAAAGAAACAAAACAAGATTTTTATATACACAGTAAATCAGCTTCTTCCAAGGCTCAGCCACAGTGCTTTCACAGACTTAGCCTCATTTAGAAGTAGCACCAAAGTATGTGGTATAAAGCTGAAAATGGAAAACCTTAACAGCTTCTCCATTACACAGGTTTGATGTGCAGTCATATCATCTTAGCAAAGGCCTTAGCTAAGAATTCGTATCACATATTTCACAGGGGACTGTAGATGGGCAATTTCTATTTCTTAAGTGCCAAACCTTCTCCTGAGTCTGCATCTCCTAAATCAAGATCAAGATCAGATCCTGCCATGTCATCATCAGTTTCTGCATCTCTGTCTTCATCCCCTTCATCCACTGGTATGACAGAGTAATTGTCCAGATCAATTTTGGGGAGTGCCTGAAGACGACAGGAGGGAAGAAAAAAAAAAATAAATAAAATAAAAGCACAAAGCAATAAGCCTTTCCAAGCACAGTGTTAGCCCTTACATAACTGACAAGATCAACAATTCCTATTGCTTTAAAATCAAAGCTGAGTGCTTATTTCAAACTTTTGTTGACATGAAGGTGACAGAGCAACTAAGTGATTTCATTTATACTTCAAGGCTGAGATGCTAATTCAATTGTGCTAATTTTGAGAGTCAGGGGAAAATCTTGAGTGAATTTTAGAAAGCATTCTGTGCAGAGCCTTTTTTTTTTTTTCACAGGGATTTTTACTCTTTCCCATAACTGTCCTTTACTCAAGCTACCAAGATCCGATGCCAGCAGACAGCTTATCCGTAACATCATGAATTCCTGCTAACAAATTTCACACAGGACTTGGTCAGAAACAACACTACTCTCATTCACAGACACATCAGTCCCAATTTTGGATAACAATTGACTAGATGAGAGCAGTCCTGGAGACAGCAAGTCTAGAACTACTTCCATTAAAGTTTTATTGGTCAGTACTTAATAGAAATCAATCTCCTGCCTATAATGTCCAGGGACACATCTTAGTATTCCACTGCTCATACTGGAGCATTTATCAGTGTAGATAAAGATGTTCCCTCTAAACGCTGGAGAATTCCACTAAAGAAAGCATCCACTGGAAAACATTTTATTTTTCCCTACCAGAAAACTGTGAAAGAAAAAACAGTATTTTCATCTTGGACAAAAAGCAGATGAAAATACTCTTGGAGGCTAAGAACAAACTGTAGTTTTTATATCATTTAATTCTGCTTTGCCCAAGTCAGGATGACTCTGGCCTACACACACCCCTGAAAGGATAAATTCCCTGAAGGGGAATTATATAGGACACAAGGCACAACTAGAACAGAGTTTGGAGAGAAACACAGCTACTCAGGAACACTGCTTTGCAGGGAGGTACCTGCTCCTTCCTGTCTCTTGGTGGAATTCTAGCCATCACACATTACCATAGCTTTCTTCTTCCTCCTGGATTTCTTAAATTTTCTGATTTCTTCCACTGATTCTTCTTTGTCATCATCTCCTAGAGAAACATCAAGTGGAATTACTGTTAGCTCAGCTGCTCTCCTCTATAGTGAGTGTGGAAGCCTGGCCATGCTCTTCACTTGGGATCCACGCAACCTTGCTTGTGATTTAAGAAGTGTCACAGTATGAAAGCAGCAAATGGTCACGTTGAGGACACGGGTGTCCCAGAAGTTTAACATTAAGGTTCAGTTTATGAATCACAAAATGGCTGAGGATTGACAGGAACACAGACAAACACATCTTGAGGTTTAGGAGAGGATTAGCTGGGCATATCAGAATTGAATCTTCTAACTTTCTAAAGTCACTTTGGGAAATTCAACTATCCTCAGAGCAAATAACCTCCAAGCAGCAGCAGTCCTTCCACTTGTAACTCAATCAACAGAATGACTGAACAAATGCAGCGGATTCCAGGGAATCAGAAGATATTGTATGTGTGTGTATATATATACACACATATATGTGTATATATACATATATATGTGTTTGCATATATATATATAAAAAAAGCATTCGCCCTGAACTCAAATCAGCACAAACTGAACAAAATCATCTATCTTGCACCTTTCCCCATTCCTGGATTTTGAGGTTTCTTTAGATCAAAGCAAGTTCACTTCTTGGTGAAATAAATTCCAACTTTAACAATCCTTTATTCTATAGCATTACCTGCAGTGTTATTCTTTTTGAATGGAAAAGCTTTCCTCAGCCTTCTACAGAGTGAGTGAACTTCAGCCTGTCCTGTTAAAAACACCAAAATCCCACCTGCAAGAGATGAGACAACTCTAAACCTCAGTGTAGTTATTTCACCTTGGAAAGTTTCAGAACTCATTCTTGGTAAGACACATCAAATACATTGCAAGGTAACAAGGAGAAACAGGGTCTTTGTGTACACCACTCCCTCAAGAAACATAACAACATAATGATGACTTAAATAAAGGCTAATTTTCACAACAGAAATCTTCCAGTTAAAAGCAAGTAATGTGTCATTATGTTCCAATGTCTTGTTAGAGAGAGAGAAAAAAAAGAGCAAAAAGAACAAACTCGGAAGGTTTGAGACATGTTAAGTGTAAAGAAGTTCCCAGCATGATCCTACCTGAGGGCAGCATTCGATGGATTTTACACACTTTTCTGAAACACTCCCCACTGTAGTCATCTAGGGGTGTTTTCTTATTGAAGTGAACAGTCACAGGGTATTGCCTTGCATCTACCTAGACAGGAAACAACAATAAATAGAGAATGTTGTATAACCCAGCACAATCAATTCTTGTTCTCCCATGAAAGCTGCATCTCAGTGTTCTGTTCAGGTCTTATTTTTGGTAACCTATGAAACACTGGACCCACACAAGTCAGTTTTGTCCATTCAGAACACCTAGAAACCAAACTTCTCTCTCTTTCAGATCATCTGCTCAGTTTGAGGCTTTCTACTTCTCCCGAGCTGTAATTTCTAGTCTTTCAAGATAACGCATTTCCTGCCAGGTAAAGCTTTCCTGATAAAAATGGAAAGAAAAACACCCAAAGACGACACAAACTAAACAAAATAGCTACTTTTAAATTGATAACTGTCTCAGCACCAACTGGAAAGATTAGAGTGCCCGCATTTTATTTTATAAAGACTGTCCTCACAGTATTTCAGCCATTACAACTGACATGGTTCCCAGTAAGACAGATGATACCTGAATAACAGGAGGTACCACAGAAAATAGCCTCTTGTTCTCAGTGAAGTCTTCAACACGAAGGGTTGCTGACATGATGATGAGCTTCAGTGGTAGCCCTTTCTGTAGGGACACAAACGTGCTGTGTTACTCTGTGCCTGAAAACACAGACTATATGGCAGCATACAGCACAAACCCCCACTACTATTAGTATTAGCCTGAATACAAGGCTCTTCCCCAAAATACTCCTGGGTTGCACCATGTCAAGTGACAAAGGATAGAAGTCAGCTTCAAATGTTGCCTGTCTTAAAACAAAGAATTGCACAAGCAATCCTGATGCTATCACTGACTTGCCTGTAAACCACTGAACTCTCTCATCTCTGTGTAAACACACACGCATATCCATAAGTAAAAGAAAAGGGGGTTACCAAGAACTGTTGAATAGTCCATCAAACCTGATTCCAGCATCTGTCAGGACTAAACACTTCAAGGTGTCTGCCAGGATCCCAGGAATAGTCTTATCCTCATCACTGTTATTAGCTGACTTATTTCAGCACAGCAGTAAGCATCTCACTTTATAGTAAGCTGCTAATTTAAAATCTTTACCTGTGTCTTGTGGTACTATGAGTCTGAAAATTAAATGGATATTGACTGGAAAATGATCTCTTGGTATTGATAATATACTATTTTTACCCTTTTGTAAGTCCAGTGCTGATTCTATCACAAGGGAAAAACAAGCATGCATTATCTGTGTCTGTGCTTTTTACTGTTTTTCATCACATTCTCACTGATTCCCACAGCACAGAGCCCCTGTTCCTCCTCACACAAAGCCTTGTCATGCCCTCCCCCAGTATGCCCACTTATAACACTGAGAACACTGCCAGGCTGTGCAGTTATTTTTGCTTCTCTTACCTTTTCACGAAGAGGCACAATACGAGACAAGAGGCCTATCAGGATATCTGTGTACATACTTCTTTCATGGGCTTCATCAATAATAACTACTCTGTACTTTGAAAGCAGAAAGTCCTGAAAAGAAAGAGAGAGAAGATCAGTGATTTCAGCACATGAGGTCTCATCCAAGGACTGATTCTCACTAAAGCAGTGAGAAGCTAAGAGATACAAATATAATCCTACATAAACAAGCAGCCTATAACAAAGTTGAATCCTAAAGGGCACATGAAGCACCCTAATTCCCAAGATGCTCTTCCTTGTTCTTGTTTTATACAGCAAGAAAACCCAACATTTAGGGTTATAATCCTTTGGCAGAATTATAAAGGGTTAACACAAAATACAGTTAAAGTGCTGAAACTGTTTTTGCTTTGAAAGGCTGGTAGCAAATTCATGCAAAGCAACTGGTATTTCTTTCTAGCTACACAAAAAATTTACGTCATTGAGGAGAGCAACTCACCTTCTGAATTTCTTTCAGCAGCACACCATCGGTCATGAACTTGATTTGTGTTTCGTCTGACACATTTCCTTCATATCGTATTTGATATGAAACAACTCTGTAAGGTAATATCAAGATAACCACAAGAATGGGGAGAATCATAAAATTTATGCTTATATCAGGAAGCAGCCTTTAACCTAATTAAATCAGAGCTTGACATTAGCACAAGCAAAATTATCAACTCCCTAGAGCACAGAAGGGCATTGGCTAGGATGTAGAGGAATTTCACTCTGAATTATATCACTATTGTGGGACACTTTCTCATGGAGACACAAATCTGGATTGCTTCCAACACACCATCTTTGCAAAGTGCTCTCTAGCTTACAACCATTAGGATCACCAAGTCTGTGAGGGGTTCTTTCCACAGACAACCTGGGAAGATTATAAGTAAGCTCCCTACAGTTCTTTGCCGGAGACAGAACAGACAATAAGTAAATCTCTGTTGCTAACACATACACAACTCATCTCAGTGTTATATTCCCAGCAAGACCCCAGCTTTTTTATCTCCATTTTTTATCTCCTCACCTGTGCGACAAATTCATTTCTTTAGCAACTCGCTGGGACATGGACACAGCAGCCACACGCCGAGGCTCCGTGATCCCAATAACACCACCTGAACTAGGAAAGAGAAGTGGGGAGAAGGTTGTTTTAGAGAGAAACATGTGGAAAGATAACAACATGATTTCTGCATAACTGTCTGAAGACAATATTATAACTTAGAAGAGTTTTCAGCTAAAGTTCAAAGGAAAACAGAGGAAGCTTTGGATGAACCCTTATATGTACATTGATATCACAATCTATATATCCCTGAAGCTATTTTTCCCCCACCACCACCTCCTTTCTAGTTTCATTTTTTCCTGAACATCACTCCTCTGGGCAGCCTTCTGACAGTATGGTTCATTTCAGAAGAAACTCAGGCTGAGGTCGCAGCAGCACAGGAGGTGAATGTACCTTATTACAGCCCACAAGCATCTTATGTGCCCGAGCTTGTCAATATAAGCAATATCACCAAACTACCATGCTGTTATTAGAAGAGTGAAATGTGCATATTTTCTTCCAAAGGTAAAATAAACCTCCGTAAGCAGAGGTAATCTCTATATGCTATGGACAGCCAATATTGCCCCTCTGCAAAGAGCAGATCAGCAACTTTAAAGAAAACTTTCACCATCACGATCTTAAAATATTACTTATGTAGATAAACTTTTGCAGTTATATCATAATCTTATTTACTTCAGAGTTTTTATAAATCCACTCCACTACACAGAGAAAAGGAAGTTCAGTTCAGTTAACTTCAGAACAAAATCAAAAGTGGCTTAGCTAGCTTGAGTTTTTGTAATCACATTTACTGTATAAAAGAGAAGACTCATACCTGGTATAACCAGCTTCATACAGAAACTGAGGTACTTGAGTGGTTTTACCGCTTCCTGTTTCTCCACATATGATGACAACGGGATTCTCGTTAATGGCTTCCATGATAGATTGCTCTTCAGCGAGAATTGGAAGCTTTAGCCTTGCTTCCTAAAAAAAGGACACATTTTACTTGCCCTGTTTTGCTTCCCCTCCTTTTCCACTTTTCACTGAGACTGAAATTGGCCTTAGTTTAAAATCCCTGAACAGGAATCCTGCAAGCCCTATGGTTTGAAAAGGTCTAAACTAGCTAATATCCCACTGCCATGTTCAAGAACTAGACACAGGAAAACAACTTGTCAGAAAGCACCTGTCAAGGTGTACACTTTAATTTTTGAAACTCCAGAGTTTCACAAGTCTATTAATAAGGTACTTCAAATAAAAACCTATTTCAAAACTCTGCCTTGTTCGCTCAAACATGAGCAGAGATTTTCCTCTTTCTAAATACTACTCTGCCTACATCAAATGGACAAATGGAGTAAAGCTACCCTGACTTATACATAGTGTAATGGAGAACCAAAAGCAACTTGACAAGACTTTCACTGAAAAATGGTGAAAAACTGCTAATTGATTTTACATTTAAAGCTAAATACTGACGACATAAAGCAAAACCAATTTTCTTTCTGCACAGGCTTAAAGCTCACACTTGTGCAGGCATAATTTGCCAGAACCAGCACCACAAATGCACATTAATGCGGTGCCAGTAGTATTGGTAATGGATGCAAGATAATACTGTAGTGTCTGTGGTGAATTAATTTGGCAGAAGATAATGTAGTTTCCATCCTCTTGACAGACATTTTACTGTTAACAGAGCCTCACCTGAATCTCAGGAGCCCTGTCCACAGGGATGAAAACTGCAGGCTTGCAAGATGGTTTGTTTGATGCTGTCTGACAAACCACTGCACTAGGAACAGCCTGCTGAGGACTTGCTGTCTCATTAGTGCCTTCTTCTGGCTTTTCAGCTGCATTCAAACTACTGCCTGAAACCTTCTCAATTTCTTCTTTCTGCTCTTCCTTCTCCTCTTCAGAGCTACTTGATCCTTCCTCGGGCTCTGATTCTGAATCTGAGCTGTGCCTTCTCTTATTTGCCCCACTGATGCTCCTGATTTTCTCAGTTACAACAGCCGCTGGCTCTTGCACCATCCTAGAACAAAACATCAACACATGATCAGTGTTTTCTTCAACATTCTCCAGGAGCTCAGGCCCACACACTTCTTACACAAAAAAAAAGATAAGTCAAATCAGTAAAAGCCACTGCCTGAGCCTAAGTCTGGCTTTTATTCAATTGGATAAGCTGTTCATGTTTGCAATAATCATGATTCAATCAGAAGGCTGGACCTGATAACATACAGAGGATCAACCAGCCAACACTCCTGTAATTCTACTAACCCCAGCTTTGGTCAGGTATAGACTTCTCTGCAGATATATTATCACAGATTCAAGCAGCTGAGTACAGTAACTGCTTCCCTGCTAAATTAAGAAAGAGAAATTCCCTTCTTCTACCAAAAACAAGAGAGTTGCAAGAGCAGGCTCTGTACAGTGACTACAAAAATCCAAACAAATCCTTTTCTTCCCTAGCAACATGTTGGATAAGTAAACTGTATTCTTATGTAAGCATGCTCTATATTGATGTCTATTCATTTCTTAAAAACCCATGTTTGTAGTTTAATTTATTCTGACTTCTGTCCATGTGAAACACTCTAGTTAATTATGGATACATCAGTCAATGTTTCCCAATTTTGAAAAAAAAAAAAAAAAAAAAAAAAAAGGAAATATTTATTCCACTAATTGCCTAACTTAGCAGCATCTATTATTTGTGTTTGCACATACAATTGTTATTCATTTCCCACACCCTTATAAAAGGGTCATGTTACTTTAAACATATTACCAGGTAAAAGTGGATATTTAAATCAATCAATTTTGAAGAATACGTACTTAGTAAGAATATTGAAAAACACGTGCCCATTTCAAAACCCCTGCAGTTCACCTGGGAGGCTCTTTCAAAGCAACGCTTTACCTTTTGGTCTGATACATTCGCTCTCCAACGCCCAGCTTGGAAGTGGTGTACAGAAGCTTCATTTCTGCCTCGGAAGCCTGGACTTCACTGAGTTTGCTCAGCAATTCAGCTCGCTATGTCGGAAAAATAACCAAAATCAGGATTTATACTTCACGAGCAAATAGTTTTATATCAAGAGCAGCCCTTGAGCTTTATAGATGAATGCTGGCAAATATTGCTGTGAGGGTTTAAAGATATAATAGAAGCACTGGGAGTAGCACACAGTTAAAAGTCCATTAAGTGCAGTATTTTGCAGCAGTGCCGCCCTTCTCACACCCTCTACTTGATTTTAAAATACGGATTTATTTACTTTGTTAGTGGGGTATTTTGTGTACACAGTGTCCCCAAGAGCAGTGGACTGAACTTCCCATTACGTTTTTTCTAGTCCTGTATCATTTCTTTTATATTGTAAGAAAGAGTTAACATGTTGAAAGAAAACCAAAAGTATATAAAGGCATACACCAGTTTTATCACTAACATACTGCACCAGCAACAATGAATCTTCTTCCTATGAATTATTCTTACTTTAAAGAGAAGAAAATGACACCCAGGGCGATCAAGCATCTTGCCAAGGTCAAAGACAGAACAAACTGGGCCCAGAAACAGTGAGTTCCTGCAGCTCAATGTGGGGTCAGGGTGAGGGGAATCTTATTTCACCGCTGGAAGCTGCACGGAAGGCACCATGGGCAGCCTCATGCTTTTGCCAGAGCATTCAGAAAATAACTGCCTAAATGCTGCTGTAACACAAACTTCCAAGCTTCAGCATGAACGTGTCCTGGAGATGCCTCAGAGCTCATGTTCACGCCAGCAGCCTACAACAGACATCCCGCCTTGGAGCTGCATTGCAAGGGAAACCTCAGCACATGCCTACTATCATCAGCTTCTTCTGCACTCAGGTATTATTAAATTTATTTAATCATGGCAGAAGCCACATAGGTAGAGCTTCACTGCTGAGAAACAACATACCTGCTTTTTCTTTTCTTTCTGCTCTAAAACTTTCTGCAAGTTTTTCTTCTGCCTCTTGCTTAGGGGCTTTTTTGGCTGTTGAGAAACACTTGTTACTTTTTTCTTCTTTGCTTTTTTTGAAGGCAAGACCAGGACGTTACTTCCATCAACTCCTTTCAGCGTTGCTTCATCTGAAAGCATTTGTTTGGTTATTTACCCATGCCAGGGAGGATGCCTATTTTCAGCACATTGCTCAATGGGCTCATTGCAAACCTGACTCGATTTAGCTCAGTTTTAAACAAAAAGGGCCCTGGTCCCCAGCCAAAACAAACTCCAGGTTTTTGATAAGGCCAAAAGAATATGAAGGTCTCAGCACAATGGTGCTTTTAGGGTATTTTTCCTGGATTTAGGTGACGCAAAATGAGCCTTTTTTCAGGCCCCCCTGAAAGTGAAGGGCAACTAGAGCAGGAGGGACTGGGCACCTTCACATTACCCATGGCCTCCTACCACCTCCATAAATATTTAAATTACACCAACAGGAATTTATATTAGAAAGGTTTTAATACTAAGCATAGGATTAAAAATAATATTAACAAATAGCCATATGAATAACGTAAAGTTTAAGAAAATAAGACCATAATTAGCATTAACTTAATTACTCTTCAGGAAATGAGTTAAAATAACTAATTAACAAAATATTCTAAACCGTTGTAATAAAACGGTTATTAATAATAAAAGAACGTAACGAAATAGTTTTAAATAAATGAATAACCATTCCAATAAACCGAATTAAACTATCACAAAAAAATAAGAAGACGGCAAGGCAAAGGTTCAGGAGCGCTCTGGCAGCGCTACTTTAACGATAAATATTCGCAATAACGGAAAGAGCGGCCGCGAAGGGGGCGGCCCAGGGCGGCGGCGCCACCGAGCCCCCCGCTCGCCGGGAACGGGTCCCGCCGCACCTCCCAGCTCGAGCTCCAGCGGCTCCGGCTCGGCGGCGGGAGGGAGCGCGGAGCCCCGCGGCTGCCGCGCCTTCCAGTTGTGTCTGCGGCGCGCCCGGCCCATGGCAGCGGCCCCCGGTTCCGCTTCTGGTGCCGGTCCCCACGTGCAGCTCCCGGCAGCGCCTCAGCGCAGGCGCGTGCGGAGTCTCGCGAGAAGGGGGCGGTGCGGAATGACGGCCCCGCCTCGTGTCGCTTCTCGCTGCGCGAGCGTCATCCGGCGCTGCGGCCGCCGCGCTTTTCTTTCCCTCTGCACCTGGAGGATCCAGCGCTCCTCGCCACGTTCTTTCTTCCCTCCGCACCCGGAGGATCCAGCGCTCTCCGCCGCGCTCCTCAGCCCCGCGGCCACGCGCTGGCAAATGTCCCTGCGGCCGCCCCGCGAGGCGCCTTCCCTCAGGCGGCCCCGTTTTGGCGCCCACAGTAACGGCCGCGGCGCCGTGAGGCGGCGGTGGCGGCCGCCCCGGCTTCCCCCCTAGCCCGGCGAGGCTTCACCACAGCGCTGCAGCTCTCAGGGCAAAGGCTCAGGAAACGTTTATTTGAAGCTTTGTCACAACACCACGGTCGACTCGTGAGACTGGTCTACAAAGGCCTAACTACATCGTACAGTGATCGGGTGGCCGGATAAGTAATAAATAAAGGCATGTGGAGCTCTGTAAAAAATAAGTTCAATATATTTGTAGCTACTTAACAATATTACCAGTAGAATCTAATGTTTCCCTAAGGATCATAGGGCAAAAGTATACATATACCATTTCTTCAGACCAAGGTATTTTTACAGAAACACAACAGTTGTACAAACTTAAGCACTATTAATCCTGAAATCTGATGTACAAAACGGGATGTGAAATCACTAACATCAGTGCTGATAACGAGTGCTACTATAGCAAATATAGTTTCTGATTAAAAAGAAGATCAATTTTTTTTAATGTGCTAGTTGTCATCACAGTTCAATGGAATTATCCAAAAGTTTAAAATGCATGCGGATACAATAAAATCTTTTATTTTCCAACCCCGACAAAGAGAACTTAACGGTCATTAGCTGCCAAATACAGATCAGTATGTGAGGCAAATCACACTTAAAAACTTCCACACCATCAAAGAGCTAAGATTTATACTGGTCTATTTTTCACATTAACTATGCAACAAGTCTTTAAAAGCAAATCACAATTTGGAAGGACGCACTATTAAGTACAGCATTGAATTACATCAGATTTTACACATTGTACTCTGATACCCAATACCACTTTTAAAAGCATTATTACATTCTTAATACAACAGATCAGTTACCTATACAGGTGAGGTGTGCACTTTCAGAGAAACTGCTACAAATGTAAGTTGGTTTGCAAAAATGTTAATGCAAAAATGTCAATGTACTGAGAATACATTGTCCTACAGTGGCTCCAAATATCAGGTCTTAAAGCAGGAAGCTAAAAATACTTAAGACCTTACTGGAATTTCTGATATCGGACGGTTTAAAGTCCATCTTGAACAGTTACATGTCAACTAGTGCAGCGAGCTGACACTCTTTGAAGTAGCTGCTGGGAATGGGCTGGTAGATAGGAACAGTTTGGTACTATCAGCCTTTGGATCAAAGGTTTAGTGTATTTACACGTGTGTAACTGCACCTCAGATAACCTATACCACTTCTAAAGTCACTTGCACCAGATCTGGTGTAAGGATAAATGGAATACTAGAGGAATGCATAGGTACCACCATCCAGCTCTGAATAAGCAGGACAGTGGTCAGAGCACAGGTCTGGGAGCTGCGAGATCTGGGTTTTGTTCCCATTTCTGCCACTTGCTGCGTGGTCTCGGGAAAATCTGTCAAGTTCTGTGCCTCAGTTTACCCACGTGTCAAATGGTGATAGCTGCACAGCTCTGAATTAATTTAAGATGCTCCATCAATGGCAATATAAAAGCACTGCTAACACTTTCACTGGAATGAGTTCCTAAAAGCAGAGCAAAAAATTTGATGGATGAACTGGATAATTCTGCATGGAAAAATATCTGTAAAAGGTATTTACAAAAATAACTCGAAAGAGATTAAATACAATGCCACATTCAGGTCCCTAAAGCATTTTCACTACAGTGCATGTTTAAAAACACAGAGCATTTTTAAAAGTATCTCTATATATTGAAGATTAGACAGCTTACCAAAAAAAAAAACAAAAAAACCACTACTTTTGAATTTTACTACAGAGAAAACTGAGTGCAGGGGAAAATACTAATGAAAAATACCCAGTTTTAGATATACTGCTTTTCACGTAACATTTGGCTGTACATGGGATGTAAGTAAATACAAAAATACTTTTTTTTCATGCAGCAGGGTGAACATAAGTAGAAGATCATTAACACAGAAGGGCTGATTTTATAAAAGACATGACTAAAGAGGGAGAAACTATAATCTAAATTAATTTTCATATAGCATTTTAAAATAAATCTTTAATAGACAACTCAATATATAAACGATTCAAATATTCTTAACTTCAACATTAAATATGGATTACCTAAAATACTATCTATGCAAAACTGACTCATGCACATAGTCCTGTTGAAGTCAGCGGCGTCGCTGACATGAGCAATGTTTGCAGGCTTTGGTCCTCAGGCCTCAGACTTAGCCCAATACTTCAGG
Organism: Nothocercus julius; assembly: GCA_013398735.1. Lineage (NCBI taxonomy): Eukaryota > Metazoa > Chordata > Aves > Tinamiformes > Tinamidae > Nothocercus > Nothocercus julius. The sequence goes on along the minus strand of VZSV01000067.1, from coordinate 1,029,868 downwards.
GCTGTACAGGCTTTGCTAATCAATTCCGAATTTCCAGGGTGGTGTTTTAGCCCAGTCCTCCAAGCACAGCAGAGGAGGGAAAACAGACTACAGGGAAGACTATGTAATACTATGGAAAATGAGCTGTAAAAAAAGAAATATACTTTGAATATTCAGCTATACTAAGCAGAGTATTTGTTGCAACAGTACTCTGTTTCTACTCTACTCTCAAAAAAAAAAAAAAAAAACCCTCATGAAAAGCAGTTACTTTGCCACTCTAAACATATTTATTCAAAAACAGAGCCAGGGATGAACAGACGATATAAAAAAGTAAAATGGATTACAAGAGTGCCAATTGCATATGAAACCACTACATTGAACTTAAGGGCTTGGGATCACAGTTTGGAACAAGGGCCATAAATATGGATTTTAAAATAATCACTTGTGCAAATGTCACATAGAGACCAAAAGTGGTTAGGCAAGTAGTATGCATTTTAAAAAAAGGTTCTCAAACTTCAGCATACAGAGAAAAATAAATTCTCCCCAAAGTTACATTCAATTAAGTGTCACATCCAACAGTTCTACCCAGCAAGACAAGAAGTCGAAGCCCAAGTGGCAAACTGTGCACAGCTGCACATGGCCTGTCCCGCTGAGACGGGCAACCGCAGGCGAAGCGAAAGCACATAGATCATCGTTTGATCTTGTTCCCCTTTGCTTTCTGCCAGTATCACTGACTAGATTTTATGGCAATCATTTTTCTGTACTCATTTCGATTATTAAGGAAAACACTTATTTGCAGCCCATTTTACTTCACACAGTATTGATTCTGTGCTTATTATTATGGTGTTAGATGCTTTCCCTCTCTGCTCTCCTTCATTTATATTCTTGAATGAGATAGGTTACTAAATTAATTCACCTATCAGACTTTCTTCCCTGAGGTTACCTTTGTTTCAATGCATTTCTGCAATCCTTACAAAGCCAGTGATAATCTACCAAGCTAGTTTAACATTGCAAATACATGGAATCCTTCAAAGTAAACTTGCTTCAAAGCTTCCACGTTACTTTGGAATACAACTGTTCAATATACTCTTCTCATAAGGTGACTCACTTTCCCCAAAACCCGATGTAGTGAGGACACAGACTCCCAACAAAAAGCTCCTATAAAACTATTATAATTTTAGAAAAAAAATCCAGATCTTCCTGAAGGTAATTTATTGCCACTTATTGGTCCTGAGAAAGCTTTAAGCAACAATCCATTTGCAAGTGTTTTATCTGCTGCCTTTTTTTTGAGAAAGTACATGGGTCCTGAGACTAAAAACCATGCTTTATCCTATGCACTTATGCTTGGAAAATGCTTCGCTATGAAGATCAGATGTGAACTATAATCTGCCACACTACATCTCTTTCCTTCAGGTCAATTTCTTAAAAAAGATTTCCTTTCAACCACTTAAGTTAAATTCTTGATACAAAACGCAATGAAGTAAAACCATATATCTACATTTATGAATTCTTCACATCAGACCGGCATTTAAGGACTTGAAATTCACAAAATCTTCCTTTTCTCCTCGACTCCTATTAAAAGCTATGGTGTGAATTTTTTGGCTTGGATACCAGAAAATTCTTCATATGATACTCTATGAAAGGCAACTTCAAGGCAATGAAATAAGCCAGCAATAAAACAAAGACATTCACAACCTCAAAAAAAAAAAAAAAAAGAAAAAAAAGTGGACCCACAGCAATTACTTCTCAAGAGAAGTGTTTGGTAGCTTGAATTTTTTTTTCTTTTTAACATTTTAAAGTGTCAAATTTGCATATGTTTAGCTCAATTTAAACATCTGAAAGACTACTCAATTTGCTTTTATAAAAACTTTACAAAAGATGTTTTTAAATGCTTGTAAAAGTAAGCGTTTATCTACTGAGAAAATTCTAGTACTGGATAAAACTCTCTAAATATACAGCTGAAATCTTTAAATGTTTCTTTCCTTACAAGTATAATGGCTGAGTGTATAATCTAGATAAATTAGTCTTACACATGATGAAAAGTTTTAACCTTGCACACTTTTTACCATGTGATGTTTTGCTGCTTTGTAACTTCAAATGAGACAGTGCTTAGGAATTTTCTAGAGAGCTGGTGTACAGTGGTCTATAGGGGTCAGTTCATTGGTCACTGCCTCTGTCCAGGTTTTCAATCACCCTAGAAAGACGTATATTCAGAAGTCTGATCTGGCTGTCAAGGTGGTCCATCTTCTCCTCCAGGCTGCTGTTGCTGTTTCTTCTCCAGTAAAATCCAACAGGCCCGGTCATGAAATAGACGGCTACAACAAAGCAGAGAGGCAGCACTGCGTGTTCTGGATCACCTTCGTACTTCTGGAGGATGTACACACACGAGAGGGTGAAGAGGGCAACCCTTGCAATCCAGAAGAAACGACCAAACATCATATGCAGGAGATAGAAGAAGAATCCAAGGAAGAGAGATAAAAACCAATAGGCAAGTAAAATGGCACCAATCAGCAGAAGAGCACGGGTTGGATTGTTGGCAATTGCTGCTGGACTGAAATAATGAGTCAGGTTGGAGGCTGAAAAATAGAGGAAAAGTTACAATATATGAATTTAGGCAAGTGAAGGTGACAAGGGTAAAGACACAAGCACAGCTACCAAAGGGCCTTGCACTGTGGTCATGACTGTCTTTGCTGAAGTAAGGGGCAAAGCCAGATCATCCATTTCTGGATGGACCTTTTCAAATCACTGGCTCATCTCTAATGTTGCAGTTGAATTAATTCCATCTAATTAGAGATGTTAAAGATCCTTTATGGAAAGACAAGCTGCCACAGGGCATAACGTGAAGGTTATTATCAAGGACCAAGGATTTTTCTCTGGAAAAGTTGTACTGTAAAGGCTCTCATACTATGCCTTTCCTTCATGTAGTCCTCCCTTACTTCCCTTTGCTGCCTGTTTCCAGCCATGTAATGATGATAAGCAATAAACCAACAATGATCTCTGTAGGTAATTTTAGAGAGATCCTGCAGCTATGTATACAGGAACAGCATGGTTGCTTTAGTGTTCTTTAAGATACTAAATGCAAAAATAAAGCGATATAAAGTGGACAGAGATATCACTGATGGATGCTTTATACGGCACGATTAAACAAAGCAGTTATTTTTCTCCTCAGTCTGTGAACATTGTTATCTGCTGATAGGTTTCAAGGGTATACAGGCATCACACTCACCATCAATCCCAAGAACATCTAACAGGTCAGTCCATATTCTCCAGAATGTGTCCATTAATATATCCACCCCATTCACAAACCTCTCAGTCAACCTTGAGAAGAACTGAGAAATAAAATTGGGAAAAAAAAATAAAATAAAAATCCTTAAGTGCACATTGCAACTTCATAGCTGCAAGTATTGCATATAAAAATTATCGATATTACATGCATACGTAATATATAAGGCTATAAGAATTGCAACTCAGAATCGCAGAATAATTCGAAATACACTCAGTACAACGGGTTTCTTACTCGAGGCAATCAGACATGCAGTTTCACACACGCTAAGAGCATTTCAAGCGAGCACTTCGCAGTTAGCCCTGCCCGCGCCCCGTCCCCGCAGCAGCAGGGGTTCACGGCGATGCCCTCGCTGGGCACGCAGAGCCTCTCGACCCCTCCCCCCGACCCCCTCCAGGAAGTTTTATTTATAGATTTTACGGTTTTATCGCTGTCTTGCTCCGCGCCAAGCCTCACCTCCCGCTTCCTCTCTCAGCACCCCGCACCTCCCACCCCGGCCTCCCGCAGGCACCGCGGCCGCGCGTCCAGCGCCCAGCCCCGCGCCGAGGCGAGGAGGAAAACGGCCCCGCCGGCCCCCGGGGCGCGGGCAGGCGGGGCAGGTCCCGCTGCGGGAGAAACGGGCGCCGGGGCGAGGGGAGGC
>VZSV01000067.1:971486-1022511 GCA_013398735.1 Nothocercus julius | reverse complement strand
GGGACGGGGCAGCGCCCGGGCCGCGGCTGCGCAAGGGAGGCCAAGCGGCGGCTGGAAATAACGCGACGAGCGGTTTAATGTTGGAGGGAAGGTGGAAAACGTAACCGAAATGCTGTGGAAACCGCCTGGGTGCAATATTGAGGTGTTATCATATAGCAGTCTCGCTCAGCGCTCCTTTGCGGTGCTCAATGCTCCCAGCACCGCCGGGAGGGCAAAACATAAAGCTTGGATAATCCCTGCCAGGGGAGTGCACGCAGGTGAAGCGCAAGCGGCTTGTTCTGGGTGTGGAGCATCTGTGTGCGAAGCTGGGAGAGGTGGCGAAACACCCGTCAGTCGGTCCGGACAAGTGCGGGTCCTGCTCCCCTGCATGGATCCACGGATCCCACATGGATCTCCACGTATGTGTGGCACTGGGGAGATTATTTCAAAATGACATATGAAGCGTATTGAGTAAAATGAAAAACTCGAAGGTGGACCCAATGATGTCCCCATGACCTTCAAGTTTAATAAAGTGATTGTATCCTGACAGCATAAAAATGGAAGTGTACACTATGTTATCATCTCCATACATTTGTTCATATATTTATACTCTGTGGTTGTATCACTTGCCATCAAATTCACACTACTTTTTCAAAAAATGGTGACCTTGCAAATGACATTGCATAAATAGCAAGGTTACTTGCGTGATACTCTTCAGTACCTCTTCAGGTCCAAAATCGGCTGTTGCGATGCACTGGCTGTCACCAGTAGGAAGGTGCGACGTGTTGAGAGCCGAAAATGAAGCGATTTCAACCTGAGGAGGCCGTGTGTGGGCAGTGCGCGTTGCAAAAGGCGGGACGGGGCGAAACCGAGCGCGTGAAGCAACGCGCTTCTTGCCTCACCGTTGGGTCAGAGACACTTATCAGCAGAGATTCCCTCCAATCTCTCTGGAAAAACTAAACTAAACAAATCACGCCAGGGCGATTTCGCAGATGTCACTGAAAGCTGTGAAGTGCGGGTTCCTCCGTCCGATGGCCCCTGCGGTGGCCGCGAGCCGAGGCGCCAGGGCCGAGCGCTCCCTGTGTGGCGCGGCCGCGAGTGGCCGGGCCGCCACGGGGCCGCCACGGGGCCGCCACATGGGCCACCACAAGGGCAGCACGCGGGCACCGCACGGCCGCAGCTGCGGGCAGGGCAGCAGCTGCCTTGGCAGAGTCCGCCACAAGGGCTGGGTGTCATTGATGCCACAGGGAGGACGGAGCCGCCCCCCCGCCCTCCCGCCGCGCTGGCACGGCGGGCGCGGGGCCGCTGCTGGCGGGGGCGGGGAGCGGCGCCCCGCACTCCTTTTTCTCCGCGGCGGAAGGTTACGACGCCGGGGGCGGGCGCGGTGCGGCTCGCTGCGCCTTAAAGCGCCGCGCCCGGCGGAAGGGCCCACAGTGAGGGCGGGGGGGCGGTGCAGGTTGGTTCGTGGTGCTGCTGCTGCCGCCGTTCTGCGTGTGTGTGTGGAGGGGACGCTCGTCCGCGCTGCTCGTCCGCCGCCATGTCCCGCGAGCCCGAGATCATGGAGTCGCAGGTGATGTGGGAGCCCGACACGAAGCGCAACACGCACATGGACCGGTTCCGCGCCGCCGTGGCCGCCAGCTGCGGGCTCCGCCTGGGTGAGCGCCGAGGCGCGGGTGGGCTCGGCCTCCCGCGGGGTGGAGGGTGTCAGTAGCAGGGCCACCGCTCTGGTGCTGCTGCGGGCCCGGGGGCGTCCTCGGCGAGCGGTGTCGGGGTGGGGGCTGCGCTTGCAGCCTCGCGTCTGGGAAACGCTCCTTAATTTCACTCTGACTCGATGCTGGGGTGGAGGGTGAGGTGGCACTTGGCTCCGTGATGGGAGCTGAGGGGTTTTGCTGTGAGTCTGCTTAAGCTATGGTGCTCCATGGTCATTTAGAAATGCATATCTGGCTGCTAATAGGCATGCAGTCATCTGGGTTAGCTGAACAATTCCTTGGCTTTGGATTCCATCCTGCTTGGAACAGTGTGGTTGGAGCAGGCTCCTTCCACGGGTGTCTTCTGACCCACATTATTTGGATTTCTGACTGTTAACTGTGAGCAGGGTGTCTAGGGCATCAGGAATTGGTTGTGTGGCTCTTCCATGCTGTGAATCAGGTGGATTTGGATGTGTTCAAGCATCTGACTCCTGGCTTTGACTAGGTGGCTTCATGCTGTGTGAGTATTTGCATCCAAAGTATTTTGTGTTGCTTTCCTGCCTTCCTAATCTGTCCCCCATAGGATGGGTGATGGTGGGAGCAGCTTGTACATGGCCTAGCAGGCTTGTCAGCCAATATATATTGACAATCTGTGGTGTAGACTAAGGCATTCTGGGGTATTGGCAAGTTATGTGATATTTCTATCAATCTGTGTCCTGAAAACAAGCTTTCCTCTTGATGAGAACTTGAGCTGGTGGTAAGCTAGGTCATTGGTTTGACTACTGGGGACTTTCCCACTCAAATGTGTAGTGCCTGACAGCCCTGCTGTGTAAAAACAAACTTGCTGCAGGGTTTCAGCAAACTTAAGATGTCCTGTATTTTGCACTCATGTGACTAAGGTTGTTTCTGTAAACATGGGCAGCCATCTGAAGCAGCATTCAGTGAGAAGCCTCCTTGCCCTTTTTAGATGTGTCTCAGTCCACTGAGTGGACTCTTCTGTATCTATAGGAATCTCTGTGCATTCCCACTAGCTTCAAACTGATAGTTGCTGGTTTGTGTGCAATTTAGGAAGAAAAGATTCTTTGTAACATCAAGATATGGACTTTCTGAGAACATCTAAGGGCACTGCAAACATTTTACTAGTGTGGCTCTGTCCAATCCTGAAAATGTAGGAGTGAAATGCAGTGTTTCAGTGCCAAATAACAGCCCTGTGCCCTAAAGGGCTTGAATAGAAAGCTCATTTGGGGACAAATGGTATAGAAAAGATGGAACAAACTATTCTTTCTGTTGTAACAAACCAAACTGGTGGTGATTGTAACTTTTAGCAGCTGTCAAATGATTTGGGGCATATTCTGTAGCTGGTTTTTGAAGGAGGTGACAGCTTGAAGTTACCTTTAGGGAGGTCCTGTTTCCACACCACTTTGTGCTATGTGCAAACAACAGAGCAATTTGGGTGGAGTGTTTAAAAAATGTTGGAGGCTGAGATTGAGGCAGGTATGTAGGCAAAAAGAGTTACGGGGGTGTCTTTGAATTTGAGATGGTGGAACCGCAGGCAAATTCCTGATGCAGAAATATCTGGTGAATGATCTTATACCTACAAAGAAAAAGATTGAGTGGAATAAGATGTAACAAGAACAAACTGGGTAGGGAAGCATTTGTAGTGATCGAGGGTGAATAATAGTGTAGAGGGGGCCTCAATCTTATTCTCTTAAAAGTGGAAGATGTCCTACTTGTACAAAGAGTACAAAAGATGACTTCTGAAACAATCACTTAGATAACAAGATGTCAAGCTAAAGATAATTGGAGAAAATGGCTTCAAATGGCTTAGCTAAAAGCATCATCTAAGAAATGAAATCTGCAGAGCAGGAAGTTTACTACTGTCACTGATAGTGGGTATCTGTGCCTAGCATGGCTTTTGGCATAGCTCCAGGTGACATGAATGACTTGAATGTCACCTGTTAAGTCAGCAATAAAACACTTCAATTGTTCATACCTGAAATTGTGTTAACCTCCACTTCAGTATTGTTTGCATTTCTGTTTTTGTATGTTATTCCATCTGTTTCATGATGATGTAGAACTTAAGCTGATCATTTCTTGATACCACCTCTTGAATATCTGGCTAGTAAACATATCATTTAATCTTACTGGAGATGTTCATGCAACTTTAGTTTGAAAAGGGCAGTTTAGCTTAAAGTTGCAGCTTGTTAGACTTTTTCATTTAGAAAGAGTGATTCATGATTGCTTCACGGTGGAGCTGTTCAGTATCAGGTGAAACTCTTCGCCATGCTACCATGTCATCCACAGAGGTCTTCGGCCCTAAACTAGAATTGGGCAGTGACTATGCCCTGTCAGGGAAACTTTCTTCCTGCACCCAATTAAAATATCATGTTGATGTGATGGGGAGTGGAGGTGTTGTCAACAAACAGGACTCTATTGTCCAGCTCTTGAGTTTTGGTGAGGGAAGGTAGATGATCTACAGATGTACTAGGAAAAGTCCTTTTCTCAGTGTATTGGCTAATGGCTTGTAAAGATGTCAGGTGAAATGAGCCTATCTGTTCAGGTGTTCACCCAGGGTGTTTGTGATGCTGTAGCCACTCAGCATGAACAGAAGTAATTTGTAATAATTACAATCAGAATTATATTCCTGGGTTTTAGCCATAAGTATTAGAGACCTACCTACATGTAGTTTGCTGTCTGACAATTCTCTGTAATGCACTAATACTTCTCTGTTACCTCTAGCCAACTACAATGACTTATACCAATGGTCAGTGGAATCCTTCTCAGACTTCTGGGCAGAATTCTGGAAGTTCAGTGACATTGTGTGCTCTCGCCTGTATGATGAGGTAAGTTGGTATTTGTGTTGCATACAACTGTTTTAAAAAATGAGCATTTGGTCTTTTGACCTGCGCCTGGAACCTTCTAAGCTGCTCCTGGGTAAGCACTTGTGAAGGTGACATGAAGAACCCTTCATGTGTACAGTCCTGAATTTCCTTGTGTAGGAGACTAATGTTCTGTTGCTGATGTATTTTTATGCAGTGAAATTAAGGTCTTAGAACAATTCTCACTGTAATGTCCTCAAATACCCTGGCAGTCCTTTGGCTGCTTATGTGAAGATGCTGCTGAAACTGCTACCTTTGATTTATGATGGAAGCTTTTGAAATGCTGGCAGGCAGCCAAGTTTGCTTGTTCCCTGAGCCAACCTACCTGATAAGCACTGCTGTTCCACTCCAGTTTTGTGGAACTGGTTGTGGAAGTCTTGAGACACATGGAGGCTGGAAATATCTTTGAGAGAATGACAATGGTTGAACATGAGTGGAATGAGACATGCCACAGAGCACCTTTGAGGTAAAGGTGACTTGACCTTCCAAATGGAGGATGAAGCTGGGATTCTTACATGTTTCTGCCACTGGATATCAACATCAACCTGCACTTTCTCCATCGGTTAATTGACTGATCACTTTGAAAGCAAAGCAGTCTTCCTGGAACTTGAGTGGCAAAGGGTCTGAACTTGGTTGCTAATCCATGGAGGCCTTCTGTTCTGAGAACACTTGGAGGATACACTTGGAGTACCAGAGGCTCTGCAGAGGAAACTGGTAAGATTAATTCCCTGTATCTTGTTAACTGCTATTGTGTGATAGATCAGCAGTGCTTCCCTTGTAACTCCTGCTGTGAAACTGCATGCTCAAGTGGAAGACAGTATTTCTGTTGTAATCTGTCCCACTCCTTAGTGATTAAAATCACCAAGAATGCAAGAGCTTGTCTGCTTCTTGAAGTGTGTAGTTTAACTGTAAATAGCTTAATAGCCCTTTTTCAATCTTTACTGTAATAATTTGCATTTGGGATACTTCCCCCACATTCTGTGATATTAATAGGGCCATTTTTTTCTGAATTACTGTACAAATCTAAGTTCTGAACTGCTTGCTCAGGGCAACACTAAACAGCAATACATTTGTTCTCTTGTCTTGCAGGATGGGCATTCTAGGACATCTGTTGTCACAAACATGCTAGTGGTGACTGGACATGTGAAGGGGACTAAATCAGATGATGGTGGCCAAAGTGAACCTGAGGATGAGAAGCAAGAAGACAGGCATGCCTAGGAAGGCTTTAACTAGAATTGGTGTGGAAGAACTGGGGTGGGGTGGGTTCAGAAGCTCAGAGAAGGACTTCCTGTGTTCGAGACCTGGAACAAGAGACAATTGTTGGCACACATTCTTCTGCAGAACTTTGTGCATGACTTAAAAAGACTCACTCCTAGCCTCTATGTTCCCTTTAGCCTCAGTTTTGAGGTATTGCCTTCAAGGCTTGGCTCAAGTTCAAGGCTTGGCTCAGGTGATGTGCTTGGTCATGAAAAATCCTTGCCCTTGAATAATTTCTGGTGGATGATGGGAGGAAAGGCTGGCCACAATAACTCTTCTGTGACAGTGAAGAGCTTGAGGCTTCCCATAACTTAGTGTTTTCTGTGAAACAATGGGGGAATCATACTTTGAAGAAAATAAAGCTTTTCATGAAACAGATTTGACTGTCATGTTTCTAACTAGTAAGACATCTATACTTTAACAAATCAGGTTCTGGGAATACTGCTAACTTTGCATGTATGTGATAGGAGCTTCTGCATAAGCCTCCATTTGGAGTTGGTGGAAAGATTCTCCTTTTCCTTTATGAGCTCTGTAGGCACACAAAGCCTGTAAGTTTGGGAAAGATGAGTTGCAAGTAGCAGCTGATTAGGAAATAGGACCTAAAGCTTTGCTTTGCTCCTGAGGTGCTCCTGATGCCTTTCACCTTGTGGAATGTGTGGGAGGGTGGGGGGGCTGTTTTGAGTGTTCTCAAACACTCAGAGTGTTTCATCAGAGTAGCTGATCTCTGAACTTTTCATGAAGTAGACAACTTTTGCTTTGGCACATGCAAAACAAATATAGCATGATTCAATGTAGGAATTGTCTGTCTCTCATATTAATGGTAAAATTTAATTTTCAAAGATGTAGTGCCTAAGGTAAGTACAAGCTTCCATGGGCATGATAATACATGTTAGTAGCAGACAGTGCTGTTATCTAAGCACTTGGTTACAACTACTATTAAAGTATGTGTAGTAGATAGCATAGAGGGAACTGCTGATAAGTGCAAGTTGCTTATTCCTAGCTAGCAAGGCTAGGGAAGTGGTTGCTGTCTGGTCAGCTGCTGTAAAGAGCAGTTGCAGAACAGCGGCTAGTGACACAGGAGTGCGGTGAATACCTAGTGTGTTCTTATAGCTGCACAAACTGGCCTTGTAGGGCTCAGTGCTCCTGTGAGTAGGAGTAAAGCCCTGCGTATCTAATGAGTGTTCATGTCAGCAATGCTACTGCCTGCAGCAGTTCCCTCTCCTCTGCAGAGCTGCTGAGCCCTTTTGTTGGGCTTGTGGGTTTTATACCCTTGCTGGAACTAGGGATGGTCTTTTGCTAAACCTCTAGCAGATCTTGAGGTTTCTCTTGTCTTCCAAGATCTTCCCTGTTAAGGGAGAGGGGTGTAATGGGCCTATCTAGGATTTTGGGGCATTGTACTAGTAGGAAAAAAAGAGGAGCATTCAGTAGGTGGATCTTGTGCTGTATGCTGGTAGAGCACTCAAAAGGGACACTTAGAGCTCTAATTTTTTTCCTGAAACTAACAGACCTTGCCCTGTGTGGAGCTTCAACTTTGTTTTCACTTTTGTTAAAGCTGGAGAAGTCAGCAGTAAAAGTCTGTTTAAATGTCTTTTAATGAGTGCAGTAGCATATTGCTAGAAGAGAGTTGAGTTGCATAAGCATTAGAATTTCGTTATAGATATTTTTGGAGTGCAGATCTATTTGACATCTTCACTTTAGAAAATTTGCCTGAAGTAACTAGTAGTTTCCACACAAAGCATAACTTTTTCTAAAGGCATCAATTTTGGAGTTGCCTCTGGTAATATATACTGTACATGTCAAAGTACAAAAATATTTTCATTTGATTTGAATGAGGTATTTTGAGTTATTCAGCCTTCAGAAGAGCTCTGTTTCCAGTAGTGCCCATGTAGTTTATTTTCTAGAACCTAGGGCCATAAACTGAAGCTTTCAAAAACACAGATGTGCAGTAAAGTGTCCATTTAAAGACTGCAGAATATTTGTACTGCTGGGTAGCTGAATATAAACATGGGAGCTTTTAGGATGGAGGATAGTGTAGTGAATTCTACCTGAAAGCCTCTTTTCCTGCTAGTGATTTTTAAAGTACATTTTTAAATGTGACTTACTGGAATGACCTCAGTTTGCATTGAGAGCATTAGTTTGCTTTTTTAAAAAAAAGTTTCAACTGAGCTTATTTTTCTAACTTTTTATTGTATTTAATTCTTCTCACATCTTGGAGATGTGATGATAACATATGTGTTAACTCCCCCCCCCTTTGTTTTATTTTCTAAAAAAAAAAAAAGGTAGAAATTTGTACTCTGATGTTCTACAGTACAGCACTTGTTAGCTGTAGAGGCTGGTAGCAGTGCTCTTGCACTCTAAATGAAGCTGTGATGTCTTTGTGTTTATTTTAACTTAAAATATGGAGGATTGGGGGAAAAAAAAAATCAAACTTTTATGAATGTTATGAATGATTGTGCAGGTAACTAATTTAGCCTATGAGTTGCTGGAATTACTGCTGTTGCTGTTGATAGCTGAGCTTTGTGACTTGGTCAAAGCTGGATGCTCTCACCCCTTGTGCTTTGGCTTTCCTGAGGGGGAAGCTGGCCTGGCAGAGCACTGCTCTATTCTGTAACTAAGTACCTGCTCCGGATGATCCGAGAACCCAAACCATGGCATGTTCTGTGCTTCGCAGTCTGCGTGTAGCTGGACTGGTTTGCCTCACTTGCATGTTTGAGGCTGGTCTGAAAGTAGAACTAGAAACTTTTTTCAGACTGCTTCTAATTATGACTTTGCTTGTGATGACTGGCAGGTTGCTAGTCCTTCCGGGTCTGCAATTGCCTATTGTCTGTTTGCCACCTGCAAAATAGAGGAAATGGTTCTTGCCTAAGGGAGTGCATTAAGATTATGACATTAAGTAGCTAATAACTTTATAATGATCTGAAAAAGGAAATGTCACAGTTTTCCAGAAATGTATCTTTTTTTTTTTTTTTTTAATTCAGGTAGTTGATACATCCAAAAGCATTGCAGAAGTCCCGGAGTGGTTTAAAGGTAGCCGTCTGAACTATGCAGAAAATCTTCTAAAACACAAGGAGAATGACAAGATTGCACTTTATGCAGCAAGTAAGTATAATCGGTAACAATACTGTATTTACTTCTAAGGCTAAGTCCTGTGACTGCCAAACACCACTCAGTAAGTTGACTCTAAGCTTATGTAGAATTCACACAATTGATTTATCTTATTCCTGATAAGTATTAAAAGTTAAACATATCACTGGAGAAAAACAGTGGAGGCCCTCAAATGTTTGTCCAAATTATTGAAGAAATCCTTAGCAACTTAGTGAATTAGCTGGTGCTTATGATTACATTGTCCCTTTAGATATTGTTTCTTCTTAGGACATCATTTGGTATATTGGAGGCTCACTGCTTTGTGTAGCATAGTCATGGGGGAAAATACCAACAAGAGCAAAATTATTTTCCAGTTTAATCAGTGCCTGAGAAGAACAAATGAGCAGTATGCAAGTAGAGGCCCACCTGCATGTTTTTCCTGACCTCCTGTTGTGTTTAATCTTCTTAAGCTCTCTTAACTCAGTGTGGTGTGTGTTTAAACTTCTCACTGCTAGGTCAGAGTAGAGCTTAGGAACCTATGTCTGGTTCCTGAAATTACTGGGGATGAATCTGTGGGAGCTCTGTGGATACAAAAGAGCACAGGAATTGTATGTATAACTTCCCTTAACCATTTTCCTAGTTACTGACTCCCACTGTGAATCTCTTATTTGTGATTCAGTAAGGCCCCCTCAAGCATGGCACATCATCCTGTTTTCTGTTGCTCCATGGGAACACTATCAATGGATAGGCTCCTTTCAGGGAACTGTTACACCCTGTGTTGCTTCACATTACCTGTTCTGTTGCTCTCTGGTCTAAGTTTACCTGGGTGCATGTCTAAGAAGGAAAGAGAGAAAAATAACTTTCCTGGCTTAAGGAAATCAGCTGATCTGGAAAGACGAATGAAGTGTGTGTGTGGTGGTGGTGTTTTCCTGTTGTTGTTGTTGCCACATCCTTGGCATGTGTGTTTTCCTGAGAAATGCTGGATACTGGAAGTAGGATGGGCCAAATAGTTTGCAGGAGTCAAACTGAGGCAGTACAGGACTGGACCTTTAAGAATGCAAACCTTGCATTTCATAACATCTGCACTTGTTTTCTTTTGTCAGTGAGTTAAGAGCTTAGATAACTTTTGACATGAAGTACAAAAATGAAATTTCCCTGCAGATCTCTTCAGAGGTGAATGTAGTCCAGTATAGTGTATATGTTTTGTGGTATCTTTGCAAAGACACATGTTTAAAAAGCAATCTGAAATTGAGACCTTAACTATAAGTGTTTTTGTACTCAACAGTGACTTGTCCTAAGACTGCAAAAATTGAGGAGCAAGGGAAAAGTTGTTCTTTCCGTGTTAGAAAGCTGCCTCAATGAGTGCTATCTATTTATTGTGAAAGTGCTTTGAACACATCTTTCTCCAATTATCAGCTTGCATTTTTATGTTATTGTCTTTAAAAAAGCCCTAGTGTCCCTGCAGAACACTACTGATTGGTTAATGCTGGATTTCTTTTATAAAGAAAAACTTTGCACAGCCTAAGAGGAATAGGAATAAACAAATATCGAGGGAACTTTTTTCACTAGAATTTTTTCATATTCTTTTCCAGATTTTTTTGTACTAGATTGTACTTAGGTGGAGGTGTACAATTTCTGATTGGATGTACTTGTAAATCTTTTTTCTTCAGAGGAAGGCAAAGAAGAAATTTTGAAAGTTACTTTTGAAGAATTGAGACAAGCTGTGGCTCTGTATGCTGCAGCTATGAGGAAGATGGGAGTTAAAGTGGGAGACAGAGTTGTGGGTGAGTAACTTTATTTTTTGAAGGATAGGATGTGAAATTTTCTTAAATATATAAATGAATAATTGGGGCTATGGGAACTTGAATATTAAGTAACCTTTCACAGAAATATTCTAAAGAGAAGACACTTGTGCTGCCCCATTTACATTTGTATGAAATATGTTTTTAGAGGGAAGGAAGCAGGATTAGCCTGCAAGTTCTTAAGCACTGGAGAGGGAAGGAAAACACTTCATTGCTTCACTGAAGTCTTTTACGAGCACTCTGCTGGAAGCTGGAATGATAGAGATGTTGTGTCTAGCTATGCTTTGAATCATGAGGTCTGGCAGATTCGAACTAGGGCAGTGTTGGGAATTAGGGTACCCAGTTTTGTTCCCCCTGCCAGCTGATACTTTTCTTACACGCTGTTGCTTTGCAAACAGATTGCATAGTGTGCAGTCAGGGCATAGACAGGAGATAGTCAAGCTGGCCTCAGCTCTGTCAGGGTACTTTGTTTCTGAGTTGCTGTTTTTGATCATCTTGAGTCATTCCATGTCTGCATTTTACATGCTCTCTAAAACACTCTTTAGTTTCTCAGCGTGGTGCAAGTCAGAACTAATCTCATGGAAGCTCCTTAACTCCTACGTAGTTCTCCTGATATGTGTATCCATCTTACTATTGGAATTGTGCTCTTTGAGCAATACTTGGCAGCTTTCCTAAGTATGTGTAAGTTCTGATGCAGTCAAAACTCAAAGTAAGCAAAGTATTTGCTCTGTCTTTTGCATGCTGCAAACCAGAACTTGATCCTGTATCTTCAAAAACAGAAGGCTGTGCCTTGTTCTTACTAAAACCACCATAATCTGCAGATGAAGATAGAAAGTATGTCAAGAGATCTCATGCTTGTGATATACATGTGGTGCATATATATGGTACAAATATTCTACAGAACTGATAACTGGACTTTTGGTTGACTGCTTTTAGCTTGGTGTTTTGCATTGACGAGGGGTTCCTACATGAATAGGAATTTGGCTCTATAATTCAAAGACAGGGGAGGACTGCCTGAATGAAGACTTAAGCTAAGATGCTTTAATTTTGTTTCCAGTTGCCATCTTAACACTAGTAAATGCTTATCTGACAACTGGTTGAAGAGCAACAGGCTGTCTGGAACTAAACATATGAATAAAAAAGCTTATACTCTCTAAAAACTGGATATTTAGAACTTAACAAGGGTAGTGTTTTCTTATTACCTATGCTCTGTGCACATCAAATGATAAAGGTGGATTGTATGTATCTGAAAGTTGCCACAACTATGTTGGTAAGCATACAGTTTCTTATAACTAGAAACCAGGAGATCATGAAATCAATCCAAGTGGTATTCAGATTTTTGTAGACTTGCTTTTAAAACTTTCTGTGAACATTGTTTGTTTTGAAGTACACTTGATTGCACTCTTAGGTGCCTTTTATAGTGAAATTTCTCATGATACATTCAAGACAGAATGAGTTCTGTTTTGTATACTGGTGCTTTTAGAGATTTAGTACATCAAACTGTATTGTTACATAAAAAATGCATGAAAATGCATAGTATATGTGAAAATCTTGCATGGAAAAGTGTGTATATGTTGGGGGCAGTATCTATAAAAAAAAAAAAAGTAACAGCAGCTCTAGCTGCATCTCTGGTGTCTGTGTGGGTAGATACCTGCTGTTCTCTCCTGCTTTACTATTTTACAGGTTACAGTCCATTTCTCAGCTTAAGCAATCAGTGTAGAAAGACTAAATGAGGTGTTTTAATGGAAAAAAATATTGTTCTCTAGAATAGTGGAACATTAATGTTTGATATGACTGCATCTGGTCATACTAATTAGGAACATTTCTTGTGAGTTAGGATTAAACTGCTTTGTTTGCATGAGATTTTGTGTTCTGAAATGCAAATTACTCTTCAGTCTTGACTAATATTTCTAGTACTATTCTTATCAAAAGCATCAGAAATCCTGTTTTAGAAAGACAAATAAAAAAACACAGGGGCCTTTGTTTTGTAAGTGGCCCTCTAAGATATGCCATGTCAGAGAAATCTGCCCTATAGCTATAGAGGTGCTCCTCTACTACCAAAATCCTAGTAGTGATAATTATACTAATTCTATTCTAATTTCAATGACAATTCCTTTTAGTTAATGATAGTGTTATGCTTGACATAACTGCCAGCTGGCTGACCTTGAATCTTATTTGCTGTTGGTGCTGGGCTCCTCAAACATCTCAATAGCTTAAGCACACATTTATTAGGAGTTATAGTTTATTTGTGGAAGCAGACATACATTGCTTTCAGAATCCTTAGAAGCTTCTTTCTTTTATCCGAGCAGAAGATATTAATGAATTTGGGCAATATCCTTTGTTTCCTTAACCACTGAATGTTTTTTGGGGACTCAGAGGCTTTTCATTTACCTGATGTCTTCATTGTGTGGTAAAGACTCACCCAGAGTCCTGGTCTCTTGACTTGAACAGATTGTTTTGCCCTTAGCAGCCCATATCTAGGGAGAACTCCTATTATGAGAGAAATCCAATAGGATTTTTTTTTAACAGCAATTCAAATATGTATTTTTTAGACTGAGTCTCAACTTGTATTTCACTTGTTTCTCTCCAATGCCAGATACTGGCAGTCTCTGAAGGGGCTGAAATGTGGCTTAGCAGTTGGAGGCTGCTGGCTGTTCTCCAAATCCTAGATGGAAATGGAGGAATAGATGTTAAGTGCTGGGTAGAAGAGCTTGAGTCGTGCACCCACTTGTGGTATCAAAGAGCAGGCTCCCTAAAGTTCACCCACCAGTACCCACTCCCTAAAGTTCACCAGTACCCACTAATTTGCTCTGAAGCTTGTGGCAGATGACAGAAGGAAGGGTCATTCTTCATGCAGCTTATCATGTGGTGATTTAGGGCATGATTTTACTGCTTCTGAGAAATCTGCTGCTTATTAGCTATTTTAATAGTTTTATTATAGTTGCCTAACACTTAGCTTGCTGGGCCCTGATCCCCTTCATTGCAACTTTTTCTTAAAATCACTTAAGGTCTTGAG
This sequence comes from Nothocercus julius, assembly GCA_013398735.1. Classification (NCBI taxonomy): domain Eukaryota; kingdom Metazoa; phylum Chordata; class Aves; order Tinamiformes; family Tinamidae; genus Nothocercus; species Nothocercus julius. The sequence goes on along the minus strand of VZSV01000067.1, from coordinate 1,008,806 downwards.
TTATTAGAATCTTACGCAAGACCATTGTATTTTTTACTTTTTTTCTGTGAATTTCATTCCCATTCTTTACCATATCTAAGATCAGATCAGATTATCTTTTCATTGCATTTACTGTATCTTCTAGTTGGTTAAATAGTTTTTTGCAGTTGCATCATGGCAGTAATGTGCTTAAGCCAGAGGTGGGTTAGTGTGGGTGGACAAGCAGCATCGTCAGCACTTTTGCAGTTTGATTTCTCCCTAGTCTTTCATTTCCATTGCTGAGGAGATTGCATTTAATAAACATAGTTGAAGCAGGTGTGTGAAACACCTTCTTGTGAAGATAGCTTGCAATACTATTGATGCTTGAACAGTTGGAAGAGACGAATGCAATAGCTAATCCAAGCGGCACAAATCCAAGGGCGAAGTACTCATGGTCTCCCCCGGCCATCTTTTTGGTGTCTAACCATGCTGTGGGAATGGAATAAAACTGGGAGTGCCTCTCTTTAATCTAGGGCTAGGTTGCTTCTATTGTATCCCTGTAGGCAGCTTTGTTCTAGCACAAGTCAGCAGTTAAAAACAAACCCATCTTTCCCTGGGTTCCCACAAACCTGCCTCAGCAGAGCATCCATGAATTGCATTGTTTAAATCTGGTATTTTATCTATAGTAACTGTATTAGCCCTAGTGCTTACGTGAGTTTTAAAGCTAGCTTTGTAAGAAGATTAGCTTGTTACTAATAGTCTGAGGCTGAAGTAATGGTAGGTAGGATGACCACTGAAGAGATCCTGCCAAAGTATGAAATGCTATATTAATATCAAACAGGAGCAGGAACTCTGACCTTTGAAACTCTCACCTTTATGTTTGAGAGCCAGGGTGAATCAATAGCACTAGCCATTGAGAGCAAATTTTGGTTGTAGTTTCCTGCTTTTTCTTTTTCCTTTTACAGTTTTTTAAGACTTAAACTAAATATTTGCAGGGTCCAAGATGGATTATTTCAGATTGCTATAGATATGTGGGGGAGCCTGTTTCTGCATACACATTTCTGCTCCTTTATGAAGGCATTAGCTGTTTTCAGGGGATGTGTTCTTAGTCCTCTGAGAAAATGAAATTTGCCGTAGCTTCCAGCAGGACCACACCAGACATTTTTGGACTGTAGTTCTCCCCAGAGATGTATATGGGTTGAGATTGGCTGTGTTGAGCTTCATCCATTCTGATTGCCAAAATATATCGAGGAACATAGAGACTCCAGTTAAATTTACAAACAAACATAGAATGGATAATTAAATTAGCTATGCCAGTTATCTTCCATAGCATGGAGATTTTGCACATAGGTCATGGTTCTGTGAGACCTAAAATGAACCTGACTAGAGTAGAAATTGGTTTTCCTCCTCTGTCAGAACATGTCTGCTTTGCCACTGCTAGCCATAAGTTTTAGCTGCTTGTGACCTGTGCCAAACTCCTGAATGATCTGAGGATTCAGTAGCTATCTCAAGGGACAGTGAAAGGCAGTGCTTTACAGGCATGAGAGTTATATAGTTAAAATTGTTTTTCAGATTCTGTCATGTGAGAATGGAAGAAAACATTTTAATTTCCAAGAATCCACTTTGAAAGGCCAACAGAAATAGTTTGTAATTTTTGAATTTGGGAGCTACTAAGGTACAAGTAACCCAAGATCTTTTGTTGCAGTGTTTTAGAGGATCTTATAGAACAACCACACTTATTCGTGATGTGTGGTGCTTGAGATTAAAGCAATATGAAAATTCCAGCAAGCAAGCTGTTTGCCTTCAGTGATCAGATGAAGGTGTGGAAATGCAGAGTAAGCTGCACTACGTGTTTCATACCTTTTGGCACTTTAGGCTGATGCTCTTTACTCGAGCACAACCTCAAAGCCAACTGACAAATAAAAGTAATTGATTTAATTGTCTGGTTGAGAACAATAAACAGACTTGTGTGCTTGCCTGGAGGGTTTTAGTAGGAATAGAGCAGAGGAGAAGACGCATGTGATGGAACTAAGGCTTCTAGGCTATGGGCAGGTAATCGTACAGCTTCAAAGCTCGAGGAGACATCCTCTAGTCTTCGGTGCTATCTGACCTGTTGATAACCCTATCTAAGAAATGCAGAGTGGAAATATTTGAGAGGAATTAAAAAGAACTGCTTCCATCATGCACAGTTCAGGCTGTTCTGCTCTGTAGACTTCAAAGAATTGTTCTGGAGGAAGCTTTACCTTAAAATAAGAAAAAAGATGTCTTTGCTGCTCCCTGTACTTATAGACTTTATTGAATGAAAATGAACAAAACACCACAAACTGCAGGCAGCTGTAGTGAACAATTCGCACCTTATGTCATGAGGTTTTTACATATAACAAGATATTTTTCTCCAGAAGTTGCTGGGTATAAATCGCTATTTTCAAAGGAACTGAAGCTGATGCTCCCCCAAAGCACAGCAGTTAGAGATTAGGTGAGTTTGGTTGGACCTGATTAATAAAACCAATTTCATTTACAATGTATCATGATAAAGAAAATTCACAATCTAAATTAAGACTTGCTGTTCAAATAAACTATTCTTTTTGCAGTTGACAAAGACGGGATTTTTCAAACAGGCAAAAGTCAAATTTGCTACTGTTACTCAAAGCTAAGAGATTATATAAATTGTATACTAAGATCTGTGGGTTTAGTTCCTGTCCTAAAAAGTACTTAAGTACCTTTCAGCTTGGAAAGAGCCAAACACTAGGGAGTTTTTGCTGCCTGATATGAACTGTGCAGGACCTGCAACTTGCTCTAGGGTCTGTAGGTGACCTTTGTAGAAGAGACATTTGAAAGCATTTTTATTGCTGTTTAAGGCTGTTTTCAGAGTTCTAATTAGATGCCCAAGTGTTGCAATTAGGCCAGTCATTGTCTGTCTTTTTAAGTACTTAGACATCACTCAGTTACTTAAAAAGGCTGATCTGAAACTGCATATCTTTGATCTAATTTGCTGTGTTTTAAGTGTGAGTTTTGGATATATGTTCTTAATTTGTAGGTTGGATTCTGATCAATTGAGTCAGACGCAGTCATACAACAGGCTCTCTGGAGAGCTGCTTAAACTGAGCCAGCTGAAAATACAACTTTTTGGCATTAACTTCTTCTGTATACTTTGATATGGTGAATTTAAATCTTGAAAGCTTATTGCAAGCTAGTAATGAAACTGAAGAGCTAATTTGGGGTAGGAATGTCCCAGAGCTTGTCCCCACCATATTCTCTTTTCAGCTGAGACACTGGTTTTGCTTGTTTTGTGGTTAAGATTCTGGCAGCACCTACCAGACAAGCTTTCAGCTATGCAAAATAGATTCTCTGCTTTGAAACCTTAATATACTTAAAGTGCAAAACAAAGACATGAAGAAAACCTTCTCCACCCTCCTGCTCCAAGTGTCTGTGCCTAGAATATTGCTTTCAGAGGTGCTGTATGTGTGTATGTCAGCATGCATGTGTTGGTTGCAATTAGAGGAATGAAGCCAGTTAAGTCACCTGATTTCTTCAGGTTATTTATGTGTTTTCTGCTAAGCAAGCAATGAAATGTTTATTTTGCTTCCAGTAAATTAAATATGAGTACAGAATGTATTGAAAGGGTGTATGAGAGGCTTCTTTTTGACATGACCTAGTTGCATAAGAGCCTTGTGAAAGATCAATGATTAGCCGAACTTGCCTTTTAAGATCCCTGCCTTTCTAAATACTACTAAGTATTCCTCATCTTTTCTTCTAAATACTTAGTCATCTTAATGGTAATGGTCTGTTGCTATTACATGTGCTCTATTGTTTGTCTGTGTAGCCCGTTCAATCTATTAAATTACTCTTTCTCCCAGGCCCTCTTCTCCATGTGCCCTCTTATACTGAGGGTCTTGTTAAGAAACAGAAACATTTTGTAGACAGAGTAATTTTGTGGATATGGAATCTAACTGCTCTTTTTTTGTGGAATTATTTCTATAACAGTTGTGATTAGACTTTAAATTAGGACTTTGAGTGAACATGGCAATCTTGCAGAGTTATTTAAGCAATGTTTCAATCTAGATTTTTTTTTTGTGTGTGTAAACTGGCTATTGCTTACAGTGTATTGATGTTTAGGGGGGATTTCTTCCATATCTAACTGCACAATTTCTGCCATAGGTTACTTACCAAACAGCATTCATGCAGTGGAGGCAATGCTGGCTGCTGCAAGTATTGGTGCTATTTGGAGTTCAACGTCACCAGACTTTGGCATTAATGTGAGTACTTCCTTATTGTGTGCACTAGCAAAACTACCATGAGTGTGACTGCGGTGGTGGCAAACGAGGGTAGTGAATGGATTTTTGTTAGTTTTATTCTTCCTGCCACCTTGCGGCAGGGCTGAGTATGCTATTTTATTTTCTGGCAGGGGAAAGGACAGTACTTAGGCTGAGATTATTCACAAATGCCAAAGGACGTGAAAGCCTAATTGCTGTTAATCAAAATGAGTTTTTTGAAAAGTTCTTATGAGCAGTAGCAGATATAAATTTTAAAACAGAGCACTGAATCTTTACTTCTGTCACCTAAATGTTTGCATGAAAGCATATGGAGAATGAACTGTTCATATACTGCTGAACACAAAGAAAATACTAATATTTTACCTATCTCATGCTTAGCCATTAATAGTGGCTAAGTACATAGAAGTGCTATCCCTAGGTTAGCACTAGAGGGCAGCAGCATTCCATTTCATTGCATTTGAGATTGTATCATTTGGGGGGAAAAAAGATTTTAAAAAATCATTACACCAGGTAATGATCAGTCTCTTCTTCAAATATTTTCTGCTTGCTCAGAAAATGGCAGTATGGAGTATTTTCTTTGCAATGTGATTTGATATCTCCTCTGGAGAAAGATTGTTCTCCTTGCTTGTATTAGAGTATGGGCTTGCTTTCTGTCCCTGTTGATGTGCTGTTATTTTTAGTGCCTTGCCTTATTTAGCTTTTGTGATAGTTTTCTAATGAAACTTAGCCTTGGGGCAGCAGTACCATCAATATCATTTATTCTCCTTTAGTTAACCTGCAGGTGTTGGCATGAATTCAACACCTAAAATTTTGAGGGAGATCAGCAGATGCCTGCCAGGATATTGGCTTCCACCCTAAGGAATAGATTTTGCTCCTTTTGTGTGCTTGTGTTAGTACTAACATAAGTGGATATTTCACATTGAAGTATTGGAAATAGTGTATTGTTTTCAGCATTTAATTACAAAGCTAATTGCATGTAGATGTTTTTTGCAGTTTAGAAATGGCACTTTTCAGAACTGCCTACACATTGCGGGCTCTGAATCCTGTACATCTAAAGGCTTTGCAGGCACGCAGGAAGCCTGTTGTCAGAACCACTGAATTCCCTCCCACACAGAGTGCCACTGTTCGCAGTTTTTGCTTCATTTTCTTTGGTCCTTCTTATCTGTGTAGGTATGTTTGTGTAGGAAAATGGTTCTTTTCAGCCTTGCATAAGAGACTGTTGGGTACATAAGCTTAAGAGGCTGTGCTGTTAGAACTATGTGAGAAACTTGGTAAAGCTTAATAAAGTTTTATAGGACCCTGTACAATTTTTAGGATGGGTTTTGAGGCTCGTCGCGTAGAATAAGCCATATCTGGTTTACCTGAGCTTTCTGTGGGAGCAATTCCTTGCTGAGCCATCCGGTTGGATTAAAGTTGCAGTGCAGCAATTACATGTTCCATCTGTTTGTATTTCTTCTGCATCACACCAAGTTGCCCTGTGGGATTTGATCCCACCAGTGTTAATGAATCCAGCTGGGTGTGTTAGCAGGATTAATAAGACCATGAGACCTGAAGCTGTTTCAGTGTCCAATTCACACTTCCCTTCCTTTTCCTTTCTTCTGTTAGGAAACCCTTAGTCTTCTCCTTGGTCTACTTTTTTAGCATCAGGCTGGGGGGTTATGCTGAATGTTCAGCATGGATGGTGAAAAGGATGCAAAGATGTGAATATGGTAACAAATTAGACAGTTGGAAACTCAACTTCATGCTCCATACTTCTGGAGTACTCTTGCATCTATGATTAGCCCAGCATGGGATGATGATGTTTAATAGTTTAGTTGATTGTCATTTTCTTGCACTGGTTTCAATTTGGCTATAATTACACTCTCATTTTGGTTATGAAGTAGATGAACCAAGATGCAGATAAGGATATGGGGTTTTATGAAGAAAAAGCACATGACTAAAGTCTAGTTTTGCAACATGATTAAGGAGACCTTCTTGAACAGCTGACAGTTTTACAATATTGAGTAATCTTCTGGTTTTTAATGTTTAAGTAATATAGCTAGAGAGGAATGAGCATAACTGTTGAGAGCTTTTATTAAGAGGATTTGACTTCTGCTGTTAAATATGAAAAGATCCATTACTGGAAGACTGTGGCAAATAGTATATGTAAAAAATACAAGTGCCCAAACAAAATTCTCTAAAATGTGATAATAGCTGTGGTGTCTAAAGCAGCCTTAACTGGAGAAGACACCTGAAAATGTAGCATTTGAATGTGTCCTGCCTCAAAGGTGCTAAAGGAACCTTGACAGTCTGGCTAGTGGGGTGTATATGTGCTTGCAATATCTGGGCATGCTGATAAAAATCAGTGGAACAATTTCCTTTATCCTTGGAGAGCAAAGGGTGTGAATTCATGTGAAGTGCCACCTTGCCAAATCTAAATGCATCTTCCAGAGGTCTAATGTGTTTTTTCAAAATATTCATGAAAACTAATGAACTGTTAGTATACTGAAGCAACATTGGAGGCAGTTCACAAGGGTGTGTGGAGCACCTGTCTGAAGATACAAATAGGAGCCTTGGGAGCCTTCAGATAAGTTGTGCTTGACTCCTACTCACCTCACAGATATATAGTGTCTTCAGATGAATTTGCAAATGTTTTTCAAGATGATTAAGTGTAGATACTTCTGTAAACTTGGTACTTCTGTGAGTGATGTTCTGTGTTGCTTTGTGGTGATTTTGCCTTTGTTATTGATTGATAGATGTGGGGGGGTCACGAAAAGTGAGAAACCTGTTGTGCCTTGAAGGTCTTGGGTGTGCAAAAGACACAAATAGGAAGAATTCTAACAGTTCTACTGATTTCTATCCTTGTTCCTTGCTTGAAACAAGATTTGCATTTAGCAACCAGTAGGTTTTCCTGTTACAGCAGTTCATTTTTTAAAGATATTTTTCTTATTTGTCCCTAGGGTGTACTGGACAGGTTTTCCCAAATTCAGCCTAAGCTCATCTTCTCTGTTGAAGCTGTTGTATACAATGGCAAAGAACATAACCACTTGGAAAAACTGCTTAGTGTGGTAAAAGGTATTTCACTGCATGCCCTGTCACCTGAGCTGTGTTGTGCTCAAAGCTTTTACTGTCACAGAGAAATCCCACCTGCTTGTCCCTGTCTTCCATCCTTTACGCTGTTCCTGTGGATAGGAACGCTGCTTAGAAAGGCAGAACTGATTTGAGTAAAAACTAGCTGGTCTTTTGCTTAATTATAACAGTCTTCTGCTAGTTTAGTTTAAATATATCAGTGCCTGTAACAGCATAAATCAGTGGGTGACAAGTGGGGGAACAAGGAATAGTGCTACTTGAGCTTTTCTTAAGGTGATATGATATGAAGTGCTACTGAAAGCTACTTAGGGCATCATGCAAAACTAAAGCTTATTGATTTAAGCATGTCTTTTTAAAACAAAAGAAAACAAATCTGGCAATAATAAGGAAGGCTTACGTAAAAATTTAGTTTTTTGGGGGTTTCTTAATATTTAAATATGTCCATTAGTGCATTACACTGTACCATCCAATTGGAAAATACCTTTGGCTTATATAAGTGAGAATAGTAATTTTTTCCCTTTTTTCTTGTAGGACTTCCAGACTTAAAAAAAGTGGTGGTGATTCCATATGTCTCGTCAAGAGAAACAATAGATATTTCTAGGATTCCAAACAGGTGATTGGGTAAAATGGGATTTTAAGCTGCTACTGTACCAGTTAAAGATGGGATAGACATAGTTACTGAAACTTTTTCACTTCTTGAATTGTGAAAGCCATAATTTAGCCAACTTTCTTGAAGTGGGTACAGCTTCCTACTGAAAAACAGAAATTTAGCTGTAGGTGTATCTTTTCTATAAAACCCCCTTTCAGAATTAATAAATCTGCACTGGGTCCAAATCTCAACAGGTGTCCAAAATGATCCTCCTCCTTCCTTTCGAAGTTAGGGAGGCACAAATGTGTTATGAGATGACAGGGTCCAGAAAAATCAGTTTAGAGTGTTCCTTTTTCTTCTCCTTTGCTTCTCCATTATTCTGAAAATTCTTCCCTCTGTAATAACCTTGGGGGGAGCGTAGCAGTTGCATGGTCACCAGACACAAGGTGGCCAGGTTTGAACAAAAGTGTATTTTCATGCAGCAGAAATTGGCTGGACAACAGTGCTAACTCTTCCTGTGCCATATCCAGCTGCTCTAATCAGCAGAATGCTTTTCAGTGGTGCTACAGGATGGCAAGAAGAGCTATGCTAAGTCTTTCCAGGAAAGAGGCATTTCTAGCCTCTTATTGATTAGTGGAGCAGCTGTTGGTACAAATATAGGTGGAAGAGCATCTGTTGTAGGGAGAGAATGCTTGATTTAGTATTAAAACAAATTGTGTTAAACACTCTTCACAGCAGAGCTACATCCACTGTAGGACCACTAGAGCAGTGCAGAGAGTTTGGGTTTAGTTATGAGATTGCTATATACTGTGGCTGAGCTATAGGCATATTCAGTGCTTCATTGTTGCAATAGTTTGGGCATAGCTGTTGAGTTTGATTTCTTGATCATCTCAATCCTTACTATTTGTGAAGTACCCTATCAGGGAGGATATTTTTATGAATTCAATAGCATGCAATGGGGAGAAGGAAGTGGCCTTCAGAAATGAGCAATGAGTAATTTAAACAACAGTTTTAGCAGTAACTTGTCTTACTTACTATTGTGGAATAGGTTAAGTAAATTTCAGAAAGTAGCTGAGTTCCAGAATCAAGGATAAGATTGTTCCTCCAGAACCAACTCTGATAAAATTGATTTTACTGTGACACCATTTTCAGTTGTACCAAGGGACATTGCAGTTCAGCTGTTCCCTGAGTCGGTTGGAACATTCTGGTTGCAGTGCAGGGACAGCTTTTGCCACACTGCTCTGGCAATTGCTGTGTCTGCAATACAGTAGGTGAAGCTGGCCTGTAGCTCTTGAAGACATGATCCTGTATTCCAAAGTTCCTTATGTCTGTACAGGCAATTTTTTCCATCTAGTGATGGGGCAAAGTGGATCTCTGCAGTAGGAAAAAGTACCTGAGATGATACTGCTGCTGGATCAGAGCTCTGCTCATTTAAAGCATGCTCTGGTATCTCCTTTTTGCATTCCTGTGATTGCCCTCAGAGCTTGGATGCTTAGGTGTATGGTATTTGCAGGGATGGAGAATCAGCTGAGGTCTCCTATTGCACTCAAGCTAAAAAAGACCTTGAAGCACCAGGCATACAGCACAGAAATACTTGGCTTGCCCCAAGTAAGCTTCAACTGATGCTGAACCTGAGCTTATAAGCTCTTCTGGATCTGATTTGCCTGGGTATGAAACAGATTCTCGACTTTTTGTATCATTTGCAACTGTTTTCATTCTGGGAGTAGAGTGTAGAGACATCCACACTGGCACTCTGCCCAGCCAGCTTGGGTCTTTGGATCTGAGTTGGCTTTAAGTTGCACATTCATGTTCATATGGCGCTGTACCTTGACTAATAAACCTTGTGGGATGAATTTTTCTCCCAATTTTTGGACTGATTTGTAAGCAAGCTGCATAAGCCACCTCTAAGAGGCCTGTATATTATGCAGTTTCTGTCTAAAAGCGAAACCTCCAGTGACAACCTGGTCAAGCTGTTAAGGGTAGCAGCTGATTATAGGTGCAGATTTATGGCCTTGCTTTTGTTGTGTTAAAACTTAATGTAATACTAATATTTTATATTAAAATAGAAACAGGAAACAATTTAGTGACTCAAAGAGCAGAAATAGAGTAGGAGTAACACTAATATTGAGTGTGTAGTACCTTGTTACACAACTGTTACATATGGAGATGATCTTATATATGGGATGGGGTAATGTTTTCAAACAAAACTGAAATGTTCTTCCTCTCCTTCTTATACAGTGTCTTTTTAGAAGATTTCCTTGCTGCTGGGAAAGGAGACCAGGCTCCCCAACTGGAGTTTGAACAACTGCCTTTTAGCCATCCTCTCTTCATCATGTATTCATCAGGCACAACAGGGGCACCAAAATGCATGGTCCATTCAGCAGGGGTATGTCCTTCCTCCTGGAGCTGTCTTGTAACTACCTGGGTTACATTTTTTTTTCCATTTAACAGTATTTAATATCTTAATATAATTGTTAAGGAAGAACAGATTGCTGAGAAGTTTTCAGTAACTTGAAACTTCTGTTTTCTAGGTGAGTAGTTGAAGGCAAATCTTGGTTAAGGATATAAACTAATTTGGAGATCCTTCAGAGACTCCAGCAATTTCATGGGGACAAATGTCTGGTACAAAGACACCACTGATAATGGTATCAGAAAAGCCAAAAAAGAATGTATTCAACTGATTTTTTTGGACGCTTTCTGTTGAGGTCCATTGGCAAAGGAGCTGTAACAATTACACTCTTTATTCACAGTATTTCTATGACTAAAATGCTTTACCTCTCAGGATTGTCAGTTCAGAGTATGTCACCTCCAACAGTCACCCTTTAAAGAAGGTTAACAAAGTCTTTTGGGTGTAAGTTTTGCGTTATATGGATGTTTTGTTTTAGGCAGTGTCTTGTTTTGACTAAAGATACAAAGAAAATTAGTCAAATGTGCTCACATACTTTCATTTACTATTCATATTTTAAAGTAAAGTTGTTCTAGGCAAATTGTTAAGTTCAGATAATGACTACATGAGTCAGGTTTAGCATTCAAACTTTAAATTTGCTATTGGCATAGTCCATGAAAAGAAATTTTCCTGTTTTAATTTGTGTTAAGACAGGCAGAAAGTACTGCATGAAACATTTGTGCCAATTTGTGCAAATTAAACCGCACAAATACTATGCAGTGTCCATTGCCTTAGCTATTTGCTCAAAGTCAGGATGAGGATCTTGTATGACTGGCTAGGGCTGTCCATGCAGCCTTAGGGCAGAGTCCCTTTGGTTTTAGCTCCACAGCATGGATGATCTTGCCTGCTTGATGGCAAGAACTGGAGAATTTCCCCACAGACATTTCCCACGCTGCCTGTAAACACTCTGCTTTATATATTATCAATAAGGGATCTTACCAGGCAGTGTGTGATGTATAAAATGGCCCCTTTGGGACACAAGTCTTTTATTTGTGGAGAAGAAAGAAGGAAGTGTATTTTGAAGTTTGACAGCTGTTTTGAAGCTGTGCTGGCTTTAGACCCTTTGGTTAAGTACTTGGGGAGATGGCTTAGCAAGAAAAGGGCAGGTGTTTTGTTCAGTGATGCATGGTAAACAGTGGGGAGATGAAAAACGCAGATGTAGAGCAGGCAATGGGACTTAGGTGCACCCTTTACTGAAGGGTGATTTTTGTTTTTTGTTTTTCCTTAAGGTAAGGTACATAACTGTGTTGATGGAACTAAACCAAGAATTGTTTCATCATGGGCTTCCTTGTTTTGCCTGCTCTTTATATACCAGTTTGAATGGGGCCTACAAAAAAATCCAGGGAAACAAGTGCTTAGATGGACCCACTTGACTGGGTCCTCTGGTTGTTCTGGAGTTCAGTTACTTCTGTTTCCATCATAACCTAAATAAGAGGGTTCTCACTGATTTCAACAGAAGCAGAATTTGCCCATGGTCTTTGTTTCACCTTTTTTTCCAGTTTCAGGTTCATTGAAGTTTTGATAGCCAATGTGCACGAAAGGTGGCCTTGCAATAAAAACTTCAAATTATTGCCCATCTGCAGTGCATTTTAATGTTGCTTTTTTGTACTGATCTTTTTATTGATGTTAATATGCAGCTTACTCTAGATTGAATTTATAACTCAATTGCATCTGCAATATGTTTCTAGTCTATTTTCTTTGCACATACTCTGTTCTCCTGTGGCATGTAGTGAAAGTAACATGTAAATAATGAAAATGAAGATGGATCACTGAAGATGTAACAAGCAGTGCCTCAGAGGGAGCAACGCTTTTCTGGCTTTGGAAACAAAGCTCTTTTGTACTGAAGAATAGGTTGTGATAAAAAAAAAAAATACATTTTAAGGGTTCTTTAATTCTCCAAAGATTAGCAAATAGTTGCTCTTCCTATGTTATAAAAACTTGTCCCATTTTTCCCCTTTGTTACTCCTATGGGCCCCTTTTCACATTCACTTGATAGCTTTTTCATGCTCACAACTGTCTAAAGAGAGATGATCAGTTCATTTCTGTGTATCTTAAGGACTCCTAAAGTCTGCATTTAGATAATTGCTGTAGGCTTCTTATACAGTAGTAGGCAAATTACTAAGCCTGAATATGTCTTAGTTTTCTGTCAGGCTGTGGTATTTCTGCCTTCCCAGAGTATATACTACATATTCATTCTTCTGGCTCCTCAGGCCTGAATTCCTTTCTGCAGTGCAACCTGGCTTCCCTGCTCTCATGCATGATCCCTTTGCCCCATCCTGGCAGCTTTGTGACTTCTAAATGTGAAGTTCTCTGCTCTACTGAAAAACAGGTTCAGTTGCCACTTCGAATGTTGTGGGAGGGCTCTGCAGTTTGACTGCTTATCCCCATCACCTCTCCCTCCAGGTCTACCACCCTGTCCTCATCCTCTCACGAGGATTTTTCATCCCAGCCTTTCTGGATGCCATGCAGAGAGCATAGGTAGTTCAAGAGCAGGACCTGCAGCCATGAGTTACTGCTGTCTCAGAGCTGTTTAAGCCCTTAGCGTGGATCTGTCCTGTGTTGATGGAGCAGCTGAGCAGCAGTAGCACCTAATGGTTGTTAGTTTGGATGCTCCCTGTGCTCAGCACTGTATCAGCCATACGTTAAGCTCCACAAAAAGAAGCAGGCCAAGAAGTTCTTTTATCAGCTGGCAGGTCTGTGCCATGGAATGCTAAATGCTTAGGATTTATTCAGAGGGTCATACGAGTCCTATAAATAAACTTGAGAGAGCATCTTAGGCTCTAAGCTCTTTAGAACAGCTATGCCTTCTACCACAGCACTTTGCAGATGGAAGTGTTAGCAAGGTTTGGGGCGAATAGTTCGTAGCCTCTACCAAATGTCACTGATATTTTTTTTTTTCCAACTGTGGAATAATAGCAATTAAATGGAGAAGCCAATGCTTGCTTTAATTGAATTTGACTTTTAAAATACAGCTGCACTCTTCTGTGACTGCTTTAAGATTCTCCTGCAGAGGCAATATGCTTACTTTTATATGTAGAATAATTGTTAAACACATGCAATTCTTCTTGGCAGTATGTGAAATTAAGTTAGTCATAGTGTTTTTAAATGCTGAATTTAAAAATTCAAAATGTAGGTAGTAGCATGTAGCTAGAGGGCAGTATTGCAACAGCTTAGTGTATTCAAACAGTGGCAGGTAAATTCAGATCTAGTTCCTTTGAATTTCAAAGAAAATCAATGTATTCCTTTATTTTTAATTTTTTTCTTTTCTCCCAAAGCATTCAGCAGTTTTATGACTTTCCTTTTTCATTTTGAATGTGTATCTGTAATCTGTTTGCTTTCAACATAATTTTTCTTGTTTGTCAGTCTTAACAGTTCCTCTATAGCTCCTCACATAAATGCAAAACATTTTCAATTTAAATCAGCCATATTAGTATGTCATATGGTGAAGTGACTTAGTAAAGCAGCAACAGTAGTTTTTCAGAAGTCTTAATGTGCTGTCAGAACTTTTCATTTATGTGAACTTAGGCTTTTCTTTCACTTTATTTTTTTCAGGGTACATTAATACAGCATCTGAAGGAACACATTCTTCATGGCAACATGACCAGCAATGACATTATTATGTACTATACAACGGCAAGTGTGACTTACTGAGGCATTTGTAAAAACTCTTTAATATCTTTTTATTGTAAAGATTGAGAGCATTTTCACAAACCTAAAAATGTGTGTTTTATGTATTTCTAATTCTTATTCTCTAAGGGATCACCCTGCTAAACTGAGTTTTTTAAAAATCTCATTGAACTTACCTTCCTTCATCATGCAAGGCTTGACCACACTGAGGATGAGAAGCTTTCTTTTCTGTCTCGGTGGAGAAGAAGCCATAGATGTCTAGGAGTTGAGTAAAAGAAAAGGAAGAAATGTTACTAGTGTTTGTAGGGATTCAGTAGTATTTTTCTAATGTGGTAAAGGACATGATTCTGCAGCAGTCTATTACCGTGACAGTTTGAGAAGGTACATGAGTTCCTTGCTGAACTTAACACTGCTAGCCAGGTTTGTGGTGTCGTCACAAAAGACTCATAATAACCTTGTTTCAGTTTTGTGTTATATTTTGATTCATGACTTAAAGATCTATGTATAGGGAGGTTTGGAATCCCCATCTCAGAAGATACTTTCAAAGGTAAATTAGATGAACATCCATCAAGAAGGGTTTGTGTAGCAGATCCAGTCTTGGACCAGGTGAAAGGGTTAAAAGTGATCCAGGCCTTATTTTGTCTCCTAAATAATGAGTAGTGGTAATCAGTAGAAATAGCTATAAACTCAGGGGTTGGTTTAATTTCTTAAAGCAGGAAAACTTTTGGATCAAGGAAGGTGGAGGAAAGGTGGCATCTTTTACATGTGGACAGGGAGAAGGTGATTCTACTGAAAAGCATGCCTGTCATCATATTGTCTAGTTGCCTGTAACTCTCCTACCACCATTTGACAGCAATGTTCCTGGTCCTGTGATGGAGCTGCCAGCAAAGTTGACAGATGACTGACAAAGATAGAAACTAATGTAGGTATTGTCTCTTTTCTAGACCGGCTGGATGATGTGGAACTGGTTAGTGACTGCACTTGCTACAGGAGCTTCAGTGGTTTTGTATGATGGGTCTCCTCTAGTTCCATCGCCCAATGTGCTCTGGGACTTGATTGACAGACTTGGGTATGTAAACAAGATAAAATGGAATGGTAATAGTCTTTGCTGCTGTTACAGGGACCACATGCACACTCATGAAAGATGTCATTCCCGTGGTCAGAAACTAGTTTGTGGCATGACAGTTTCTTTTGGCTTAACTTTAAGTACACTGCTTTTTAAATCTGTGATAAAACAGCTTTTGAGAGACCAGAAGAGATAGAGAGCCAATTGTTTCTTAACTGGTTTAAGCTTTTGGATTCCAAGCATACAAAGAATTTTGGTTCAATAGTCAGTTTTCAAGAGCAGCCTTTTCTAAAGGCTGTAATTGGGAGTGATCTGAAGAATAATTTCTCAGTGCACTCAGAACTTGAAAAATAAGAGTACTTTATTTCAAATGGCTCAGGCTAGCAATGAATATAGTACTTTGATTTAAAAGACATGAATTGACTGGAAATGTTCAGCAGGGTTTCTTGTGTTTTCATATTTTGCTCTATATATAATCTATAATGCCTAATTCTCTCTGCTAAACCATTCATTGTCTTATGCAATTCTTTAAACAGTGTTCACAGTGCCCTCTCTCAAAGCCTAGAGAGATAGCAGCCATCACATAAATAACTCTAAAATCTTGTAGTGGTATTTTACTACTTAGTATACAGGATAAACTTTGATTTTTTTTTTTTGTGATTTTTCCCAGTTTGCTGACTGGGTGTAAAGAAGAGCTGTAAGTTTGCTCAGTTAAAAGATGAGTATATATTTTTTTAATTATTTGATAATTAAGATGAATTCATTTGTGGTAGAAAGTGGGTGCCAAAAGATTCACTTTCTGACTCTTGCTAATTAATAATTAAGGCTTCATTCTTTTGTACTGTGTAGTAGTGACATTTTTGCTTTGGCCATTATGATTGAAAGCCAATATCTATTCAGAATGCTGCCACTAAAAGTGAAAAAAAAGACTTAAAAAAAAGCCCCTAGGCAAAAATGTAGAATCAAGAAATAAGACAGCTTATTTTTAAGCATTGTTTCTACATGCCAAAAGTAAGTGAAGATAACTCAAATGTGTCTGCATGTCGCACTTTGGTAATCTGGTGCTAAAAGGAGTGGCCATCTGTGTGGTACTTCATAATGCAGTCTGTTCCCAACTCAGTCATATGTTACATTAAAAAAGAGCTTCAGCATGTTTGAATACCTTAGTTGTAGACATATCCTAGGCTTTCCTCTGGATATCAGGTTCCTATAGTATCAGCAGGATAATCTCATACTGAAGGACAGTCTTTACTCGAGTAGACAGTGTTAAGGTTGTGTGCAAATGAACTGTATTTAGCCACTGCCCAAGAGTTACCGCAGGGTTGTGTAGCGTTTGGTAGGAAATAATAGGAGACTGTATCTTTTACATGTGTTGTAGAGGAAGTGTCAAAGGGTTTAAAAATAAGCAGAGAAGCATTGATGAATATTCCATGTATAAAATCAGCAATAACCTGGAGCATGGAAGGAAAGTAAAATATTATGCCAGGATAAAAATAGCTCATATGTTTGTGGTACATAACTGAAGGAGCATTTTACTTTTGTGGGCTCTCATTGGGCTTTTCTCATGTGCCAGATAAAATTGCTTTATGCACTGATGTGTTTGTGCAACTAGACTGTACCTGTCTTTACCCAAGAGTGACAGCCTCATAAGTAACTGTCATCTACCTGAATGGACAAGGAAAACATCACGTATTGATATTTTTCAAATATTATTTCCTTTTCTGAAACAGTATTACTATCTCAAGGTAGTCTACCTTCAGTCTTGCTCTTGGAGTAAAAGTAAAGATACCAGGATTTTGTTTTGTCACATTTTTTGCACTGATGTATTGCCTGTGTTCTGTGAGCTCAAACTCTTTTGCTTGTTTGTATCTACAAATTTTCTTCAATGACTTTATTGCACTAATATGAAGTGAATTAGCAGAAGAGAAGGAATAAGATTTTTTTGAAGGTCAGCAAAGATATCAGGTTAGCACTTCCAACAGAGTAAGGACGGGGGAGAACCTTTGTTTCAAATTCTGATTGTGACATCTTGAAAAGCTCTCTTCTTTCTTTATTTCCTAAGAGTACTGAAAATTACTTTTGTTCAATGATTGTAAATTTCACTTGTCTTTTGAGACTGATGTCACCCAGAGCATTTATGTTAAAGCACAAAGCAAAGATTCTCTGAGTTTTGTGATTTTTTTTTCTAAATATAGGTAAAGATTAGACTGCATTGATTACTGTAAATAGTTTAATATTTTCAAACTGAAGTACTTTTTTGTTCTCTGGGTCATTAGAAAGAGTATCATACAGCATTGTGATTTTCTATTTTTTTGAGAGTTTTCTTGGAAGGGTGTCTAGCAGTGAGAAGCGGATACTTCTGAGCTGCATTTCCGATGTAGGGTTTAGATCATTTATCTTTTTCTATACGGTCAAATGCATATTTAAAAAACATTAGAGGGGGGCACTTAGCTTATTTAGGGGTCATGGGAAGACTAATGTTTGTAGCAAGTATAAGAGGGCTTAAGATACAGAATTACCAAAAGAATTTTCTTTCAGTTAGAAAGCCAGGCTTGCAGTCCCTGTGTTCAACAAAGATTTTTCTTGTGCATTCGCAAGGAAACAGACCTCAGGCTCCCTGAATCTTCCAGGATGGGGACATCTTGGCTTTGAGTAGTTTGCAACAGCTCAGTTTATGCAGTACTCACTGTGCTGCTAATACCCAAGTTATTCCCCACACTGTTTTGCTAGGTACCAAAATAAAAAATGTCATGTGCCTAATCTCAAATGTGAGAAATAGACAGCATTCTGAGTTGTGTTTTATTATGCTAATTGAAATATTCATTTCACACTATGCCTTCAGTGTCTTTGTGAGTGTCCTATATAATATAGTTTTTTTTTTTTCTGGGGCCCACAGCATTGTCATAAAGACCTGTGATGTGTAACTGGGAGACAGAATGGTCTGCTCAGTTTTAATGATGCTAACCGTGATGTCTCAACATTTACTCATGCAGTGACTGTGGTAATATAAAATCACAGTAGTTTAATGAGCAGCCAAATGGGGACTCTCATTGAATCTTCTCACCATGCTAGAATTCAGTGTGCAGCCATATACTGAATACTTGCTCTGAATAGGCTCTTTGCAAGGTCAGTAGTCATTCAGTTAGCTGGGCCAAATTTCAGTTAGGCATCTGCAGCTCAAACTTACAGCAATAGAAACTGAATATATATCTAAGAAAATCACTGCATGCTGTCTTCAGAACAAATTATTCATTTTTTTTTTACACATGTTCTGAAATGGTATAATTTTGATATGTGATAGTGTGACACGGCAGCAGTTCTGTGTTAAACAGCTCAGTGGCAATTATAGCCAATTAATCAAGTAAATGTTATAACATTCTGTGATGTCTTTGGAGTGTTCTGCAGTTATATATTTCTGTAAATGAAAATGAATGTTTTGTGTGAGGTAGGAAAGCTTTGCTTAATATTTAAAGGCAGAATTAAATGTTTCAAAGCTTCAGAAACATGTGATTTGACTATCCTTGACTGCTGAAAAGGAACTTGCCTTGCACATAAGCTTTAAGATTAAATACTTCTTGACTAATCAATGTGCAAATGCCTACAGCTTCTGCTTACTGCAGTGGGAGTTGCAGGTCTTCAGAATCTTAACAGATTTAAAATTGCAAAATATTTTAACTTTTTTCCTTCTAGGATCACCATCCTTGGAACAGGTGCAAAGTGGCTGGCTGTACTAGAAGAGAAAAACTTAAAACCTTGTAAGCTCCAAAAAGCTATTAAATCCTCTTTACCTTCCCCCTAGCCTTTCTTCTTGGGTTATAGCTGTGTATCTTGATCACAAGTAGTAAGTCAAGTGCTTTATGAAATTTTTTTGGATTGTAATGATGAATTGTTACAAAATATTGTTTAAAGAAGTTAATCTTAACCCTTTTCATTGATTCCTTCCTTTCAGGTGAAACGCACAATCTTCAAACACTCCACACTATACTGTCTACAGGATCCCCCCTCAAGTCTCAAAGCTATGAGTATGTCTACAAACACATAAAAAGCAGTGTCCTACTGGGATCCATTTCAGGTGATTCTTTTGGGCTACAAGTCTCTTACTAATTTGCTCTTGGCTTGTGCATTTAATTCTTGCTTGCTACTATGTTTTTTAGGAAGCCTAGGCTTGGATCATTGATGTTTGGTTATAGTTAAACTAGAATTAATTGTCTCTTTTGAGCATGCTGTAATGAACCTGGTGCACTCAAAGGCTTTTAGCTGGAATGTTTCTGACAGTAAATGTTTGCGGGGGGAGGTTTAAGTAGTTTCGTTTATTTTGTCTGGCTGCCCTTAGGGATGGCAAAGTGAAATCAGGGAAAGTCTATTAGCCTCCAGAATACACTATTCTACAAATAGCTGACTTCAACAAGAAATACGTCTTGGACAGGTTTCTCCATGTTCCCATTTCAGGTTTTTTGTGGCAAGTAATTGATGCTGCAGACTTTTTTTTTGTAAATTATGTAGAGAAATATCAAGCCCACATGCTGTGCAGTTAGTGGGGAGTGCTAATTGAGGCAGCTTCTATTCACCTAAGGTCCCCTGTTGAACTCCTCATTCTGCTGTGCAGTGTGGATTGACTTTTTCAAAGGACTTTTTAACTTGGTCTGATTTAAAAGCTGACTGTTCTGCTACTGAAATAATCTCTAGCTCTGGTTTTAGTAAGAATAGTGCTAAATCTTGAATTTCTTACTGTAGATATGACTAGTCTCCAATGTGGAAGAATATTCTTATAAGTAAAGCTAAAAGGATTGGTCTTGTTTCTTATTCTGCTTTTCTGAAACCACTGTGCTGATGGGAACAAGAAATGCAAGCTGAGGAAATGCTGAGTAGAATAACTGGACTAGTTTAATGAAAACAAAATGAACTGTAATGTCACTTTCAACTGATCTTAAATATGCACATCTGTAAGCTAGGGCCTGTTTATTTTCTCACTTAAGTAAACTAAGATTTCCTTAAACATAAATATATATATTGATATGAAACTATTGAAAGAAAAGACAAACCTTATGGAGTCTGTACGGAGGGTCTACATGTCTATGAAGACACATATTGCATTAGGAACTGGCTGGATGACAGGGCTCAGAGGGTGGTGATCAGTGGCACAGAGTCTAGTTGGAGGCCTGTGGTTAGTGGTGTCCCCCAGGGGTCAGTCCTCAGTCCAGTCCTGTTCAATTTATTCATTAATGATCTGGATGACAGGATGGAGGGCTCCCTCAGCAAGTTTGCTGATGATACCAAACTGGGAGGAGTAGCTGACAGCCCAGAGGGCTGCGCTGCCATCCAAAGGGACCTGGACAGACTGGATAACTGGGCAGTGAGAAGTCTTAGGAAATTCAACAAAGACAAGTGCAAGGTCCTGCACTTGGGGAAAAATAACCCCAGTCACCAGTACAGGCTGGGGATTGACCTTCTGGAGAGCAGCAATGCAGAGAGGGACCTGGGCGTCACGGTGGGTGACAAGTTGACCATGAGGCAGCAGTGCCCTTGTGGCCAAGAAGGCCAATGGGATCCTGAGGTGCATTAGGAAGAGCATCTGCAGCAGGTCGAGGGAGGTGATCCTGCCCCTCTACTCAGTCCTGGTGAGGCCACACCTGGAGTGCTGCCTCCAGTTCTGGGCTCTCCAGTTCAAGAGGGATGTGGAGCTGCTGGAGAGAGTCCAGCGCAGGGCTATGAGGATGATGAGGGGCCTGGAACATCTGCCCTATGAGGAAAGGCTGAGAGAGCTGGGCCTGTTCAGCCTGGAGAAGAGAAGGCTGAGAGGAGACCTGATCAGTGTCTATAAGTACCTCAAGGGAGGCAGTGAGGAGGATGGGGCTGGTGGTGGCTGCTGATAGGACTAGAGGAAATGGCCACAAACTGAAGTACCAGAAGTTCCACAGGAATTTAAGGAAAAATTTCTTAACAGTGAGGGTGACAGAGCCCTGGAAGAGGCTGCCCAGAGAGGTTGTGGAGTCTCCTGCTCTGGAGATCTTCCAAACCTGCTTGGACACAGTTCTGTGCCACGTGTTCTAGGTGACCCTGTGTGTGCGGGGGGGTTGGACTAGATGATCTCTAGAGGTCCCTTCCAACCTTAAGCATTCTATGATTCATTCTATGATATATAAAGCGTCAGGAATGAAACCACTCTTTTATTACAAGTTATACAACATCTTAGATAATACTGACTGTATATTCTGTGCTTTTAATACGGATTGGATGCATTTGTCAAATGTGCCAATCTGCTGTTCCAGATTCTCACATAATTTTCCATTTTGATTTTCAGAAGAGTACTGTGTTCTAAATGAACTTCCTTTATTGCAGGTGGAACAGATATAATTTCATGTTTTATGGGTCAGAATGTTACAATTCCAGTTTACAAAGGAGAAATTCAGGCCAGAAATCTTGGAATGGCTGTAGAAGCATGGAATGATGAAGGTAATTATTTAAAACATTACTTAAATGTATGAAATACAGTGGTTGACAGTTTTGATCCATGTTATGGGACTTGTATAGGGGATATAAGTTCAGGTTTCACTCATCAGGTTGCTAATATAAAGGGGTGGTTTCACTATGAAAATGTGTTCCACAAAACCTGAATTTGGACCCATTTTATCCAGATTGCGCAGGACTCCAGTGAAAATAACCACTGTGTAAAAAAGCCCTCCTCTTCTCTTCCCCTGAAAGAACATTAGGCCAAATTCTAGCCTCTGGTTTGTGTGCTGATTAACTATATTGCTGTGGGTGCCAGACTGGCTTCATTCAGTGGTGTAACTCTCCTGAAATTACTGGGATTTAGATAGAGATGTGTTTAATAATTGAACATAAGCTTTTAAGACAATTGCTCTCATCTCATATCTGTACACAGCATCTTCCATGTAAGTAATAACTACAGGTGCTCTTTGCTTTACTATCCTACTGTTTACAGCAGCAGAAATGTAGAAATTACCTCTTTCCTTTTCAATAGGCAAACCAGTTTGGGGTGAAAGTGGAGAGCTGGTTTGTACAAAGCCAATTCCCTGTCAACCTACACACTTCTGGAATGATGAGAATGGAAGCAAATACAGGAAAGCCTATTTTTCAAAATTCCCAGGTATGTAATCAGGTTTTGGGCATTGCTTGAACTGACTAAGAATGTAAATTGTGGTGCTGCTGTTAGGAGGGTGCAGGTTTATTCCTGCCCACCAATAGCAGCCTTGTACCTAGATTTCTAGGGTTGAAAACTTCAAGGCGTGTTTGACAAGTGACTCTCTTTTCCAGTGCTTTGTGTTGAATTTGGGTCCAGGGCGGTTTAATAATTTCTAGAAAGCTCCAATCCTGTTTTGCTCCTGCTCTCCTTGGACAGATAAGGTTAGCATGAGACTTGAGTTTAAACGTGTGCCCTGTCAGCA
Source organism: Nothocercus julius (assembly GCA_013398735.1). Lineage (NCBI taxonomy): Eukaryota > Metazoa > Chordata > Aves > Tinamiformes > Tinamidae > Nothocercus > Nothocercus julius. The sequence continues at coordinate 986,371 of VZSV01000067.1, read as the reverse complement.
GTGCATATTCTGCATTTGCACAGTCTCCCAATGCTCTTAAGAGTAAAGGAACTGATGATACCCTGGGGACTGGGGATTTTCTTCCTCATTGTTGTGTAAGACTCTGCCTATCTAGAACCTTTGCTTGTGTGGCACAGCAGCACCGAGCTCCCTGCTGCCTACCAGGCAGGCCCTTATAGCAGCCAGACCAAGATGCTGCTTTTGGGGGTTGGAGACATTTTTATAAATAGCAGCAAAATACTAGGTTCATAAGAGAAATGGGATGTACAGCAGGAGTTGGTAGTCATACAGGAAAAATGAAGAGTTTGATTTAGATATTTGAGTGATTCCTTCTGCTATAAATAGTAGTAGAAAAAAATAGTAAAGGCTTTCTAATGTCCCATTGTTTGACCCCTATCTTTCTAAGCAGTTAATATTTCTAATGCATAATTTTAGCAAGTGTTCTGTCCAATTATTTATACTTTTCTGTAACTATTTCTTTTCAAGGGGAAAATTTGATATCAAAATGCACACCAAAGATCACTTAAATCTGGATTCTACTACCAAATTATCTTTTCCTGATCTGGCTTGCTTTATTACCTGATGAGTTAAGATTCCAATGTCAGGAGGAACCTTGATACATTTCAAAAAAATGTTTTTGACAACTTTGCACGCAGGTTTCTCATTCACAAATGAAAGTACAGTATTTTGAATTTTGCTGCTCTCCCACGAATGTTTTAAGATTGCACAGGAAGCACAGTGTGCACTATCTTGCTGCAGTAGCAGTTTCCAGCACACAGATGCAGTACCAATTTGTGAACTTGTGGTGTAGAATTAAGCTTTACATCAATTTCTCTTTCCTGGGTATTGTCAGTTACAGTCCACATGCTCTAAGTGGCTGTCAAAGCTACAGGGGTCTTTGAAGAGCAGAAAGAAATCATCACATCCATGGGGAACCTGCAGTGTGCACCTGAGCCTGACAGCAGTAGCTCTAAAAGAAAAAAAAAAAAATCACTGTGACAGTTGTTAGACTGGGATCTCTGGCTGGGGAGTCTGCCAGAAGCTCCCTTTTTGTCTTGTTATATGGGTTTAAAATTGTTACAGTTCAGATGAGGAATGGTGTTATGTGCAAATGCACCTAAATAAGAGAGCTGTTTTCTTTAGGAAAACTTAAGTAGAATTGGCTTGTGTGGCACACTGCTATGGTGGTCTCGCCAGCTCTGAAGAGTCAAATCTGTTTTTACATTAATACATATCAAGAGCAATACCAGTAAATATATAAGAAGTTCTCTAGGAATTGCTCAACTGAAACTTGCTGTGCAAACCCTGAGGTTGCTGCTTTCACAGCATTGTACATCATAACAGTGGGTCAGGAAAGACTGGAGTGCTTTTACCTGAGTAGAAAACTTTCTGCTCCACCAAAATAGTTAATTCTGCTCCTGTATGTATGTCAGCTATGCATAATATATGTAGCGTGAATTGTTTGCACAGTGAAGCAAGGACCACTTCATTTGCTCTGGGTGGTTCTCAAGTGTAGCTGATGTGTTTGTGTTTTTTTTTTCTTTGTAACTTACAGCAAGAATCCTAAGTTAGGGGAGTTAGACAAATGTCTGTTGTAACTGGAGGAATAAAAATCAGCTACTTAACCTTTGTTGCTTTCTAATAGGTGTTTGGGCCCATGGTGATTACTGCAAAATTAATCCTAAGACAGGAGGAATTGTCATGCTGGGTCGCAGGTATAGTATTTTGATGAAAGTGTTCAGAGTAAACATATGCCAACATTTGCGATCTTGGCTTTGGAATGAAGTGTAGATGATTCTCCATCTTGTCTCTCAGTATGATATTTGTCTTGGTAAATTCAGTATTGATGTGAATTTCAACCCTTAAGTTGATCAGAGCAGCTGAACTGGAGAGAAGGCCACACATTTCAAAGCTGTACCCCAGGTCTACGTGTGAATCCAAGACAATCTTGTACTTGATTTTGTTTTGCATGGTTTGTAGTGATGGATCATCTATCAGAAACATCAGAGAGGCAATAAAGCACATCCTAGATGGAAGATGAGGAAACTTGTCTCTTGCTCTTGGCTTTGTCGTTGATTTGCTTAGAGCACAGCAACTTATTTACAGAAGGTCAGGTATTAGCTTGTGCTTCGCTTAAAAAGGTCAGAGAAATTCAAGATCACATCTGGGGCTAAATCTTAGGCTTGCATTTACAAGCTGCAGTTCAAGCCCAAGTGAGCAAGTGTCTTAGCTGTGACTAGCAATGTCACAAGCGTAGTTATGGTGTGAGGCTGCTGTTTGAGACACTGTTTCCAGCTACAAGACTGGAAAGTTATTGCACACAGTAGCAGTTTGGTGGGAAGTCTTGGCTTGTGTGTTTGTGGGCTTAAATGAGAAACATCACTGGACTCATCTGGGGCTGTCGCAAGGGAGAGGGGGTAGGAGAGCTGAAAGAATCATGTTAAGGTTCTTTGTAAAACTTAATTCCATTGAGCAAAAGGGCATTTGAAATCAATTTATTTTAAAATCCATTTCTTATGTGGCTGCCTGTATATTCACTGCATGAAATATTAAGAGACTTGTTTAATTGCATCATTTTTTTTCTTTTCATCAAACTCTAATTACATTTTAATGCTTTTTGTTTGTGTGCAATTTTCAGTGATGGTACATTAAATCCAAATGGAGTAAGATTTGGAAGTTCTGAAATCTATAACATAGGTATGAAATTAACTTTCCATCTCTTTCAACTATAACATTGTCTATAGCCGTAAATATGAAATGTAAGCATTGTGAAGGTGGCTGGAAGGATTAAGTAATTGAAAGACTTGCAATTTTCCAAATAAAATTAATTTAAGTGTGTATTAGTGTTAACACTAAAATTCTGTTTTGTAGACTGGAAGTTGGTTGCCTTCCTAAAACATCTGCAGGACTGGAGATGACCAGCTCAGATGTGTTGGATTAGGTTTTGCTTTAATCAGAAAGGTCTTGCAATTTATTTCATGCAGCTTTGTAAGAGCAGACCTAACTGCTGAGACTTTTCTTTCCCAAGACAAGCTCTTGACACTGTTTTTTTTTTCTGTGTCATTGCTGATCATTATAATTTACATGGCTCTAACTTAATCCGTGAACAGAGGGATTGCCCATGGAGTCAGGAGAAGGGTGGAGGGTTTAGACTGTACTACTGTAGCCTTTTGAATTGAAATATTGTTCTCCTGGGAACAGCATCTTCTCTGTGCTGTTTGGGATTCCTTCCCTGGTGTGTGGCATAAAAACTGTTTGAATGTTTGTGGCAGCTGCCCTGGGTCATGCTTCACTTCAGCACTTCTGTGCTTAACTTGGAGCGGGGCGAGGGGGAAACAATTTATCTTGGTGTTGGAACACACACAAAGGCCTGGAGTTAAATTGGTAAAATTGCATCTGGTTCTGGCTCCCTGGGATCAATGGTGTTTTGCAGTTTTTTTTAAAAAAAAAAAAAAGGCAGTTTCAGTTGGGACTGTGGTTTGAGTATTTTGAATTTAAATCAAGTGCAGCTTTCATGAGATGCTTGAGCTGCACAGTGCTGCTCAGCTCAGAAGTTCTGTCCTAACAGTAAAGGCTGTGAAACTGTATGTGCAAAGGTGCTAAGCTGGGATGCAGGCACCTGTTGCAAATTGTTGTTCTTCTGTGACAAGACATGTTATTTTTCTGTATATGCAGCAATGGGAATAATTCCCTGGCCTTGCCTTAGTGTTTTGTGAGAAAAGCCAAAGGAAATGGTTTGTGTGAAAGCAAATTCTGAATGTCCTAAGCCAAAATATATCCAGTCTTAAACCTGGATTTTCAGTTGAGTTAGAATTTTAGAGTTTTTCAGAGCACCCAGAGAATAACCTGAGAATATTCTTTGAGAATAACCTGATCAGCATGTCTTCCTCTCCCTCTAGGGAATGCAATTTACTTTTGGAGCAATTAAAGGTGTATCCAGAACAAAACACAAATGCATATGGCTAAAGACATGTTTTTTCCCTTTTTCTCCAGTTGAAGCCTTTGAGGAGGTTTCGGATAGCCTCTGTGTCCCACAGTACAACAAAGACGGGGAGGAAAGAGTGATACTCTTCCTGAAGATGGCCTTAAACTGCACGTTCAGCGAGGACCTGGTGAAGAGACTTCGCGATGCGATACGTAGGGCGCTTTCTGCCAGGCACGTTCCAAGCCTCATTCTAGAAACCAAAGGCATTCCGGTATGTCATGGAAAAATGCTGCCTACTTTTTTTTTGTCACCTTGAATAGTAATTAAGGAGTAGTTGTCATTTCTCTTCAAACCCACATGCATGGAAATTTTAGCATCTCAAAAGTGTATTCAAGCTTTATAAATAGTTTGTCTGTGTTGCCTAGCAACTTCATTTCTTCTCCTTTTCAGCTAAGCATGTTTTTGTTTTTTTAACAATACCTAAAAATGTCCATTCTCAGGTTATAAATATACATGGGTTAAGTATATGTTCCTGAGAATACACAAGTCTTTAAAAGAAAAATATTAAAAAGGTAATTTAACTTTGGCTTTTCAGTAAGCTTATCTTGTTTTTGTTTTTGAATAACATACTTCTGCAAGCTGAGAGCACTGAGCAAGTGTATGAAATCATTTCATGAAGCATTTCACTTCTGTGGCTATCCATTTAAATGTCGCTCCATTACTGTCTTTGCAATAACTGCAAACAGTAAAGCGTGTGTGCAGGTAAGAGGGAGAGGTCCACACGCCTGCAGCTCTGCATGCTCAGCTCGTGGAGCCGCTGCGCACGGTGCTCAGCAGCACTCGGCCTTCCTGTATGACCTTGGAATCAGGGTGCCTGTTCATGCCTTCTCTCATGCTAGATCTTCCTCAGCAGCTCTGAACCCCTTATTCCCTGTGGAATAGGGGTGCAGAGGAGTTCTCTTGTCCAGTCACACGTAAATTTTGATGCTTCCAGAGAAATGCTTTGAGAGTTCAGACCAAATGCTTGATGTTCTTGTACCTATTTACTCCCCAGCGTGTTTCTGTGTGAAAATGGCCTAGTGTTCGAGTGTATCAAACATGCTGGGTTCTGCCAGCCTCCTGTGTAGGGCACACGGAGATAGGATTCTGTCTGTGAAGTTGCTGCTCTTCCGTGATGTGTTGGGAAGTAGTAGTAGGCTCTGCATATATAACTCATGTGAGCATGAGAACTCCTGAGCCTTTTCAGTGGTGGTGTCTGCATCTTCTAGACTGCAACTGAGCTTCTGCATAGAACGTAGAGAATAAAGTTGATGGCAGAGGTGTTTATGACAGTCTGCCCCTCAGAAATGCCTGCTTAGATCATTAATTAGTTCACACTTTGACTGAATTTACAATTGAATGAATTTTAATTACATTTCACATAAAATATGCCATGGCAAAGTGATCAAAGCTGTCCCCTATCTTTCTTTGAAGGTTTTGTTTGGAAAGGAAACCTCTTTCTATTTTCTGCTGCATTTAGAAATGCTTTTGAATCCCTTTCTAAAAATACGGCCTCTTGCTGATGATATTGTATATTGGCAGAAATGGGGTTAGCTGTGCTGGAATGATTAGAGTCAGTGACACAAAGCAGTTTCACCAGTTTAAACTGAAGTCTGGCCAGGTTCACAGTATTACCATTTGGAGTAATAAATCACATATGAAACTCTAAAGTCCACTTACTCTGAGTGGTGCACCAAACTGTTTGCTATGTCAAGTGTAATAGGAAAGGAAGGACATTACGTTGCACTTCATGATTGAGTTCCAAGGTGGCTGGTGGGGTAATCTTTCTGTAAGCCAACTACATCAAAAGAGTAATTTTATCATTTCTGACTTTGTTTTTCAGTATACGATAAATGGAAAGAAAGTGGAAGTAGCCGTGAAAGAAATAATTGCAGGGAAAGAAGTTGCGCAGCGGGGAGCTTTCTCAAATCCAGAGACTTTGGACCTGTACCAAAATATTCCTGAGCTTCAGAATTTCTGAAGCCACTTTTTCCCCCCCTCCCTTTTTGCATCTGTTCTGTTTGTTTTTGTATATACCAATACTGTATGTAAAGAAAAAAAATACTCTATTTAATACCAGTGGTTCTTTTAAAAGAAAAATATTTCGTTAAGTGCATTATGAAAGGCTTGGGTCAAGTGTAGCTCCCTTTTATTGGTTAAATATGCCATATATCTTGGAGTTATCCTTCCAGCCTGGAAGGAGAAACCTGCCTGTTCTGATTTTTATATATATGATGAATGCATCTTTTCTAGTTAGATTTACGTCAGCAGCCCATCAAACTGGAACACCAATAACCAAAATTGCAGTTCATAATAGAATGCTATTCTTTCATAAAACATTCACTTTTCTTTAACTGGATTTTAGCTAAATTTAGTTTTTCTCAAGCCATATGTTTTAGAAGCAACAGCAAGGAATGTGGCAATTAAAATATGTGACCATGGAACATGAAAGTATTCCATACATAATGTGCATTTAAGTGCTTTAGCTAGATCATAAGGCACAGCATCCATTTGACTTCACTCCAAATTATTTCAGTCTTCAAATATCTCATGGTATCCTTAAAGATAATTGCTGCTTTGTTTTATGATGCATCTTTCCTATTGTTTTAAGCTTTTAGCTCCCTGAATTTTAGGGATTCAGAAAGTGAGAGAATAGTCACCTGTAGTCCTGCTGGAATTCCAGTTTACTTACACTGAATTTACTGGAATTATTCTGGTTTAACATCACTGTAGCTGTGGACAGCATTTCATTTCCCTATATCAAAGTTCTTTTTTTGTCTCTAAGACAAAAGTCTAGTGTTACATTAGCTGAGCAGTTGCAGTGTGGTCATTTATTAAAACCTGATGGGTTTGTAACTTTTTTACTAAATGTCATGTTGGAAGTGGAAGACTATGATGTTTTCTAGCTCTGTATCCTTCCAATTTATAAAGGGAAAAATACTGCTAGGAGTATATTAAAACAGTAAAATGGAAGCACTAAACCTTGTTTTGTTTTCCACGAAGAAAATACAATTGCAGTAGTAGTACCAAATCCCTGGCACTCATGTCTCCTGCACTATGTGAATATTGTGGGTTAAGTATTTAATGCATTAATCTTGGGTGTCTTGATAATTGTGTTGAATGCATTCAGCACTGGTAAAGAGTTAATTAAAATAAATTGATTCTTAATATAAGTGTATATGCATGTGTGTGGATATATTTGTTTCCACTTTCACTTATTTAATGTCTCTTCCTTTTGGGTGTCATGGAATCATTTCTAGCTTAGTTTGTTATCTGTTGTGACATTTTTATCCAAATCCACTCCCGAACTGTTGCTCTGAAAGCTTTACCCTGTTTTGTAGAGCCCAGGACATGTGGATGTTGCTGCTGTAGTTAAACCTGCACAGCCGGCTAGTTTGCAGGTCAGCGGGATTTGCAGTCCGCAGGAGTGGAAGGAAGCGTGCTGGAATCTCGCTCCATATCCGCGTGGTAATCAAAGTTGTGTGTTGGGGTATGTTCCTGCTGCTCAAAGGGCTACATCTGAGCACTGAGAGGCACATACTCCTTGCTGTGGAGCAAAATTTAGGAGCTGATGTGTTCGTTCAGCTGGAGCTAGTGGAAGTTTTGTATTTCCCCTCTGCCGTGTGGCAGCCACCCGCTGGCCAGCTCTGGCTGATGGCTGTAGCAAAACTCGAGTGGTTACATAAAATACTGCTGCTAATAATTCAATAAGAGTGAAACTGCCTATAAATGTGGCAGAGTTGCCCCTCCGATGGTCCATGACTGCATCATGGACACCAGCTCCTGGTCCACCACAGGATGCGGAGATGCCTCATTAGCAAATGAGCTAATGAATAAGTTGGTTTCCACCTGACCTTTCTGCTGTGCCAAGTCAGAAAATATTGCATGCTGGGATCATGTATGTTTTAATATCAAGACCAAGCACTTGTTATAAAAGTACAGCAATGAGCTACCCAGCTGCCTATAACCTGTGATTAAAAGTAGTTTTAAATTCCTTTCCCTTCTGGCATGCTATATATAAATTTTACATTAACTGTGACTTTGTATTCATTAAAACTTCATTATATTGTTCTTTAATTCATGCAAAATGTCTGGAGTTTACAAAGACTACAGATCCTTTATTAATAAGTAATTTTCAAATATTTCATTAATTAAGGTAGTTTAGAAGCACAGATACTTTAGGAACACACGCAGTGCCTAAAGGCTAATGGATTTCCTTTAAACCCTATATCCTCCTTGAAACACTGTGCAAAGTTTTGTTAGCAGCTATAATTTGATCTTGACAAAGTTTTTCCCAGATTTATATTTATAAACAAAAAAGGTAGGTGTAGCAGTGCTGGATTGTGTAATTGTTGTGCTTGTGTGGTCCTGAGGTGGCTCAGGTGGTGCTGGGACTTGAGAAAGTCAAAGCCTGAGCAGAAAGTGTCCTTGGGTGCTTTGGGGTCCTGGGGGTGGCCTAGGCTGCAGCTCCTGGCAGGGTTGGCAGCACCGGGTCCTGCAGGATTAAGTATTTGGGCAAGATGGTTTTCTGATTTGGTCCTCTGCAAATCCGGGAGCAGCTCCGTTGAACTGGGTGATGGAAACTGCTCATTTGCCCTTGACTCATTGACAGCCTCTGTTTTATTGCTCCTCTCCTAGAAACCCGCTGTTGTCAGTGTCTCTTAAACAGGTACTTTCCCCTCCCACTGGCTTATGATTTCAATTAATTTCCCTGGTTAGTGGTGGTTTGCACAGAAATAAAATGAGCTAGAACACAGTAGCTCAAGCAGGGCAGAGCTGATAAAATTCTTTATTGTTGTGTGCAAGAGAAATCGGTTGTGTGGATTACTTATTCAGTGTTTTTAAAAACACAGGTAATTGCCTGATGGAACGTGGCTTCCTCAGGGCTTTTTTTGTCTCCCAGTTTAATGTATACATATTTAAAAGCATATTGCTTGCAAGGCGGAGCAGTCAGCACCTAACCAGGTGTTTAAAGCAGTATTTAAAAGATATTAGCAAGGAATCAAAGTTTGTTTTTGAGACTGAGCTCTAGTGTTGGGTTTTGGGGATGGCTGGGTGGAGAGCTGGTGTCCAGGTGAACTTCTTTTGTAGAAAGAGAGGGCTAAATGTTGTTATGGGTCAGAGCTAGAATGGGGGTCCAAATCAAAGTGAAGTGTAAGAGCAGTCTGATACAGCTGACTCCCCCCAGACACTTGGAGATACATTTAGGCCAGAAAACAGCATTGCTGGGGGTGCATTGTTTGGTTAGATTATGTAGCACATCAGTGCAGGCTTAACTGCACCTTGTGCTCCCCTGAGGAGAAGACTTCAACAAATTCAGGGCTTCCTGCTTTTGACAAGTGGTTTTGCAGAGTTCTGGAGGGTTATCAGCAGTCAGCACATGACCCAACTGAAACGAGGTCCTTTGGGAGAAACGTCATCTCCATCTGTGTTAATGAGTTTGCAATTGCGTATTAAAGACCACGTGTGGAGGTTCACACCACTGACAGTCTGCTCAGAGAAATCCCCTCTTTCTGTTTTATTCCCTCTTCTGTAATGATTTGAAGGGGTGAGAATTTGCACTGATGAAAAGAAAATTCCTCTTCTCTGGTTTAGTTTTATGATGAGATTTTTCCTGTGTGTCTCAGTTATTGATTTACAGTATGCGTTTTGCCAAGGATTATGAGAGTATTTCTTATTTTGCTTTGCATGCCATTAGAAACACTGATTCAATTATGCTGCATTATATTCTTCAAGGCTGCGCTATGTAAAGCCCAGGTACAGCAACATGGATAAGATGACCAGGGAAAGCCGTCCTTCGGAGGAGGGATTTCTTTGGGAACCAGCGCTATGGTAGGAGCTAGTCAAGAAAGGAGCCAAAATTGGTGCTGCTGTAAAGCTGCAGGAGGCCGCGGTGGAAGGTGGGCCGTGAAGGCAGCGGGGCTGCCAAATTCCCGAGCTCATGCTGATTTCACCTTCCTCCCCACATTGACTATAGGTCTACTGAGAGATGCTTCTGGCTGAAGCCCTCCACAAAAGGCATCTTTCGCGTTTGGATTGGGTTTGGCAGGTTTCGTTTGCTTTCCCTCCTCTTAAGAGTTTCATCTTGGGCTCTTCCTAGAGCAGCTGGAGAAGGGGAGTCCTGCCCCACGGAGGAGGCTCATCCACCTCTTAGGAGCTCTGCCGAGGTCTGCAGCCCTTCCTTCACTGTCCAGGAAAAGGTCAGTTTAGGGCTCCATAACATGCAGAAATGCATTAGTTTCCTCTGCAGGGGGTCTGAAATGGTTTCAAGGTGTCTGGTGCTGTTGCATGAGACCCTGGGGCCAGCTGGGAGGTGTTGCAGCCCCTTTGCTCAGCGGTGGGTGGTCAAGTACCCAGAGCTCAGCAGTCATTTCTGGGACGGAGCATTTATTTTGCTTTAAAATAGGTGTTTGTCACTGCAGCTTAAATTATCCAGGAAGAGGTTAAAGCTAAATGGAAATAAATTGCGGAGGGAAACCTATGCAAGAGTTTGTGCTAGTTTGACTAACTTGGTTTAAAAGGTAACCTGAGTTTAAGCAGGTGCGACTTCTAAGGTTTGGTGGAGCCTAAGGAGGTGGCCTCGAGTGTGCAAATGTGGTACTCGACCGAGAATTTTAATTTGCACTGTTCTCATGTATAATAAAATATGCCAGATACATGACACTTCATGAATTAATGCAGGAGCGTAAAGCAGGCCGAGAGATTCCTGCGCAGGGTTTGTTCTCAAAATGCAAATACCGAGGCGGGTTTTGTGCTGACCCGGCTACCCAGAGCCAGGAGCCCGACGCCAGGCTCTGCTTTGGGGTTTATTCATGTCTTTACTGGAGCGTGTGCTCAAAGCAGTGTTGTTCCGTTGCCCTGTTGCTTTTGTCCAGCTGCTTTTCCATCAGGGAATTACTTTCATGCACAAACGGGAGGAGAACTTGTCGAGGTGGCTGATGCTGGGGCAGCTCCATTAGGCTGCAGCGGTACCTGCTTGGCCCGGTAAAATGAAACGCTGAAGGGTCCCTGTCTGGGTCTTGTCAGGGTATTCAGTTCTTGCTTCAGCTGCAGGGAGGGGAAGGAAGCTGCAACGAGTTTATTCAAATCTATGCAGGAGCTGAGCGTGAGGAAAGTAACTCCATTTTTTAAAAATGGCTTTAATGGCACTGAGTGCCTGTTCTTCCCTGGCTCCTCCTGGGAATGAGCTGCTGCCTCGGCCTCCCCTCGTGCTGTGGGACCCTCCGTTGGCCCCGAGCGCATCTCAGTTTTAGCATCAGAAACGCGTCTCTGGAGAGGCTCAGATGCACAGACAGCGACCGAGCTACGAGCGACAGCAAAACGACCGAGCTGCATCTCCGCAGGGCTCCTTCCTGGAGATAGGATGGTGATAAATGGCATGCATGTGTACTGAGGACGTTAATGTAAGTAGTGATTAATCAAAACACTGCCAGACGGACAAAACTTGGGAATTGATGGTGGGATGAGAATTACTGATCCTAGGGAGCATCATTTTGGGGGACTAGTGGAAGGAGTTCCCAAAACCCCCAGTTGCCCCCACATGCCTCCTGTACCATTCATTGCCTTAAATATCCCCACACTGAGTTTTTCTGAGGGTCTAATTATAAACTTCATTATAATTGTTCATTAGTTTTATTTTGTTCAATTAGCCTAACAAGTTGCCAAATGAAATACAAGACTGGCAATTAGCTGGAGCTAACCGTAATGAGCCCCTCAAATTGGGTCACCAAATATGTTCTTTTATAGCACTATTTTTTCTTTTTCAATCAGCGAACAATAACATAAATATTCAGAGTCTCTCCCGCTCCTAAGCAGTGGAAATTTCCCACTCTGGTTTATTAGGAGGAGAGGAAAAGCAATATATCACTGCTGCTTGTTCTGGCCTCGGAAGCACGTGGTCCAAGCGAGGGGATCCGCGTGCTGCTCATCCAGGGACCTCCCGGGGGTCTCTCCTGCCCCACACAGTCTGTGTCTCTGCACAGGGCAGAGGACACCGGTGTTCCGAGCACGTGGGAATGTTGGCGAGGGGCCGCAGGCGGCAGAAGCTCCTGGCTTTATGGTCCGGCGCCTTTCCTGCGGATCCAGATGGCGCAAGGCGTTATTTGGTATGAGTAACTTCATCCACAAGTCATCCGTGCTGGGGCTAAGCCACGGAGATGAGCGGCACCCACGTGGGTCCTGTGCAAGGCCGAGGGCCGGCATTAGCAGGACGTGACCCTGGCCTTGGGCTTCTCTGGGATTTTGCACCACATTTGACTGATGAAAACAACAAAATATTAAACCACCCCAAAGACTACAACGCTCCATAAGTAATTTATAAAAGGTCCTCGAGATGGCGAGTGTGGAGCAATGCAGGGCCGAGGCGCTGGAGAGGATGGGGCTGTCCCATGGCAAGACGCTGTCCCCCCCACCCCTCGCTCTGGCACGTGGAGGAGTGTGATGATCTATTAGTGTGAGCTCTTCCCACCCCGCAGGGAAGCGGCTCCCTGCGGTGCTGCCGGGAGATGATTTTTGTGTCCTGGAATGACTTCTATACCTCCCCCTCCGGCGCTGTCCCGCTGCGCTCCGGAGAGCCGCCTTGCCAGCCGGGGCTGGCACTGCTTGCCGAGGGAGAGCAAAGACACTGGGAGCGCAGAATGGGGCAAATTCGCGTGTTGCCTTCCCCCTCTTCCCATCCCTAGCAGCCGCCTGCGGGTGAAACGAGGGTGTTTCTGGCACCACTTTGGCCGCGCGGGTGCCGAGGGCGGAGCGCTCGCCTGCTCCGCTTCCGTCTCCGAGCCGCCTTTGGAAGGGGCACTTTGATGGCTCCACGCGCTTCCCGCTTCAGCACTGCCAGGGCTGGGAGAACGTGAGAGAAGAAACCCGAAGCAGTGACAGGCCCCGCGTGCGCTTTGCATGGAGTCGCGGAGCACAAAGGCTGTTTCAAGGAGCTGCCGTGCGAGCAGCTCCGCTCCACGGGCCTCCTGCACGGCCGGGCTCTCCTGCCACCGTGAGCTGCGTGGGCTGGGATTCCTGGATCAAAGTCCCATGGTGGCTGGGTTTATTCTCCAAGCCTGGAGAACCACATCTTGAGCGCCAGAGGAGACCAATCCATCCTCATTTGCAGCTGGTATCCTTGTCCTCCTTGAGGCTGCTCGGCGTTGTTGCTCAGGTTTGCCCACAGCAAGATTGCAAATGCCGCTCTGCAAATACAAACCTGGAGCTGGATGTTCTCCATCTCCCTCCGAACGCGTCTCCATGGGAAGTTTACATGTGGTTTCCATTGCTACGGCGGCCCCAGCACGGCGTGCCAACGCACGGGGCGTTTTGTTGCCCCCCACCCATGGTGCTAATGGCAAGTGGGGTGAACAAGCTGCATTTTCACTGATTTCTTCAGAATTAGAGCGCTGTGTGTTTTGATCAGCTCAAAGGCATCAAAACAAATGATGCACCCAAAATACGTTGTGAAATAATTTCTCTTTATTTTGACAAAGGTAATAGGTTAAATCAGGTTCCTTGTAATTATGCAAGTAACAGCATTTCTTTTTCATGTGCTATTATTTTCCTAAAATACGTTTTCTTTTTGATTGGCTATTACAAAAAAGAGAGACAGAGTAATCAGAAGACAGTTTCTGATATGAATTTCTACAACGTACTGAGCTTCCGCTTACTCTCCTTGCTCGGCAGAAAGGTTTTACTACTTTTCCCACCTCTGCTTCCAGAATTCCTCATTTTGGCAGCTTCCTGGGAAAACGCTGCCCATGGGCCTCAGTGTGGAACTGGTGAGGAAGCGTCGTGCCCTCCTCTTCCTCCCCGCTCCTGAAGTCAGTAAGTACAGTTGATTTCAAAGCGCATTGTTCAATCTTTCAGCTTCAAAGTGCCCAAAATATTTAATTTTTTTCTCCCCCCAGCTAAAGCAGTCAGCTCTGGGGAGCTTCTCAATGCCGTAGCATATCCAGATGGGAGATGAAATGTTGCTCTTTGCTGTCTGCATGAAATTCTGGCAAAGCTGGTCCCGGTGTGTCGCTGCTGAGGCTCCTTTGCGGCCACTTTGTTGGGTTTTGCAGGAGCCTTAGTGCCAAACGCCACAGGGAATTAACGCTCTGCCCCTCTGGAGCACCTTGCACCCGACGGCTTCAGAGCGTCACGGGGATGGGAACTGCCCAACTGTCACAGGACGTGGGGCCAGGGCAGCTCCCGCTGCCTGTGCAGACCTTCCTGCCCTGGATCTGCTTCAGCTTTGCTCCTGCTCTGACTCCATGGTGCCTGCATTGGTCAAATCCAGCCCAAGCAGTGGCCTTTTCTAAACGCTCCTGCGTTCGAGGACCTCCAGTGGCATTCAGGCTCCTCCTTCCCAGCACCCTCAGGCCCAGCTTTCTTCCTCACAGTTGGATTTTCCTCCTCATAACCTAAGGGATGTGAAAACACGAGTCCCCTGCTGCTCACCTAGGTCCTCTTGGGACCTTTAGAAAGGGCATTTGAGTGATGTCAAAAACCAACAGCTTCCAATAAATCCCAACTGCCCCTGTATTTAGTGTGTGGATGGATTTTCCCTAGGAGTTTGTTTTCCCAGGTCGAAGATCTGCTTCCTTCTCCTCCATGGAAGTTGAGCATTTATTCCCCTTCATGCTTGTGCAGAGTAATATCATATTAGGCCTACTCTTTTTATGACGTTCAGAGGAGTGGTTATGGAGCCCAACACCATTACAGTGTGTGCTACATAAAAGCAGGTTTATGCAGGGAGGAGAAAAAAGCCAAATAGAGAAATGTTTGCAAAACCGTGCAAGACCCCAAGGCACGAGATGGACGTTTAGCTCTTCTTTCCCACCGCAGCTTTTCTGTTGCGACTGCAGGAACCACTCCCAGCCGTGTAAATCCCATTGCACCCCCTTGCACCCCCCTTCCCGCAGCCGTTTTCAGGCCGTTTTCCGCCGCTCGCCGC
>VZSV01000067.1:943521-955397 GCA_013398735.1 Nothocercus julius | reverse complement strand
TTTCCCTCTGCCTTTAAAAGGTTAAAAGAGACCTTCTTCATCTCTTTCACAAAAATGGGATGTTTGTGTGTGATGGAGGATCCAGTGCAGCCTGGGTCCCCCGCTGGGGCCAGCGCCCTCTCTGCGATGGCTCTGGCCGGCAGGGTGTCTCCAGCTGCCGTGATACCAGGACTGTGATGGCTCCGTGTGCAGGAACAGGTTTATTTAACCCAACCGCCTTCCCTTGGGTCTGCTCCAGGGCGCTGCTCCCCTGGTTTTGGCAGTGCCATCGCTGCGCCTGCCCCCATGGCCCCAGTCCCGGCTGGGGTCTTGTGGAGGGAGAGTGCGACAAGGCTTCAATGGTGGGAAGGCTTTTCCCTCAGTCCCAGTGCACCTGGCCACGGAGAAGTCCCTTGTGATGGCAACGGCAGGCAGGTCCCTTGACTCCGGCTGCAGCACGGAAGGAAATCCATGGAGTGAAGCTAGTGGGGTGGCCCTTCAGTGCTGCCTGTGCTACTTTGTGGGGGGAATCGCAGTAAACCAGGAAGGGTGGGCGTAAGCTGCTCTGGGATCCAGATTTAACTCATGGCATCTTTTTTTTAAAGGCTCTTATGTATCCCCAGTGCTACCATCACCATGGCAGGTTTCCTTGGGAGAGCGATGCTGGAACTTGCACTTGATCTCCGCCTCCTCGTGCCTCTCCACGCGCCGGCACGGGGCCCGACGGCTCCGCTTCCGGCGCGAGCTCCCCGGATTCGGCACTGCCGGAGCCGGCTCCGCTCCCGGCGCGAGCTCCCTGGATTCGGCACTGCCGGAGCCGGCGCCGATGCTGGCGGCTGTGCCCTGCTCTGGGGCTGCCGTCTGGCCTGCCCGGGCGGAGGTTCCCGGGAGGCTACGGTCTCTTCTAGGGAAAAAGCTGGAAGTGCAAAGACAAACCACTTGGAGAGAACAAGCCGAAGGGAGTCCCTGCGGACTCCTCCTAAGTATTTTGCATCAGCAACTTGCCAAACTCTGAAAATATTCCAAAGCAGAGTTAGAGCAGCCTAGTACAAAGGATTTAATGCTTTTTTTCCTTGTGCTTTGCCAGCCTGTGGTGGAGAAAAAAATGCCTGAATCTCCTAGTATTTCCTAGGTGTTGACTTGATGCGGAGACAGCTTTCCCTGCAATCACGAAGAGGGTTCAATACCTCGTCTGGAATTTCTCTTTTGCCTCAGCAGGGAGGTTCCTTGAGGCTGTAATTGACTCTCTCTCCCTTTCAAGCCCTGGTGTTTTACCTGGGGAAGGCAGACGGGTGCTATTTTCAACACAGCATAACTCTGTCTCAGGTTAAATGGAAGTGGTTCCAGATTGTTCTTTCATTTTTATTTTTTTTCCACTCTTACAGTAATCTTATGTTTTCCTTCACCATCCTTTCCACGGTCTCTCCTGCTCCCCTTTAGAAACACTGTGATCGGATGGATGCTGCTTTAATTCCACTGAAGCAGCTGGTGCAGGATCAGCAGGTGAATAATTTTGAATCCTCAGTTACTTCACGATGAAACACTGAAATCTTTTTCCTTATAAATGAGAATTTATGATAACACTGAATTTAAATGGTAAGAAATCTTAAGAGGCCAAGAAAGAAGTTTTTTTTTTTTTTTTTTTTTTTTTCCCAAAGCAGGCACAAACTGTTCCTCACTTTTAGTTTTTCATCACAATTTAATATATTTGTGAAAATTGCTTAATTTAACTTCGGGGAAGGAGATGAGCTACAGGCATCGTGTGTCCCATTCAACCTGGGGCTGGATATCTGTACCCTTCTGGGTGCTGTTTTTTGCTTTTAGTGTTCTCCCTCCTCCTCTTCCTTCTTCCTTTCTCCTTTGTTAATCTGTCCACACTCAGGTGAGATTTAAAAAGTGCTCGCTTGGCTTTACACAGTGGAGCTGGCAAGTTCTTCTGAGGTCACTGAGGAACATAAAAATGCACTAGAAGTCTGGCAAACACTGGTGTCTTTAATGCTTTTCCGCAAGCTCCATGCAGTCGCCCAGCAAATCAATGTTAGTCAGTGCTCTCCCGGCCGGATCCTTTCTTTGGCCTGAGTGGCAGGAGCTCTGCTGGTGTCTAGAATTTTTGCGATTTTACTCAGGGATGCCTTGTTATGTACCAGGACCAACCCTCTCCTTCCCTCCTCCAGCAGCTGCAAGAAGTGAAGGTCTGGGATCACATGGATACCAGCCAAATTCGTTTCCCATAAGATTTCAGTGCTCGAAGTGCAGGGCCTGTGTTTCCCATGTGCTATCTGAGGAATAGAATAATCCTCTGCAATAAACTGGCCTTCCTTGTGCTTTGAAAATGTCTAAGGAGTTTTACTGTGCATCTTGTGCTATGCCTCTTGCGTACAAACTGAAAGCTTTGGTGTCCAGGCCTGCTGCATCCACCTCCAGATTTTTAAGAGTCATTTAAAAAAAGTATGAAAGCACTAGATTTCATAGCTGCTTCTGCACAAGGGTGGCCATGTCAGGGTGAGGATGACCCTGGTAGTGCCTTGTCTTAAGCCCTGGTCCTGTGTGTGTCTTATGCAAAGGCATAAAAGTTTACAAGATATGGGTTAGAGTTTTTAAGGTCTTGCAGCCCAAAGGCATGTTTCTTACTTGTCTTTGCAAATGTTTCCCATGCTGTCTAAATATTGTCTTTGAGGTTTACCGGCAGCTAACATTGTGTGCTTTCATTTAGAGAGAGAAAAAAAATCAGAATGCCTCTTTTATAATCTGTAAGCGAAGTATAAAAAGCCCCTTTTGCAGCATTGCAAGCAAATGGAGATTGACAGATACAGGTTTGTGATCTAACTGGTCTGACATTGTTTGGCGCAGAGGGATTTTCACTCGATGACTATGAGGCATCCCTTGTCCGGGCTCAAGAAGGAGGCTGAAGCCGTCGCGCTGTGGCCATTTACTTTGTCCCTGCTGGCTGTCGTTACTTCCCAGGGCGGTGTCCCAATGGGATGAAGGTACCGGGACTGGGGAAACCAGGAATGGTGCAGAGCAGGAGCCTGCTCTTCCCAGCAGCAAGAAGCTGTTGTGCCTCATGCTCCTGTTTGGGGTTTTGCTCTTGTTTGCTCTTTTGTTTTTGGAGGCAATACAGAAGAGAACTATGTTGAGCACATCTGCAGGTCACCTTTAATAATAATCACTAGAAGTTTAGCATCCAATAAATGTCTGATACCTCTAAATGAAATCTTTATTTGAAGGGTTTAATGTGAAGAGTAACCGAAAATAACCTGTTGGCTTTCTATTGAGCTGCTGTTAACCAGCTCTCCTATGTGCGGCAATTCCTGCAGGTCACGCAGCTCATTTTATCAAACTATAAGGAACTGCTGCTGGGGGGAGGGTTGCGGCCCTGTGGGTGTTGTCTGAGCCACGTTCGTTAGGCACAGTGCCCCTTCTAGCAATGCTGAACGCTGCTCCAGAGCTCTGTCATGTCCAGCATCTGGCATTTCAGCCCTTAAATACTGATGGTTTCCATTTGTCATATCTGTCAGCAACTGGAGTCAATCTTGGCTGCAGTTAATCCATCTTGAGTGGAGACCCCAGCGGTGTTTTCTGGCGGTGGGGAGAGGTTTGCAGTCTGCTCATACATTGCTACAGGAAAAGACAAGCACGCTATGGATTGCAAATGATTGTGGATGTAGCTGAGTTTCCCTATGCCCAGTGCAACCTGCTTTTTGGGCCTCTTTCTGGGCAACGGTCAGCACCCACTGCAAAGGCCCTAGGAAGCCGGTATGGGAAGCGGGAAGTCCCTGGGATTAAACTGCCCCATCCACTCTAGGTCTGCTCTGGTGACGCTGCGGGGAGTGGGGAGTTAAACTTTGGCAAATCATCTTGAAAACGCAGAGCGCCTATTTATTTTGCAGGCGGTTCTTCCTCCAGCTTCTCCTCGTCGGTGTTGTGGTTGCTGGCGAAATCCTGCTTCTCCCGGGGCACGGGCAGCTGCGTATGGATGGGCTTCCGTGGGCTCCATCGCTGCCTCGCCTCCCTCTTGCCTGCCCCGCTCCTGCGCGTCTGTACTTGGTGCCTTTCGACCCCGCGGATCTATCAATGCCATTGATTAGGGGAGGTTACAGTGATCATACAGTTAAGCAGAAAGCGGCATCGCCTGTTGCTGGCGGGAGGCTGGCAGTGCAGAAACGCTGTTTGGGGGGAGCTGATGCTCACGGCTATGGACTGGCAAACACTTTGCATTGCATTGAACGTCCGTCTAGTTAGTTCATAAATTTATAGATGTCACTCTGTGCTTGGCGCAGACTTTCCTGCTTTCTGTGTTGTTTTGTCTTGAGAATTTCTCTAAAATGGCAGCATGATCAGTTTTGAACAAAAAGGAGATATGGGAATAAAATACTACCTCCAGCATTTGCATTTATTCTACATCTAGAAGATCAGTGTTTACCATACCTCTGCTTTTTAATTTAGTTCTTTTTTTAACGTGGGCTGAAGCCCAGGAAGATGAGTTATGTGTCGATATAATGATTTGCACAGTATTGGTACAACATTTGTGTTTGGAGATGGCTGGGAGATAATATTCATTTTCCGTGCACAACTGCATAGTAAATATGCAACATTTACCCAATACTTTGGGGACAATTTCAAGTCTTTCAGATATACACTGGATAATTGAAAACAAATGTTAGCTTCTCTTTAATAGTGCTTCACAGTAGTCACAGTGCAGCGTCGCTGAATTTTCATTTTAGTGTTCTTCTGAGACGCTTGAAGTGTGTGGCTGCTTAAATCTGAGCTGACTTAGAGAGGGAGGATCATTCTCTCTGTAAAATCTGTAATTGCAGCACTGGGAGGGACAGTCTGACCTGAGAAGCTCCTGCTCCCTCTTCCCCCTTCAAATCAGATGTGTCCTCTGGCAGCTCCCGACTTTCTAGGCTGCAATTGAAGTAAATAACTTTAAAAGGCTGAGATTCCTGAATGTCATCTCTCGGTCTGGGCTGTGCCAGTGGGAGTCTCGCCGAGCATCACGCTGGGGTTTGGGGGCAGGTTGGGGACACATGGTCCCTTCTGTGGGGTCTCCTTGCGCCACCACTGGGCTGCTCGTGGGCCAGATCCATCCCGTGGGATGCCTTCATTGCCTGTGTTTGTGTGCCTGCAAGCAGGCAGGCTCTTCGAACAAGACGCCCTGAGTTCAGAGCAAAGCTCGAGCTGCGCTGGGCACGCGTGTTTGCAGCAGATCCCTTGTGCCTTGTCCCTGATGGGCTGCTTGGCTCCGATGGGTCCTTCCAAAGCTCGGTGGCTTCCCTGTGCGCACAGGACTCGAGGGACAGCTTGGCTTGGCTCTGCAGTGGGGACCAGTCTTTAGATCTCTGCTCTGGGATTTTTCAGGTAGGCAAAAGACAGCGATGCCTTCCGTCCCCGCCGACGCGCTGAGGTCGGGTTGGTGATGCAGAGAAGGGATGCGCCGCGGGTGAGATCGTCTTGGCTGTGCTCGCTAAGAACTCATTGTCTAATTGGGTCACTGTGGCTGCTTGTTTAATCACTGCAGAGAAGGCATCAGCATCCGAGGTGATTCGTCCTGCTTTGGTCTGTGTGCCTAGATAGGCGAGCAGGGTTTTTTGGGAATCTCTGGCCTGCTCAGGAAGGGGAGGCTGGTGTAGGCATGGCCAGGGCTCCATCTCCAGCTGGAAGGAGGTTGATTTTCCATCTCGTGTGCGTCACTGCCTGGCCCTGGAGTCAAGATACTTCCTTTGCTTCCTGCCGTGTCGTCACAGGAGTGTTCCTCGTGGGAGAGGGACAGTCAAGTCTCCTTTCTGCTCCGGCACCCATGGGAGATGAGCCACCATCCTCCTCTCCAAAACGTGGCATTTTTGCCTTTAGCAGAATAAACTACCACTGAAGAATGGGATCTAACGAAGAGACTTTGAAGTGCATTTATTCATTGAAAAGCGATTCTAAATATAGCGTTGAGTTGAATATCTGTCTCTCTAAGATGTTCACACCAAATATATCCATTCTGAGATCTCTCTTTTTTTTTTTTTCCCCTACTTTCTGTCAGCCCAACAGACTCTCCTGGGAATTTAAATTCCAGTTGAGTTCCTTTGGACTTGTGCATCACTTCCAGTTGCGAAGATGCTGCAGTGCAGTTGGGACGCGGGTGATTATGTGAGTGTTCTGCAAGCAGAGGGAAGCCCACCTTGCTCCTGTCTTGTTGGGCTGTCTCAGGAATAGTGATAATAACAGCAACATAAGCGCCCTTGTGAAAGCCTGTGACCTGGCTCCACGCAGGTGGGAGGCTCTCTGGGGAGAGGGAATTCTTTCCGAGGGCTGCCCGGCGCTCTGCAAAGTCTTTGCTGCCCGCAGCTGCCTTTGGACAAGCTGGGGCTTTGATCAAGCAGCAGCTTCTTTTGATATTTGGAAAGGCCCTTCTTGTGTCTTGTGTAAAAATGGGAGTTCATCCCTAAACATTCACATTCTTTTGTAAAGCAGTTAAGAAATGAAAACTGTCAACACCTGAGAGTCCATCTGGCCTCCTGAAACAGCCTGATTTTCCCCTTACTGATCTGGGGTGAGAATATAAATGTGAGGAGAAAAATAGCAGCAGAGGTGCCCAGGCTCAATTCTGTTTGAATCCACCCACTAGAGACCTCTTTTCTTCAGGATCTGGTAGGCTCTTGAATTGTTATCTTATCACAAAAAGGGATATAAATCCCTTTGTTTGCCCTATGCAGTTATTCTCCCAAGATCTGTACCAGTATTGGAAAATTCTCTGCCTGTCACGGTCAAGTTTGAAAAGCAGCTTAACCTCTGCCTTGCCATGTGTCCTTTCGAAAAGATGTGCTGAAGATTGTTCTGTTTGTTCATTAAATAAAACTAACCGAGAAAGTCTCATTCAAATGCGTTATTTTTTCAAGAGAGTGACATACGCTGTTGACTCGCACAAATGTCTCCTCTGGAGAGTCCCCGGTGTAAGAAGTCTCTGAGCACTTAGTCTTCAGTCATTAATGATTTTTTTTCTTTTAGCAGAGCTATTAAAAACTCTGATCTTAATTCTTCTAAAATGCAATAGATGTCACATTTTACAAATGCAATATTTGATGTGTTAATGACTGAGTAGGTTATGAGGGGTGGAGGGACAGGGGGTTGAAATTTACCCTGGGGAATGCATTGTCTTTCTGGTGGTATTTTTCTCTCGCTTGCTCGATATTACCATTTATGTTACCTTGGCAGCAATTTCCTATCTATCCTTGGATAATAACATTCCCACTATAATATGAAGCACATATGTAATAGCAACGCATACCGGGGTAGACAAGTGAAATGAGTTTTGTGTGTGTGAGCTTGTTTTCTTTTTCTTTCAATATTCTCGAAGCCAAAAGCCGGGCCGAGAGCTGCTGTCTGCTCTGCTCTCGGGAGCCTGGGGGCAAGAGCTGTGGTCCAGGCTGTAGGAACAGGAATCGCGCTGTTCTCCTTGGCTTAAGCTGTCAATGAACATCCAGCATTTTGGATTTCTATCTGAATTATAGTATCTTCGTTATTGGGGGGGAAAAAAAGGCTCTAAGGTGGCATGCACTCAAATGCTTGGCTGGTAAGGTACATGAGCAAGGGGAGGCTTTGGAGGTCTTAGGTTTTGTGCTGCCCCTGGTCAGTCTTTTCAAAGAAATTCCTGGCTACCAGTTTGGGTGCTTTAATACTGTGTTTTGGCAAAAGTTAGCAAGTGTTTGCTGCTTGGGTCTATGAGAGGTGCAAGCCCATGTCTGAAGGGATGAGTCGGGAGTTTCCTAAACTGGATTTGATCTTCGTGGTTTGGAGGGATTAGCCTAAGTGAAGGGAAACATTTCAAATCCTCAACCGAATCCATTTATCTGCCTAATGAGATAGTTCCCCCTCTTGCCAGAGGGAATTACCATTTCAACAAGGCAATTTAGAGCTATCTTAGTCAGGGGTGTCAGGCCCGTTCGGTGGAGGCCTTGGCTGGCATCGTGATGATGGTTTTGAAGGTTCAGGTCATATTTATAGTGCCGTACTAAATTGAACGGAAAGCAGTTACAGCACAGGAATGGCAAAGGGCATAACAAAAGCTAAAATCCATTTCAAGTAGGTATGAAATTCCAGCTACATATTTATTTTTGCTCCCTTAGGAAATGCCATTGCAGTGGTGATGAGTCCCTCCAGCCCCGTGTACCGACCATCAGCTTTCTCCTTCCAAGGGGAGAGGGGCTTGCTGGAGATATCTGGGTGCTTCGGGATGCCACTTACGAGGACGGTGCTAACGAGTTAAATTGGTGCTTTTCTTGCAGCAAGTGCTGTCCCCGCTCTACATGCAGTGCACCTTGGCCTTCTCCAGTTGTGTGTTTCTAGCCCTCGATGGGTATCTCCAGGCCCTGTGTTCCTCAGCTCATCTCTGTGACACAGAAACAGAGTTTGAGTTGAAAAAAAATGCAGGATTGGGTGCAAATAAGGCTTGGATGCATTGCTTTCCGAAGTTGCTTAGGGGTTGGTGGCTTTTTAGCAGCTTTCAATTTGCTTCCTTTAAAACTTTGTATTAGAATTGTTGCCTTTTCTCTGTTGTGAAATTTCATGGTAAACGGAGAAAACAATCTGTTGGTCCTTGCTCAGGGAAGTCTTTCCCAGCAGTTGGATGTGGCAGGGCTTAGTGCTGGTATCAGGATGGTTGTGCAAGGGCTAGATTTTCAAAGGCTTCCCAAACTCGTTGGGACTGAAACTCAGCCCTACGGGATGCTGATTTTCTTCTATTTCCTAGCGGAAGCTCCTTGCAACGACTTCGCAGATGTTCAGGTGCTCCACAGCCCCTGCTTCAGCTGGGTTTTTTTCACCTTGATGATTTCACCTATTGAAGTCTGTTCCCATCATGGGGAGAAGAGATGGGTGGGGAAAGGAAGGGCAACCTGTCTTCAGGCTTGGAATTGTGTTTGATGCATAGGCTTGACAGCACCCTGACACTGTGGTGGGTTTTTAAAAGCTAAGCCATCTGTTTTCTGCAAATTGCAATGGATGGGGAATTTGGAGGTTTCTGATTCTGATATTCCTTACTTTGCTGTTGTTCTGGAGTTATGAAATACTGTACAAATGCTGGCAAACTAATGACTTGGAAAACAAGCTTTCATAAAGAAAATGTCAGGTCTTGGAGACCAGCTTGGCAGCTAGGGACAGTCCTGCGTTTTTTGCCATTGATTTTGAAGGTGCTGGAATGGCTAATTTTGAGCTTTCCTCGGCAATATTTTATGACACATTATATACTTGGCAGAACAAATCGGGTCACTGCTTTTGCTATCTGCTTGTGGAACGTGCAACTCCTGGGACTGAAGGGCAACTTTTGAAATTTGCACAGAAATTGGAATTTAGCGAGAGGATTCAATGCACTTATTTTCACTGGATTATGTTCCTGTTTATCAGCATCAGGAGGTATTTGAGAGACCTAAAAATTGAATTTCTGGTTTTGCATTAAAAAAAAAAAATATATATATATATATATATGTTAGAATGAATTTTCTTTTGTGGAAGTTGGATATTGACTATAGATCTGACTCTCCTGTGTCTGCAGAAAGAGGATAAAGGATGAATCAAGCTTATTCTTAAAAGGCACATAGCAATAAAAGAAATAAGAGTTAAAAATAGTATATCGGGCTGTTCTGAATCAACAACTCTGAGAACTTAAACTTTGTCAAGCAGTTTCTCTTCTTCTCCATTAAATAAATAAAGCAAAATAATCACTAATGACAACACTGAGGCAACTATTAACTATAATTTTTGATTAAATCATCTAGTTAGAGACTGTGAGAGTTAACTTGAAAATAGTTGGCTCTCATTACTGTTACACTGCTTTATTATAATATCATTTTTAAATCACAGAATATGTCCTTTAGGTGTTAAGTGCTGCAAAAAATAAAGAAAATAAAGATCCTGGGTAGTATAATGCTACAGAAATTATATTTATGAGGTGATTGCTGTCCGCTGGTGAGAGTGGAACCGCTAATATGGGCTGGCTTTCCAAGCTGGGCTGGTGTAAGACGCAGACTTATGGTGAATACGCTGACCTTGTGTAATGCTGCTGTGTTCCCTCTTGGAGCTGGTAGCATTTTGTGGATCAACAAAATACAACAAAAATCCATTTGCATAAAGACTTCTAAACTCTTCTCTTGAATATATGATTCACTTCAGAGATGCACAGAGCAATGGCTGTTGCAGCTAGTAATGTATTTTGGGATCTTTGAGATTGGAAGATGCTATCAAACTCTATGATGTCTGTTATTTTAATTTTATGTTCTGCTCTATACAGTCCTGAAGCCTAATATATCTTCTATCCTGCTAGAGGGAACTGGCTTCTTTTCTAAATTTTACAGGCTGTTTCTGTTGTGCTCTGGAATTCAAATTAGGAATTATTCTGTTCTATTCAGAAAAGAAAATCTTGTGTCAGATGGGAAGATGGGCAAGGTTCAGTGACAATAATACTGTAGGGGAAGGGAGTTACTGCTGTTAGGCAGCTCTGTAAGGCCCTTTGCATGCAGATAGTAGCCGGGAATTTCAGTTTGTGCCTGAGTTCATGCCCTTTTCAAATTATTTTGTGTTCCTCAGTAAAAATATTTATCCTCAGTGCTAGTGCCCCATTCACACAGAGAGCAACATGGTCTAGCCAAACTGCCCGTGCATGGTCCCGCTCGCAGAGGAAAGGGAGGGATGTTCCTCCTGTGCGTTCCCCATAGATTGCTTCCTTTAAGGGTGATGGATACGTGCCTGCCGGGCTGCATCGATAGGTACCGATCACAAAAACCGATAAGGGAGCCACGCTTGAGTAGTCCATGTACGCAGAAGCAGCAACAGTCCTATCCCGGAGTTTAATTGATTATCGAAGGCTGATGTGGCTTCGGCAAGCAGGACCGAGTTGCTATTGGATTTAGCCTTTAGTGGCAGCGCCGTCACTGCGGGGCAGAACCGCAGGGTCCTGCGCGTTTGGGGAGCCCTCCCTTTAATGCTGCTCAAGGTGACTGTCAAATCCACAGACGGCTTTCCTAAGGAAACGGAGAAAAGGAGCAAATCTATGTTCTGTGCACAGAAGCCTCTCCCCCGCCCTCCGCCCCGTTCTTTTTATCTCCTAGTAATTGTTCCCCCTAGGATTGGCTGCATATGATATTAAAGGATCTTTTCTTGTTGTGCAATTAGTTTCAAAATGGCTTATTCTGCCTGTGCATCAATCTTGTTCCGTGGAGGTAGGCAGCCATGGGCCAGGAAAGACCTTGGCATTAGATCTGTAGGGTCGCTTTATTTATTTACTTATTTATTTTGTCCTTGAGGGTTCTTTTTAAAAAATAAAAAATAAATAAAAAAAAAAGGGGGGGGGCATGTGTGGCAATGAGTGGGATTAGGCTGGGAAAGGGAGCACTGGTGGCAAGGGGACGCGGTGCCCAGCAGCTCATGTGCCACCCGCCGCCTCGCTGAGCTGCAGACCCATCCAGGGTTAGGCACAAAGCTCGTGAGGAGGGACCCAGCACGAGCTGCTGAGTGAATTCAGCTGCGTCTGGTTTTCAGGCAGCACGACAGTAAGAGAAATTCTGCTCAAATAAGGATATTAGAGCTCTCTCTTAACATTTTGTATAGTTTTTTTTATGACTGCAAGCTCTAGATGCTGTTTTGGTTTCGCTGAGTATATCCTACCTCTTGTAAAGCAACCTAGAATTGTTTGGATAAATGCTACCTAGCTGCATACAGTAGCTTGAAAATAACATAAGAAAAATGGAACAAAATATTCTCAGCTCTCAGCAAGCCTGCAGGGTGGCTGAGTTGCTATGGGTTGTATTCTCGCATGCAACACTGAAATTAAAATACCAAGGGGGTTAAAAAAGAATCAACCCTACCATCTTCCATGCTAAGCTGCAGCAGTGACAGCTAGAGAGGATCTTTGTCTC
>VZSV01000067.1:903988-943491 GCA_013398735.1 Nothocercus julius | reverse complement strand
AAAAAAAAAAAGTGTGTATATATATATATATATATTGTTTTTATTAAAAGAGTTTTTTGACTGTGCATGTTCTTTCACATTGCTCAAAGTTTGGACTGCCGACTGTGGGAAAGAATATGTATTTAATAAATTGTCTCCAGCGGAAAATCTCTTTGGACTTATGGAAAAGATGTATAGAATAGAAATGAAGCACACCGGAGGTAAGCAGAAATTTAATGAGGTTCTATAGGAATTCGTGTACAAACCTAAGGAGTTTAATAAAACCTAAAAAGTTTAATAGAAAATGAGGTGTTATTTTTAATCATCCTGCAGAACTCTATAGCAAGGTTTTAATTAAATTATGTAGAGTGGGTAAAAAAAAAAAAGGAAAGATGACTAATTTTCTATTAACCTTTATTCAGCTTTTTCATAAAATTAAGTTAATGACTCATTTCTGTTTGTTGTCGTGGTGAAAGCTCATATTGACAAAGTTTAAACTCTTTCCAGGGTTTTCTGTATATCCTTGTCCTTCCTTGCATCGTTTGGTTATTCTGTGCCCTTGTGTGGGCAGACAGTAGAAGGAACCTATGGAAAAACACGAGGTTGTCGAGCCCTAAGCCCTGACCCTTTGATGCACTGTGGGACTGTGTGGTCCTTTTCTACATCTCCTGGGGACTCTGAGTCAGATAGTGAACCTGGAAATTGAAGTATTGAGGGCTGGGGGCTGAGCATGCGGAATATCACGGGGTGAAAAATGCATAAGGGTTTGGAGATGGAGCCTGAAGACACCCTGGGGACAAGGGGATGCTGCTTTGGCAGCTCCAGACCCTCTTCCCTACCCCTGCAGATGCTTTAACTTGGTTTAGGAGCCACCATTCCTGAGGTGTGGAAGTTTCAGGTAATTCAGGGAGATGAATCATGCCCCAAAAGAAGGTTCAATACCAAAACAGCTACCAGCTGTCTGAAAGATTCTTTTCCTTGAAAAAACGATTGAGTTTGTAGAGATAAAGAAAAATTCCAAGTTCCTTCAGTCTGTCTTGAAATGGGTATTTGAAAGAACTAGAATGGTGCTGGCCCATGCTACGTCCGAGTGGATGCATATGGCTTTTTTCCCTCTTCGTTAGTGTTGGAGCTGGTTTGCTCTGCTTCTTTAATAGCTCTAAAATGAACTAATTAAGAAAACTTGAAAAAGTCGTCAACCTTTTGGACACCTGTAATTTTTCGCTAGGCCAAACCTGAGCCCGGTAATGACTGTGCTCATATAGGCCATTGGTCTCTTAAATGAAACTTCAATCCTATGCTTTGAAAAATGTGTGGTGTTTCCTTTAGCATAAAGGGAACCGAGTTCATAGATCCCCCTTGAAAATGGCTTTAGTAATTAAACCCACGGGGCTCATCAATGTTGCTGGTGTCTCCATTAGTTACATTCAGAAATAAAGATAAATGGCTCTTGTTAATAGCCCCCAGAATGCATAAATCTTGCTTGTTTATGGGAAAAGGCAACACAAGGAGACATTATGTTACAAGGGTTTTTTTATTGGATTTATGGCTTGATGCTTGCTTACATGGCTGTGGATTTAAGTAAGAAACATGTAGATAAGTGGTGTTTTTTTTTTTTTTTTTGGTTGGTTTTTGCTTTTTGTTCCTCACACTTTTGGGGTCTTGCTGGTCAGAAGGGCCCTCTGGACGTCTCCTCCTTGAAGCAGGAATATTGCAGTCCTGGCTGGGTCTAGCTGAGCCCTGAAAACTCTTAGGACACCTGGGGAGCCGGTTCCTGGGCTCACTCTGAGTTAAATTTTTCCTAATGCCCTATCTAAATCTTTCAAGTTGTGACTTGTAGCCATCACCTCTTGCTTTGACCCTGTACCTATAAAATCTGGCTTCAGAGTTAAGATCTAGGAGTGTCTAATTTGGACTGAGCTCTCAGGATTTCTTGAGGAATGGGTCATTTCAGTGTTCCTCAAGTTGTCCTCCAGCCCATAGGTTTGGGAAAAGCTGTGTGATTTTTCTATGCGAGGGAGCAGTGCTTAACGAAGCCGGATGTCTTGGAACATCACTAGGACAGCAGGAGAGGACTCTGCCCGTTCCCACCATCGCTGGTTTCTCAACAGCACAGAATATTGAGGAATTTCCTCTTGATTTTGAAGTAGAGGAAGAGCCACTCTATTAACTCTGTGTAGTTTGTTTTAACGGTTGATATAATTAATTCTGCTCTTTTAGTGAGGGCTGCTATTTTTATCAGCCCTGGACTTGTGTATTGCTGTAGTAACAGCTCTGGGGCAGACCTCCTGTTCTTCAGAATCCCCAGTGTGAGGTACTGCTCTAATTATATTTACAGTTAATTCACAGTTCACCGAGCAGAGCTCGGGGCCAGTTTCACAAGTGCTTTGCTTTGTTATCAAACTGCTAATAAATACCGGGAAACGTTTTGAGTGAACATGGGCAACAAAAATCCTAACAAGGGTGGAAGCTTGTGCATCATCAGCTGCTGCGGCGCAGTTAATGAAAGGCAGAGCCTTGCAGGAGGAGGGTGCGGGATGGAACAGCATCCATCACAAAAGTGATATTTCACTGAAACACCGTTTAATTGGTGTGTAGGCTTTCCTACTCCCTTTTGAATCTTTAATGATTACTGAGGTATTTGAATCAAAAGGAGTAGGAGACGGCCTTGTGTTTTTAAGTTATTAGACTGGGATCGAGAGATGTGCGTTGGGTTTTGCGCTGTGCTGGGGCTTGGTGTTTCGGAGGGTGCTCGGTCTGTGCGTGTCTCGGGTCCCTGTTGTCACACACCCTGTCCTGGCAGACGGAGGAGCTGCTGCCTCCGGCTGAGCGCTCCGGCTGTCCCCGCTCCTCCCCGCGGCTCCGTCTCCTCCTGTCGTTTTATGGAGCATGTTAAACCTATGCTGCTATTAAAGCCTTCCTGCCCCACGTGCGCCTGTGGGGCTGGGCCCTCGCAGGTCCCGGGGGATCTTCTCTGGGGAGCCTCCCTCATTCGCTCCCTCGAATGCTCAGAATGCCACAATTGCCCTTCTGTGTGCCCATCGCTTCCAAAACCATCCATAGGGTGGGAAAGAGTGGGAGAAGAGGGTTTGGGGACAGCAGAAGATTCACACGCACATCCAGCTAAGTGACTTAGCGCCTCCTCCGGACATGCCGCAGCTGAGCACTGCGGTTTCTGCCTTTCTTTCCGTGGCTCCCCACAGCTCCCCGTGTTTCACTAGCAGGATTTCTCCTCCCTGCACCCTTGAACCTGGCGTGTGGTCAGACGGGGCCTCAGCATTAATTCTGCTGCCCTGCGTGGCTTCTTGGAGGGATGGGGTGTTTTGGAGATGGTGCTGTCAGGGCCTGCTGGACTTAACCCCCTGGCATTACAGCACAACCTTTGCTATTAAGGTCAGGCACCCAAGCTCTTACTGCCATATTGCAGGCAGGTTCAGAGCCCTGTGTAGGAGCAGGGAGGGATGGAGCAGTACAGCCTTCGTTCAGAAATATCATAAATCATTGATGTGCCCAGCTTTGGGATACTAGATGTATTACAGGGGACGCTGTAACTTGCTTTCATTCCAGGGAAAGGCAGCGTATCAATTAGAAGCTCATCAATATTTTAAAATATCTTAGCCAGACTGCACGTGTCAGAGTTGTCCGGTGAGTATGACAAACTGGCCCCAAAAGTTATTTTGTGCATTAAACGTTCTCCCTCAACCAAAGATCCCCTCCTGCCTTGACATCCTGTGTGATTTGGGTATTGATGTTTACGTTTTAACTCTGTTTTTAGACTGCTGAGCCAGATCAAGGAGAGAACTTGGACATGGGCTGGGAGCAGGAGGCCGTTTGTTAGGAGACGGGGAAGCGGGGCTGCTCTCCTAGGCCGGAGCTCTGCAGGAGGTTTGTGCACCTGATAAAACACGGGTCCTCTCACCTGGCAGCAGGGAGGCACCAGGATTGAATTCACCTGATACGAATTCGGATTAACCAGCCAGGTGGTCCCCATTAGCCCAAGTAGAATCTGTTGCATTTATTTAGTGCTCACATGGGGTTTGAGTGCCATTGCTGTGGACATATTTGCCAGAGAAAGGGTAGATGCTGTAAGTGTGCTGGCAGCCTGTTTTCCACTGCAGCTGCAGGTGGGTTTTCCTATCTGTGAGCTATCCCAGAGTGCAGGGATCAGGCTGGAACAGCTGCTGTTGAAGCTCTCCGTCTGCAGACAGCTGCTGCTGCTGGTCGACATGTGGTGGCTCCCCATAGATCAGCCCTAAGCAGCTCTTGTGTGAGTAAGAATGACCTTTTCTGTTTTTCTTTTATTTTTCTCTTCTTTTTCCTCTCCAGTCTACTCTAGGAGCAGAACACTGCAAGTCACTAAAAGGATGGGGCTGACATCAAACCTTGCTTTCTGTACCAGTAATTTTAATTAGCTGTTCTAGCAGGAGCTATATTGGGAAGGTAAACTCAGAGACCAGCGAACTCTCACTATTACTTAAACTCTGTGGGTGCTTGTGCTGCTTTCGGGAGCAGGTTGAGCTTTTAAATCCATTTGAATCCTTTTTGGATAAAACACTCAGCTATTAGTGCTGTGTTCGTTTTGTTTTGTTTTCAAAGCCTTGTATATGTGAAATAGCTCTGTGATATGTGGAAGGGTTTGTAGGGGTGCTGTATGTTTTAGTGGCAGAGATGTGACCAGGATTAATAACTTGGTCAACCCACTTTGGCTCTTCTTCTGAGGCAGCAGAAGAGCATGGAAAACGCTTTGAAGGAGAGAGGAGAAGGAAAAAAAGAAAAAAAAAAAAAAAAAGAAAAAAAAAAAGGGTGTCTCTGTGATGCTGCACTCAAAATGCCTGGTGAGGCTGTGCGGAAAACCATGGCACGTGAACAGCGTCGTGCTGCTTTACTGAGGGTTTTATGTAACTGCAAACAGAATTTGGGAATTGCATAAAAGCCTCTTTAGGAAGCTTAAGCCCTTAATTGTAAACTGTTCGGCCCTGGGACTGTCCCCATGCTGTGGGAGTAGAGCTATAGGTTGTCATGGGTGAGCTATAGTGATAGTGACGAGGTGCTGTGGGTGCTGAAGCCGTGCAAGGTGAAAAGCATGGGTGGAATGGGTGGAATTTGGGGTTTGTTTCAGAAAGCGTCCAACCCAGACCCGCATCTCTGCAAAACGGGCAGTTTTGTTGCAGCGAGGTCATTGCAAGAGCCTCCCTGAAGGTACGGGCAGTATTGTGGCAATTGCCTCTATCATGGGTAGCAATTACAGGGTATTAAGAAAATTAATACATAATTAATCTTAATCTTTCTACTGCTTTAGGTGCTTAAGCTAATATAAAAACAGAGATCCATGTGGGCTGGTTTTGCTGCTTCCAATAACAGAAACCAGCAATCAACTTATTGACCACATACAAGAAAAAAAAAAAAATCAGAGTATGTGAGCATCAAGCTCAAACAATTAAAAATTGGCTTAAAATATATTCCTGTCAGAAATTGCACTGAGACTGAGGCTACAAAAGAAAATCAGTGCAGGCTTTGGTGCTCTGCTCTCCAATAATTGTTTGCCTCTGAGCTGCTGATTAAACTGCAAGGCAGGTATTTGAAAGGGAATATAGAATTTTTAATTTTTTGTTCATGTTTGTTCACAATCTTGACTTAGCAAATCACTAGGAAACTGGCTGAGAAGTGATTTCTTAGTAAATGAATTGTTAATTATTGAACTCCTGCGAATTCCTGTAATTTTAAAATCGTGATGGCAATGGATCAAAAGAACATGTGGTGCCACAGTGTTAGAGTATTTTTATTTATATCTGATTCACAATTGTATCCATGGCAATGTGAGAGATGAAGGCAGAAGAAAGAAATGAGTTATTGTGGTATTAAATGACCCAGTGGGGGGAAAAAAAAAAATTAAGACAGGTTAAGGATTAATTTAACATCACGGAGCTGCCTGGCAAGCCATTATCATTATAGTTAAGGATTTGTTAGCATTTCTATTATGAACATGTTTTTTTGAAGTGTTTATTACTGTTTTAATTTGCATCGGGCTGCAACTTTGCATACAGGTTCTCTGAACAGAAGCAAAATGAATTGTAATATTAAAATGCACCAAGTAGACCAGTTTATTAATTTTCAAGCACTTCATCATTCTGCTTCTTGTAGAGAGTGATATTTCCCCACTCTAGCAGCCAAATGGTAGCTTTTTATTTGTAAAGAGAACCCCCCTCTCTCAGCAGGAGAAACACCCTTTGGGGCTTTTGAAGGGCTTGGGAGCAGAGGTGGCTGTGTCTCCTAGGGAGGAGAGCACAACCCAGTGCTTTGCAAATCTACCTGTTTCTGCTCTGCTTTTGTCACAAATACTGTTAGTGCATTTAAATGGGACAAATAGCTGGTAGAGTGAACATCTCATAGAGGACAGTTTTTGTTTTTGTGTCTTTTTTTTTTTTTTTTTCCTCCCCTTAACAGAGGGAGAAATGCTCTTCATTATAGCCCACAGTTTATGCAAAATCCCATTGCTCTTAATGGATTATTGCATAATGCAGGGCAGCGTTTTCATGCTTGGCTGGCAGTGATTAGGAAGCTCAATGGAAGGAAAGAAAAAAAACCTTCTGTTCTACAAGTGATGCGGATTTGCACTTTCCCCTGGTTGTAGGTGCTGAGCAAGCAAGAGGAGAGGAGTCGTTCCGGGGGCTCGCGAGGGCCTCCGCTCCCTCCTCCCTGTCTCTCCGTGGCCTGGGCTGCCCTGCTTGACCAGAAAGGGTGTTTTGAGCAAGGGTGTCTTAGCCTGGCCTCTGGGTATAGTAGTGCTGGGTACAGTTTGCCAGGGCAGTGTTGCTGTCTCGGGTCTCCAGGAGCAGGACAGACAGACTTCTGTCTCCAGTGGACTTGCAGGAGCGCCCTTGGCTTGCATGGTGCAAGGGCTGTGCTTCCCAAGGGCCAATCCCACAGGAAGCGGGGTCCGTAGGGACAGTTTGTTGCCACACCAGTCTCAGGATGGGATCGGTGGCCCCCCGGAAGGAAAGGAGGGAAGCAGCCTTGTCCCATTGGAAATTGCAAGGCAATTTGGGTAGCCTGGATGCCTCTGACAAGACCTTGGGAAGAGCACGCTTCCTCCTAGGAGATGTGCTATAAAACCCTGGACTGCGGGAGTGCTGGTCCTTGCTTTGTAACTCCTCTAGAAGCTGTGATGTCCAGCTGGGCTGTTTCTGTGGAGTAAAAGAGTAGTAATATAACCTATTTCTGCAGCTCATCCATTTCTTTGGAGGTGTCTGTTCTGAGCATTGACCTAGCTTGACTCTGCTTAGCTTTCAGCTTCAATTTTTAAAAAAGCTATTAACAACGTAACGGCAATGAGCAGGACACAGCTTGCTGAATTCCCTCTCTGAAATGCTACTTTCCTTGATTAAGTCCATTGACATCTTTGCATCCAGCTAACTAGCTCTCTGCAGGTGACAGAGTAACTAATCAGAGTAAAAACATCACATGAAATATGGACTGTAAACACCATTCTAATTAGTAACTTTATGAGACTCTGTCAGCAAATGATCATGGAGTGGATTTCTTGCTTTGTGTCTTGAGAGTATTTGAGGTGTTAGTCTTGGCTGAATGTCTGTCTGTGTCCTCCTTGCTGGGGCTTAGGATATCTTGATCCTGGCTTTCTGTGCAGCCCTGCCTTATGAAGTGCTTAAATCTGTCTTTGTCCTCACACTCATCCTTATTTTTGCCTTCATACCAGTTGAACATGCAGATGAAGTCTTTGTTTGCTGCAGTAGAAGGTGTTGATGAGATGTTGGCATCCTGCGTGTCCAGCCTTGATCCTGGTTTTCTCACAGAGTTCGAATGGATCGAGTGGAACTGGGGTTGGAGGCTCAAAAGTGAAGGAGGCAGGAGAGGTGATTGTGCAAGACACCCCATCGCTGGACCAAAGTCCATCGCTAGGCTGCTTGTTCTGGATTTAGGAATTATAAGATCAGCCCATGGCTTTACTAGGGGGTTTCCTTTCTGGCCTTGGGCTGACTGGGGCATTTTTAGTCTCGTTACCCCCTGAGCTGGGGCTGCTGCGAAAGCTCCAGGGCTCTGGTGCTGATGCGCTCAGAGGTGCCTGCAGGAGCAGCGATGGGAGAGCTGCCGGTGCCTTCGGCTCGCGGAGATCCCGACGGGTGTCCTGAGTGCAGCTGTTCTCAACAGAGCGTCTCTGTGGGTGGTTTGGGCTTTGAAATGTTGGAATTTGAGCACTGGTTTTGTTCTGCATGTGGTGCTGGTGGCACCTTGTAACCCCTGCCTTTCTCCCGATTGCGTTAATGCAGACACAGTCGAACTTGGTCTGCGGCGTTTCACCCGCTTATATTCTGAGCACCTGTATTTCCTCCTCCCCGCTTTGGAGCCTGTTCAGGCAATTCAGACCTGTGTCAGCCCTCGAGAGGGCAGCCTTGGACATGGGAGCTTGTTAAGGGTGATTTTCAGTAATTATTCCTCCAGCTGGAAGAAATGAAAAGAATTTTCTGTCTGCAAAATCACTTCCATGTTCTGTAAGTAGGAACACTTTTTTAATGCACAATCACCTTGCCTGTATATATACAAATACAGAAAAAAACAAGAAAAAAAAACCCCTAATCCTAAGTGTTTCTAAACCTAAACCTGCCCTAACCCTGCGCTCGCCCTAACCCTAAATGGCTGTTTCTAACCCTAACCCTCTGGCTGCCATGAGGGAGAAAAAAAGTGATAAAACAGGGAGGGTGTGTGTGTGGTGGTTTTTTTGGTGCCTTTCAGTAAGATGGAGAGGAAGGATGATTTCCATGACAACAATAATTCAATTAGAGAGGGGATTGAAGGCACTCTCAGGAATCTGAAGGGAAGGTGTCACCGAAAAGAACCTGGAATGGGCTTGGGGAAGTGTGAGGGACGAAGTAGTATGAAAAGCGTTAAGCAGAAAAACTTGATTATTGCTCATGAATCAGCCATTTCTAAGGGAAATAAGTGGTGGGAAGAGCGGGATGAAGTGATTCCACGATGGGGCGGAGCGGTGGCCCTGGGGGGACGAGGGGCAGGCGGGGGGCCGCCTCGCAGCTCCTGGGCGGATGGAAGCGCTTCCTCCTTGGTTCAGCACATCTGCGAGCCAGCTCTTGCTGCTTATTTCTTTTCTGTTACCTTCTGCACACGTTGTCTCCGAGTTGTTTTTTGGGTCTGCTCCTTCTTGCCCTGAAGCTCTGTGCGTCTGTTCCAGGTCCCAGCAGTCTGGTGCAAGAGCTGCTGCTTGAGGGAGTCTCGTGCTTTGGCCATCTTCATTAACTGATTTATCCTCGCTTTTCTCTCTGTGTCCTTAAAGCTTGGCTCTCTAACATTGACTTGATATGTTGTATCATCCGAAGATTATCTGGACTTTGATTATGTTTTTTTCCTTCTTTTTATGCACTTTAAAATATGCAACTTTGAGCAGTATTTGGACCTGGAGACTTGTTTATATACAGTAATCACTGATGATTTTGAAAAGTTTGGTTGCTTTTAAGAGACCCATTCTCAGATGATGTGCTATGATTTAAAAAAAAAAAAATAAATAAAAAAGGGAGAAGGGTAGAAAATAGCATGAATGGCATCAAAACTGAATTTAGTTCATTGAGCTATTTGAATTCTATGCAGCAAGAGCAGGCTTGAAAGGTACTTGGATGTGTTCTCCTGCCATAAACCAAACAGGATGTCAACTTGAAAGGTACTTGGTTATTGCTGATAAAAAGATGTGGCCAGTTAAAAACAGAAAGATACACTGGAAATAAATAACCTAGTCTATAAACAATTGCTATTTGTTTCATGTCTTTGTAATGCAGTGTTTTTGCAGACAAGTATACAGAAATTTCAGCTTATCAGATGTAGGGGGGAGGGGAAAAAAGGGAATAAATTCTGTTTGGGATGGGTGAGATGGCGTTCTGCAGGGTAATCACTCTCCAGAAGGGCCACATGGAAACGGGGAAGCATGAAATATAGGGGACATCAGGCCAGGGCACCGTGGGTTTGTGCCAACATGGGGAGCAGGCGGCAGCAAGAGGTCCGAATCAGTATTGGTGGGGTGGGCGGCAGCAGGACGTGTTCGTGGGGAGGTGGTTTCAGGCTCGTGGCCGTGACTGTGTGACATGGTGACGGACAGCGCGCTGTCCCAGGAAGCGCTCATGGAGAAGCCCGAGTCCCCTTTGCTTCCCGTAAGCCTAGATATCAGCACTACTTATAATTAACATTCCTTACCCCCACCCGCCTGCTCAGGACCTGGCTTTCGATGGCTTTTAACTCTGCCAGCCATTAATCATTTGGGCTGGAATGATCCATGGCCGTGGGTATCGGGCGGAATAGATTGCCATTTAATTACGGAACTTTTCTCGCTGCCATTGCTGCGACTTTCTGTGTGATGCCAAGTAATCCGTGCTTTCACCGGAGGATCTCTAATTGCTTGTGCTTTATTTTCTGGGCCACCTGGACAGTCCTGATCTGCAGGAGCGCTGAGAAGCACCTTTGGAAGTGTAGTGAGGGAAAGCTGTGATCTGAGCATGGACAGTGTTGTGCACTAAAAGAAAGCCAAGGCACCCTGGATCACACCCCTTGGATGGGGGGGAGTTTTTCGGCCTTTGCATAATTCCAGCTGTGGAATAGAGCAGAAGCCTCATTCGGAGCTGCATGGAGAAAGTCGGTTAAGGTTAGCTGAGCTGTAGGGTGTTACTGTGTTGAGAAGAAAAGCTAGTGAAGAAAGGAGCTGTTTTGTGCTGTCCTGAGCACCACATACTGTAAATGCCCTGAATGGCACGGAGCAAAGGAACGGATGATTTGCTGCTTGCTACGGGGACACCAGATTTGCAATGTTCCTCGGGCTAGTAATGCTGGTGGGAAGGATGTAACTGCACACAGCTAAGGATGAGCGTGATGTGTGAGGCCAAGCAGTCGTGCAGGCCTTGTCCATGTCCTCCTGTCACTACAGTGACACCCCCTTTGCTACCAGCGCTGTCTGCAATTCCAGCTGCTTTCCCCCTGTTTCCCATTCTGGCTGTGGTTCTGCGGAGCTAGATGCCTCCATTATGACTGTTGACTTAGGCAACCTTGAGGGTTTATTTATTTTGTTGTTGTCTTAATGTCACCTTGTGTGAAATACAGATGTGGCCGTAATTTAGGAACATAAGCTGTCCTGCAATAGAGTGCGGGTCCTGGACCAGTGTCAGGTTTTTCAGCGCAGCATCTGCACGTGATTCTCTGCCATTCATTTGCACTTTGGCATGATCCTGCAGGGGCTGAGACAAGTGCCAGAAGCAGCAGCCAGCACATGTTTTTTCCCTTTTATTTTTAACTGATATTTACATACAAGGAAGATTTTGCTGAAACCCAGGGGTTTTCAGCAACCTTGCATAAAGTAATCTGCTCTGTAGCAGGTTTGTGTTGCCTTTGGAGAGCTGTGGGGGAGTAATGAAGCTCTGTGCCCATATGGAGAGGCTTTTGACCAGAAAAAACTTGCATGGGAACCTGTACGTAGGACATGAGGAACATCTTTCTCATATTTTTATCCCCATACTCTTGGGGGAGAGCAGCAGGGGAAGGAAGGAGGAAAACTAGGTTAGTCATATTCAAAATGCTCTTCAATTTTGAGAGGAAAAGTAGGATTGTGTTGTGGTGCAGAAGGCATCAGGAGTAACCAGTAAAGTACTTGAGCCAATATATCACAAAATTTTGGGGGAGAGAATCTTGCTGTAGTTTCCTAACTTACGGGTGCTACGAATCATTTGTCCTCCTAGTTACCTTGGTGTCGCAGTGCTGTGTTTAGTCTTGGGACACAGTCCCAGCAGCCTTGGTGCAAGTGGCAGACGGACAGGCGGAATGATCTCCGACACGGCCAGCGTGCGTCTTATCCAGTTGTTCTAAGTGGAATCATTAAAAGGAGGATTTTTTGTAGATATGTGTACAATATTGAAGCCTACCAGTGACCCACGCAAGACCAGGAAGGTTTTCCAGCAGTTGCAGCTCGTCTTTAGTTCCGTTGAAAATGACTCGGGTTATTTCACGTGTTAAAGCTGTGAGAGCAGAAACTTGCTGTAACCTGGGCAAAGTCAGCACTTTCTGTCCTAACTCCTGCCCTACTCAGTGACAGATAAGTTAAATCTGAAGAAAAACAGTAGTTGGGTTAAACTGTTGTATTTATTCCAAAGGGCTAACACCCAAATGTAACACCCATTACTAAGATGTGGCAATTTGCAAATAAAATATGTTGCAGTTTAATGTCTTTTTCTTGTGGAATATTTTTGACCTTTCTGCCTTCTGTTTAACTTAGGGAAAAAAAAAATCATCTTCCTTTTTAAGGAAACTGTTAACGTAGGCAAATGAGGGAGTGTTTTTTTTTTTTTTTTATTGATGGTTACAGACATTGCTTCTGATCCAAACTTTTGATCCAAGCTAAACTTTTGAGCCAAGCTCAAATTCTTATAGAGATGAGTTTGTGAAATTCTAAAGAGGAAATCAGCATTATAATAGCCTTTGTAGAGAAATCTTAAGCAAAATGTGCACTTTTCAGTAAAAAGTCTTTGCATCATAAATTAGCAACATCTGTCCTCCTATTCTATATGTTATTTCCTCTCCAAATCCCCTCCAGAATCTGCCATTTTTGAGAAGTATTCTTGGATACATTGAACCACGGTTGAAGATGCTTCATAAAATATGCATAAGCACTTGTCACTTGGATAATGCTTCTTAGTACATGCCACTTGGCTGTATTTTAACAAATTAACCCTCTAAGCATGGCTGATGCCAATGGCAAATGCTCGTTTTAAGGCTGGAAGCCTGGAGCATTAGCTGGAGGGAGGTTAAATAGCTTCCCAAGGTCGGAGAGGGAATGAACTAGATGTTCTTGCCTTTCAGGCTGAGATTTTTGTCTCCTTCGGGAGCTTCCTCATCTGCTGTGCCCAAGGCTGCCTTCTTTGGGAACGCGCGTGCGGGTTGCACGCGGGCAGAGGTGTTGGGTTGCAGGCAACATCATATAGAAAGACGAAGCGTTGGGTTTCTTAAGCCCTCAGTGTCTACGGAGGGTGGCACAAAGTGGCTGAATCTGTCCCTGCCTTTGTGGTGGCTGTGGGGTGATTCTCAAAAGGGCTTCTAGGCTTTGCCCCACTGCTGTGAAACTGGGGCTGCTTTTCCCTTACGTGAGATGGGGGCTGAGCTTCCCCAAAACTCTGGTGGCAAATGGCTATCCAGACTCCCAGCTGTGTTCTTAGCATGTCCTGGGAACGCCGGTTAGAGAGAACTGCGGACGAAACAGATGGTTTTGCAATCTGCTGGAAGGGCAAGGATGCTTTTCTCTGGTATCATGACTTGTGGAAATAAGAAGGGAAGGGCTTTCAGTGGATTGCAAAACTCAGTCCCAAAGCTAGAGAAATATAAGCAGTTAGGTTTGAAGAAAGGAATTATGAATTTGCTTCCCTGTGAGGAAATTCCTTCCTCTTGATGCTGAACAGGGCTTTTTAATATGCCCTTTCCTTGCTTGTGTCTTTAGGTTATCTTCAGTTCTGTGCTTACTAAAGTGCTGTCACTGTAAGTGCTGGCATATTTGTTTTGCCCTGTATCATGAAGGGATGGCAGTCTCTCTCGCATCCTGTATTTGTGCATTAAATCTTTACGTTTAATAATATATGCAAGCAGTACACCTTGAAGTCTGTCGTTTTGTCTTTGAGTCTTGAGTTTGTGCACAGGTAATGTATCTTCAGTCCTGAGCTGAGCAGGCCACTATTGCAAACAGACTATATTAGAAGCAGAAAATACTGTTTTAGAAATGTGTCAGCTTCTGAAGAGATGCTGTTGGTTTTGCACAGTCTATTGTGGTGACTAGTTAGACCTGAAAAATTCAGTGTGTTTTACAGATCAGCTTTGAGATCAGCACTGAGATAACCCAATTCTAGAGAGATGACCAAAGGTGAGATAACCTCGCACCCTCCCAACTTCTGAGATTTTGCTGGTATCTCAAAGGGCCAAGATTAATGCTTTTAGTTCTCTTAGGTGCAGAGGCTGGTCATAGGAAAACAGGACTGGGAGGGAACTTAAAGGGTTGTTCAATTCCTCTGTCTGCCCCAAAGAAACCTCAGCTAGACTTACATAATTCCTCATAGACGTTTGTCCTACTATCCTTAAAGACTCCTAGTGATGAAGACCCTACAGTGCTCCCAGGCAATCTATTCCTGTGTTTTGCTGTTCAGATAATATTGAAGAATAAAGTTCAGTCCTGGAAAGCTCCTAAGTGTGAATGAAAACATTTAAAAATCAATGCTGAGCTTTACAAGGAGCAAATAGGTGTGCAGTGATGCTGGAAAAAATGTGCCAGGCGGATTTACTGCCTGATACAGAGGTCCTTACTCAGGCAGAAGTTTCATTTTATTCCTAAATTCTTTTATTTCTGCTTTACTGATTTAATGGCTGCATCCATATATTAGCAGTATGTCCTGCATCTTCCTCAGTAGTGATAGAAAGCCTTAATTTAAAAAAAAAAAAGTTTTCTACAAGCTCTTTGTAGTCTTTGTAGCTCCCAGGTTGGACCAGGAAGGGGTGATCTGACATTGGGTGGCAGAAGGGGAGAAGTCAGCTCTGAAAAGTCATGCTCTGTTTTATGGAAAATGTGCTGCAACTGCTGTAAATCAAAGAAAAGAAGGTGAAGAAAGTGAAGTTTGCTATAATGTATGCTACGCTCGTCACTGAAAGGTCAGCCGCGTTCATGTACATTAGTAACATGCATGAAAAATTAATGAGCCTCACTAATTGGTTTGTTGTGGTGGAAATTTGTTAAGGAGACACAATCAATTTTTACTTAAGGTAAAAGCGTAATAAAGTGCGCAAAAACTGTTTTTTTTAGCACCTTTCTGGTTCTCATTGATAAAATGACAAGATCTGATGGCAGTGGGAGCTAAGCGCTCGCACAGCCGGAGAGGTCGGGGTTTCC
Source organism: Nothocercus julius (assembly GCA_013398735.1). Classification (NCBI taxonomy): domain Eukaryota; kingdom Metazoa; phylum Chordata; class Aves; order Tinamiformes; family Tinamidae; genus Nothocercus; species Nothocercus julius. Next base: position 928,589 of record VZSV01000067.1, on the reverse strand, counting down.
AGGAGGTCCGTGGCAGGACATGGATTCAAACCTTATTCCACCTCATTCCTCACGGCTGCTCTGATTCCCGAGCACCTGGGCACTTGCCCTGAGCGGTGCCACAGGAGCCGAGACCTCCCTGGACTCCATTTCCTGCTCTAGTGGGATATTTTTACACTCAAAAAGTGAAGCTTGATTTATTAACTTTAAAGGTTTTTGTAATGCTTTCTGCTTTTGGAAAATAAACTCTGAGGTCTTTGTTGCAAGTTATATATGCTGGAAACACAGTGTTTTAGCTGTTCATCAAAAGAGCTAGATGAGGCTATTGATCAGTTAAATTTCTCTTTTTTTTTTTTTTTTTTCCTCCTCTATTTGCAAGAATGAATAGATATTTTTGGTTTTATTACAATCTATCCAATTAACTGCATGAATAAATACACCACACTTCTGAAGGCTAATACTCCTGAAGAAAACCGCAAGCACGTTCTGTTTAAAGTCTGATAATCTCCTGCAAATCTCTTGCCTATTTATGTTCAGACAAGAAGCCCCTAAAGGGACCGGTATCAGGGAAAACGGGCCCTCCATGGGCAGCTGTAGGGCTAACCAGATGTTTAAATTGATTAAATTGATTGAGGCAACTGTGTTGTGGCCCATGTTAAAGGCTCAGCAGAACATGCAGATGTGAGAGGAGAAATGTCCCCTTTTCCCGGCAAGCACCAATTCCCTTGCACGTTCCTCTGGAGTCGGTAGAAACTGCCTGGGGACTGGGGAGCCCTGGTCTGGGAACCTGACATTCCTGGCTGAAGTCGCTCCAAATTTTACACTTTTCCAAATGTACTACAGAGCTGCTCATTGGACAGCCCAGCTTCCTTGGAGCCCAACAATGGGAAAAACCTGGGATCTCTGTGTGCAACCTTGTATCCGAGTAGGATCTGTCAGTGGGACTAGTGCTGTATTTCTTGAGAAATTATGTGCAAGGCCTACTGAACAGCATTATGGAATTTACATCTGTATGTTAACCCTTAATCTGTGCTGTTTCTCCTCCGTGGTTTGATTCTTGTTGAGCATTCATTTGGCTGCAGACTTTGGGAAGCCTTGATGGGTGCACAACTCAGGTGCATTTTTCCTTAGTTTCAGAGAGACTTTTGCAGCATCCTTGTTCTTCAAAGCAGGTTGCTGACAAGCAGTCAAAGTGCCATGTTATGACGGGTGGTCACTGCTGAGGTTAAACTTGAGTTTTGTTGGGGTTTTGCATTAGAAGCTTTGATTGACAAGTTTTTCCTCTTAAGCTGATTCACTTTCCATGTTTAAGCTTTGGCTTTGCACACTTGTGAACTGAAAGCTGTAAGAGGATGTTCATTTATAGTCTGTTGTCTATAACTATTTGGCTCTAAGTTTCATCTAAAATTCAGTGGAGGTGGTGAGGTTCAAAGGGTGTGTTTGAGAGGTGGAGGGCAGGATTTTTGCTTTGTATCAAATAGGTCTGTTTTCTTACTCCTTGTTTGCTTTACAAGTTTGTATGGAGCTTTTCTAAAGAAGTCTTAGAAGCAGTGACTCTCAGAAGGGGCTGTCAGCAGATTTGGGGGCCTGGTGGTGGAATTTTCATCAAGCAACAAAGGTTTTGAGGTCTGAACCATACTGTGCACAGCAATGTTTTCCTCTGTTTCCCCTTTGCTTCCTATTCCTGCTGCCCCCTCTTTGCTCTCCACTCATCCTGTGCTCCCTCCAGCCTGTCCCTGGCTCCCTCTCCTTCCTGGGAAAGTTGCCGCTTTCCTCTCCGCTGTGGGTTCACACACAGGGGTCCAGAGCACCGGGGCCCTTTTCCTGGGCGTCCAAGGGAAGCGCCCCTGCTTTGCAGAGGTGGGAGGCATCTGGGCAGCCCCTGCAGGCTGCAGGTGTTCAGGCCCTTTGCGAACAACTTTGTAACACTTTGGGTTCTGTTCTGGATTTAATTTGGTCCTGGATTTAATTTGATTTTAAGTCCTGGTGTTTGAAATTTTTGGTCTTCCTGCCATATGTTTGTCAGTGGAAATAAGAATAGGTGAGCACTTGGAGCAGCACGCCAGGGGCAAAGGTTCACAAACGCCGGCAGCCACATCTGGAGATGAATCCTCAACTCATATGCTTGAATTCTTTGCTGTAAAGATTCAGCATCTAGTGTCGGGCTAGATTCCTGGCAGCTGCTTTGGGTACGAACTCGGTGATGTTGCAAATAAGCGCTGGTCCAAATTGCTCATCCTGCAGGTGTACAAAGCCGTGAAGGCCTTGGCTCGTGAATTCATTACCCGTCAGAAAGATCATTATCAAAATCAATATTTATTTCCCCTTTTTTTGGCAAATTTATCTATGTCAACAGCTGCTTGAAGTCTTCGTTTGTCATCCGCTGAGCCTATTTGGCTGTATTTTAAGTCCACGTGCTGCTGTGGAGCTCTGCAGTGAGGTTTGTATCCCCCTCTGATGGAAAATATAGGCCCAGTTTTAATGGCAGTGTACAACTGTACCAACATGTCCCAAAGCCTGGGGAAACCTGTCTGTTAAAAATTAATAGAGTAGGAAGTCCTAGCATAAAGTAAAGCCTTGAGTGAAATTCCATGGCTTCATGGACTGTTAATTCTTTATTAGGTTTTCCTAAGACTGAGATAAAAGGCATTTTATCTTTTTTAAGGTTTGCATTAACATGTCATTGAGTTTTATAGATGCATTGATCTTCATTTGGCTAATCTAGAAAGGGTAATAGAAATGTGTGTTATATGCTAGAGCAAAGACAACTCCGTAACACTTCACTTTTGTTATATTTATTTATTTAGTTTTCTTCAAATGCAGAACTGCAGTCAGTGGCCAAAATTCAGAAATTCAGCTAGCTGTGTATTTTATTGCCTATCCTGGCTGGGTTTATCTTTCTTCCTTTACTTTTTATTTATTATTATTTTTTAAATGCCTTTGCTTTCTGGCTAATTTGGCAGCAAGGTTGAGATCTCCCCTGAAAACTAATAAAGAATTTTTTGCAATATTTAAAGTAGTACTGAGTTTGTGATGGGTTTTTGGCTTCCTTATCTACCTGACTTTTTAAAATCTGTGTGCTCCAGTGTGAGGTGGAGCCGTGAATGTGTCTTTGGATTCAGAGGAGAGACCCAAATCTGACTGATGTCAGTAGTTTAGCGGCTCCCCTGCCCAGGTTTCTCCCTCTCTTTTCATTGGCCGGGACCTTTTAATTATGTCCATTTCTGAGGGAAACAAATTGTTGTCACCAGAGTCAATTTATGTGTTTATTAAAGAAGCTTCTGTGGGGGAAAAAAAAACTTTGTTAATAACTGTTTATTAATGAAGAATGGAGGGCAATCTGTGTATTAATGCTGCGTACGAAAGTACATGCAAAGGGAACAAACTGACAAGTGATTTTTGGCTTCTCTAAGTCCAATTTGTGCATCCCTTCTCTAATCCTGTATCTGCATAAACAGGGCTAGGGGAGAAAAGGGATGGCCGCAGCTGGAGTGCTGCTAGTCCCTGTGTCAAGGCTTGTCCTGCATCCTGCTCTCAGCTTGACAAGTGGGGGACGAATCAAGTACTGAACTGGGTCCCCTGTGCAGCACTAACTGGTGACAACCTTCCCCTCTAGTTAGCATCTCTAGATGGAAAAATCTCCCCTCCTTTCACCCCAAGTCAACTCTATGGACCGTGCTCAGCCCAGAACAGCTTCATTGACTTGGGAAATGTTCCCCTTCATTTTTGGGATTCAGCCAGTCTTGCCAAGCCAAAGAGTCTGAGCACGTTATGTCTCTCTCACTTCTCATCTCCTCCTCCCATTCTTGCAGCCTCTGGCAAATTCTTATTTTAGTGCCAGCTGGCTGTGATCCCTTTGAACTCTCTGATATGAGATCAAATGATAATTTATTATATATCATTATAGAATTATATGTTATCTCTAGGATAATGGAATCTAAGTTTTAGAATTGCAAAGTTTGAAACTTTGTGCTTGCATGCGTTTTCCATGCCCAAAGCTAGAGTCAAGTTGACGTTAGACTTCTTTAGACTTACTAAAGTTAGTAAGTCTAAGAAAGAGGTAAATTAATCTTTCTGAAGCCAGCTAGCCAGGAGCTCAAGCTCTGGAAAGGTATGGCAGAGGTTCATAATTATCCATTTAAAAAAAAAAAAAAAAAAAAAAAAAAAAAAAAGAAAACCAACCTTTTATTTTTTATTTTTATTTTTTTTAGACAAATAAGCGTGAGGAAGTTGTGTACTTTGAGAGCTCCAAGGGCTAAGTTGCTCGGATAAGTTATGCAGTGTGAATTACGTGCTCGGTTCTAGTTGTAAGCGGCAGACAAAGCAGAAAGCAGAAGGGAGCTGAATGCTGTGTTTCTGCAGGATTTTATTCCCGGGCAAGGGGGAAGGTGCACCCTGGGCACCTCCTTTCCTGGGAAGGTGACGGTATTGGATATAATAAGACCCGACTTGAATTGACTCAAACTTGAACCGAGCTGGTGGCGTTTCCGTGCGTAGATGAGCACAAGCAGGAGGTGAGCCCTGCTTCCCGCTGCTCCCTTGCAAATCCCGACTTTGGCCCGTGCTGGAGCGGTGTCACCAGCACCCATGGACCCGGTGCCAGGTCCCTGCGCGGCCGGTGTCTTTCCCAAGCGAGCGAAACCCGCCTTGCCCGGAGCCGTGGCGGGTGCGACCGCGTACGGTGCTGGGGAGATGATGCTGCTGCCTCGGGTGCGAGAGGAACAGGACTTTGAATTCATGGGCCTTTGAGCCGTGATCAAGGTTGAGGTTGCGTCAGACTTACACCGGTGTCATTCAAAGCAAAAACTGGGCCCACAGACGTGTTGATGTGAGAATTGGTGCCAAGGAGCTGGGGGCCAGTGCTTTGGCTTTCCAGCCTCTGCTAAACCCCTGCTGGTCCAAACTGCACTCATGTTTAAGTGACTGCATTTTACTGAAACAGCTGACAAGGGCTGCTAATGCTCCTGGTGTGCAAAGGTTGTTCTTAGACTTTCCAGGTCTCTCAATCCTCAGGATTTTGCCTGGGCTGCTACATCTTGGTATCTGTGAATTGCTTCAATATGAAAGTAATAGGTCAAATTTGGAAATGCTGCTGTAAATTACCAGGCATCTGTTTCACACCCTTGGAATAGTTTGGCCAGGTTGGCCAAGCTGCTCCAGTCTGCTCCAGTCAAGCGCCTGATGCGTGTCCATTGTTCTAAACTAATGTCACGTTAATGAGCTGTCATTTCCTAGCGGGTCCCCTGGGTCAGGCCATGATAGCTGAGCACCTCAGACCCTCTGCCCAGCTATGTAATTGCCTTGTCACCGAGGAAAGAATTAGATCCAGCTTCTTGCCTTCGCAGGCAGCCTCGAATCTCATCCAATTCACTTCTCTCAACTCTCGAAGAGTTTGAAAATGCAGTCTGCTGATGCTCATTATCTTTTATTGCCTTAATATATTAGCACAGGTGAACCACACAGCAAGTGTCACCTCATGTGCAGAGACTGAACTTTGTTTTTTTGGCTTGAGAATTTTTATTCTCTGCCTCTAAGTTAATAACGGTCTGTCAGCAAGATAACCATGTTTGTGCTTCACAATATGTAAGCTATAATAAGGTTTCACGTTTCTTTATGCACCAGAATTTTGACAAGAGCTCCTAGAGCTGCTTCCTCCAGAGCCGTTGGGAGTTTTCCTGGTGCGTAGGAAATGGAGCCCTAGGCTGCTCAGGGGCAGTAGGCAGAGGCAGCAGCACCCAGGAAGCCCTGGGTGAAGCTGCAGCTCGTCCTGCTCGCCCCACGAGGAGCCGTCCTGCTCCCGAGGAGTGATGGGCTGCAGCCTTGGAGCACCGCGCTGAGAGAAAAGTGCTACCAAGGGACAGTTATTTTGTCCTTTCTGACAGCATCTGCCATGAATTTGTAAAATATGTCAAATGTGCACTGAAAACTTAAAATAATGCATTCAAGTGTGGAAAAATTATGCTTTGTTCTGACGCCGGGATGTGCTTGAACGTGACTGTTTCCGTAAGCGAGGGAGCAGGGGAGGAGGTCAGGAACTACTCTAGGAATGCAAAGCCCTTTTACTGCATCACAAATTAATGGAATTGCTTGAGGCTGTTGTCATTTCAAAAATAGAAAGTTGAATTAAGTAAAGGCATATGAGAGAGTACAGAAACTTTTGTTCTGGCTATTTTGGGTAGAAATAAAAAAAAAAAAAGGTGAGTTACCATTAGAGAGGAAAAAATTTGTGTGTGCGTGCTGCTCTGCTTTGAGAGGCAGATATAAATTGATAACTTAATGATGTTTGCACTGCAGAGCCAGGAGCGTGCGGTTGCTCCTAGGAGAGTCTGAGAGTACATATTGCTTTGGGAGCCTAGTTAGCGTAATACTGGTTGCCTCTGAGAGCAATGCAAAGTGCAGGTTAAAGAGTGGGTTCAGAAAACAGGCTGGGATATCGCTGAGCTAACGGTGGGTGAACTTTACAGGGGGTTTATTGTAAGCTGCTTTGGTAGCTTCCCTGGGCCTTTTGGGCACGTTGATTTGGAACTTGTTCCCTCCAAGAGCTTCTAAACAACAGGATGAGAGTCTGGTGAAAGCCCATGGCTCTGGAGCAAGGCTCTGGAGCAACTTTATCTTTTTGGGACTGATTCCTTTGGAGAATCAGCTGCCAGCATTTTAATATTCTTTAATTTCTGTCTCATGCAAAGAATTTTTCAGTATCATCAAAGGCAAAAGCCTCTGTGGGGAAAACCAGAAATGCTCTAAAATGATGTGTCTGTATGATATGTGGGTGTGAGAATACAGACATATATAGACTCAAACTTCGTTTTACTACCCTGTGCTTCATTTTTAACATAATACTTTGGCCCATGGACCAGTGCCACAAGTTGGAGCTTTCAAAAACCTCAGCTAAAATGTGGGTCCCCTGGACCAGAGGGAGAGGTGTGAGGGAGTCAACACCCGCTGGGGCTGAAGCCTGAAATGAGAGGGAAAAATCAGAAAGGCTGAGGCTAATTCAAAGACGAATTCTTAAGAAACAGTATATGTTTTATATATGTGTGTATATATATATTTTTTTCTTTTTTTTCTGGTCTGAACAGAAGGTGAGCCATACAGTCATCGCTGTATTTCTTCCTTACGATTATTTTACTGGTGAACTTAACGTGGGAGCAGTGTGACCTGCTGATGGGCAGCCTACGCCAGGGGCTGGGGAGCAGAGTGGCGTTCCTGGTGCTTTGGGAGGTGCTTTGGAGCTGGCAGAGAGCACGAGAGCCTTTTTGCCTCTTCTTTGCTGCTGTACTCGTGAGTAACTTTGTGAGAGACGGGGCTGCGCTTGCTATTCAACCTTAGCTGCTTAGATCAATATCTGTAGCAGAGAGTGATTTTAATAAAAGGGCGCTCTCAGCCTTCCTATCTCCGTGACAGATAGACCTCAGCTAACATAAATCCTCACCTTTCTCCTGTCAGTCTCTTGGCTTTGTGTGACATCGATGTTTTGGCACTGAATACAAATATTTCTCGGCTAGCTAATAGTTTAGAGCATATATTTGAGATTTACTTTTGCGATCACCTGGCGCCTTTAGTGGATGTGCTCCCCTTGTAAGGCCTTTCTGTTGTTTGGTGGAGATACGCATGCGTTCCGTGCGCACGCTCATGTTCTGCTGTTTCTGAACTATCACTAGTTTTGCTGCCGATAACGGCCATCCGGAGCCCTCTCCTAACCTGCTCCGTAGCAGCAAGTCCCACCAGTAGCCCTAAGGAGAATTCCTTTGGTGGTTAGAAGGAGGAGCCAGGATTTTGGCCATCCTGGGAGCTCCAGCGTCCTCCTGGAAGCCAGAGGGATCCTGGACCGGAGCCTGTGCAGGGGCAGGACACACAACACGTGCAGGCGTAGAGGTGGCTTCTCGCTGCCGGCGACCCGAATAGAAACCCTGGCTCATCAGGTGTGTTTATGCTTCTGTTTAACTGGAAATAGTCACTGCAATTCAGTCCGTTCAGGGGCTGGATTTGTGACCTTTTGCCGCTGTGCTAATGGCTCTAATTGTACCTGGCAGGACTGTTGCCTGGTTGCCGGTACATGTGATGCAGGAAACGCTTGCCTGGGCTTTTAACAGCCATATCAACACCTCTCATTGAAACCAAGCTCCAAGCAGGCCACCGAGCAACCCAGCCAAGCAATCGGAGCAGTAAAAATAGTCCTGTTAAGTGACGAAGCTCTGGGGGAGTTTCCTGCCTTCCTGCACCCTGTGATGCAGGGAACGGGAGCAGCGCCGCACGGGCTCTGCTGCCGGTGACATCGAAGGAAACTCAGGGAGTTAGAGTATGGGCTAAAAAACCTTGGCTCTGCAAGTAACATTATTGCTTTAGTCAGAGAAGGGGGGAACGGAATGAGGTTGATGGCATCTCAAAGGGGAGGCCATGCAGATTTTTCACTTCATTGCTGTGTGGCTTTTAGGAGAGGGAAGATTCTGCATTTCCAGAAAAATATTTACTTTGTGCTCCAGCCTTCTCTGTACAGACTCACCTTCAGTATCTATTCTGTGCCCTTCATCCATTGGAATGATCCCGTTTTCCATAATGGAAAGCAGATAGTTTAGACTTAAGAGATTAGGGAGAGAATTCGATGGACCTGGAAAGTCATGATTACCTGGCTCTGCACCACCGTTATCCTGAGCTTTGCACAATCTGCAGATGGGGCCACAAAATACTTTTGTAGAACACATAAATAGTGTTAGTGGAATATATTTTACATTTGCTGTTGTAACTTCTAGCTCTATCAGACACGTTTGAATAAATGTTTATAACACGGAAGACTTTGGCTAGAAATGTGTGTGTGAGAGCAAGACAGAGATTAATAAATAGAATACGTGATGGCATAAAGATTTTATGGGGTTAGGGGATGGGCACATTACTTGCAGATGGTGAAACCATCCCCAATATGTTTCAAGAAAACCTATTTTAGGCATGTTTTAGAGAGTTTTTAAATTTTTTTATTGGGACTATTTTTTGTATCACTGTCCCCCATAAAACCAGGTGCCTTAAGTTACCATGTTTTCCACTGTGGAGGGTTCAGAGGGAGTAATAAAAACCTCCAAAACATGCTCAGAATAGCCTTCCTATGGTTAGAAATGTCAGGGGTTTAATGTCCTGTATCTCAAGTCCTTCCAGGGCTTGGCACAAGGGTAGCAGTTGGAGGAAAGGGGGTCTCTTCTCCATGGTGGAATAAAGTTTCTGTTTTGTAAGCTGCAAAAATGCCAGATCTCTACATTAGAAGCGGCGAGAAATTTAACAGCAGCAACTGCTCCTGGGCCTGGGTGGTTTCAAAAAGAAGTGGTGGTGCTGGGTATTGCGGTGCTCAGGAGCAGGGTGTCCCTTTTGGGAAAGTCAAACCCTTGCACAGTGAACGGAAGGTGTTACAGCAGTCTAAGACACTACGTATGTACTCCTATTTCAGCGTAAAAATATTTTCTGGTTTTAGACTGCTTCGCCCTTAAGTTAAAGACAGTCATCTTCAGAAATAAATATCTCGGCTTGCTGAACTAAGCTGCTGGTATTAATAACGATGCAGCTGTAGCTTTATAACTGATAAATTTTTCTTATGCAGGCAAATCAGATGCCTGCCTGGGCCTGCGTGTGGGATCAGAGGAAGGAGCACAGTAACTTTATTGCTTTGCTTTGCACGCTATCCCCTGGCTGGATAAATACATGGCCTGTTTTGATAAGTATGTCTGAACTCCTCCCTTTCAGTAATAAAGTTATTAGCCGGCATCTTCCCAGAGTGGGTCAGATAATGAGGCAGTGCCTTAATGAGGCAGTTCCTCATCCTTTTATAAGTGGAGTCTCTTTTCTCAGAAAATAAATAAATCTCTGACCTGCCATGTAGAGTGCTGCCACAAGGCTTTTCATTTCTAACTAAAAAAGCCTAAACTCTGCATATTTATTTGTTTGGGAGAAAATAAATACATCATTTTGCGTGCTTGCATTACGTAGCATTGGTCTGTTCTGCAGTTGCTTTACAGCTCACACCCCAAGAACTGCAGAGCAGGTAGCAGTGGCCATCCCGGCTCGGACCCTGGACCTGCGTAGGGCCGTGTCCCACTTCCCCTTGTACTCGAAAGCAGGTGCTGAATAGCCCAGGGAGTGAGAAGAGGCTGGCGAGGACGGGTGCTCCCCTAGGCGCGCTCTGGGCAATGGGAGTCGTGTCTGCGTGACGCTGATTTGGAGCGTGCAGGGATGCAGTGCTTTCCATGGAGAGCAGCACTCTGTGCCTTCCTTGCCAGGCTAATGGCATTTCTGTGCCTTTCTGTTTTAGTCTGTTTCTCCAAACTTTTGCTGATAGAGAGCCCTGAATTAATCTTCAGGTCTTTTGGGTATTGGATTACACTCTGCCATGCTCCTTTCTACGCCAGCAGCGCTGGAACTGGCCTGGGATGCTAATCCTGTCATACCTATTCATGCAGCTGTTGAAGCAAGTGTATGAAAACAAATTGCTAGTCCAAGCTAAATTTAGATTTATTCAGTTGGAGTTAATTATAATCTTTATTTAGTCCCAAGTGTTGCCTTCTTATCATACACTTATTATAGCTGAGAAAATTAATTTTTATTTTACCATAAAGGTGAATGTAATAATCTGGATTCAGGGAGGGGATTACTTTAATAAGATTTATAGGCAGCCTTTCAGACAGTACAGTTTTATTACTATCTGTAGGTGGCCTTGCTATATGCATGTCTTTCAGTATGGGTGACTGTGCAAAATGAATGCAAGCTAAAAATATAGTAAGCACCAGCTGATAAACTTTCACACGCAGCTTAATATTTTTGCTAAGATGTGCGGGCAAAGCATTTGACTTGCTTTGGAACACAATAGTATAACTTATTAGTGAACTTGTGGCTTCATCAGGGGTGTCATCATATGCGTGGTTTAATTTTGCATTGAAAAAAATGTATTTCAGAAGATGAAGGGTTTCTGAGAAAGGAGATGTTGCTTTCGTGCTTTTCTGGAAGCAGAGGAGTGATGGGCAAACAGACATAAAGTGTAGGAGGAGAAGCAGCTTCAGCGAAGGAGGAAAGGACCAACAGTCCTTTGCCGTTAGACACTGAACCGCTCGCGCCTGTGTCCAAGAGAGGCCCCTTTAGTGCTCTGGAGTCCGTGCAGGTGGAGACTCCTCCCAAGGGTGATTTATCACCTGCTAAGGTATATGTGTCTAGGAGAGGATAAACGGACTCCGGAGGGACCTTCTTTGTGGTTTACTGAGAGGGTAGGCTGGAGCGTAGATACCCAGCTCAAACGAGATGGGGCCACTGCTGCAGAGGGTGGCCCGAATGCAACAGGGAAACCCAGCAGCACCAGTTTGACTGAGGCGTTTAAAGATATGTGTTTGAGGCATTGTCCAAAACCTACAAAATTTAAGTTCTCCTCAGCTTTGGATGCTTGGATTGAACAGATTATTTTTTAATTGTGTTGTTTTTCTTACCTTGGTCTTTCAAAAGCTGCTTGGCCAGCAGCGTTTTGCAGGGTGAATCTCTATCTCTACAAATGTGTAACTGAGATTGCGAGCAAGGGCTGTAAACTGGTTCTGAGTATTGTTGCATCCTTTGATCAGACTAGAGTACGTAAAGGGGGAATGAAGCGAGTTTAAAGGGGTCCTATCATCTTATGCTACAGTTTTTTTTTATATGTTGACAACAACTAGTCTGACTTTATTGTTTAAAAAAACAATATTGGGAACCTTTCTTAGCTATTTATTGCAGTATCATTTGTATCTTCAAACTCTTCCGTTGCAATTGCAGTGATTCTGTTATCACTCCCTTTCCCACCCCTGTGCCAGGGTGATTCGCTGTGTAACTAAGTTGATACTGAACGGAATAAGGCTTGTCTTGGATGCTGGATCATAGAAGTTGTTCCTTGGTAGGATGTTAAGGAGAGGGGCAAAAAAGTCCTGCATAAAATGCACGGGATGGACTCTGAATGCAGAGGGTAGATGGTGATGTGGGTCCAGTCCATCCACCCTGTGTTAAATGCTGAATGAATCAGGGTTGGCGTGAGTGGGGTGTTCACCTAGGCATCTTAAAAACTTGTCATAGCCCAAGTTTATCCTCTTTGTGGTGCCCAAATAAGGTCTCATCTCATGGTAAATTTCTGCACTGTGATCATCGTTTTTTTTGCGGCAAGGTTTAAGAGTTGGAGTAACTTGCACTTTGCGGCGTCACCAGCTGTACCTGGGTAAGGGTTGTGAGCAGGCACCGTCCTGAACAATCTCCCCATGGGACAAATCATCTCGTGTCTCTTCCTGTGGCCGAGGCCTGTGGCAATAATTAGCTCTTAACCCTTGCGTGCATAAAAGTGACCTACAGAGCTATTCCAGAACTAAATAGTCTGCAGTAATTTAGTAGTTCTAGAATAGCTTTCCATGTGAAGAGGCTCTATTCTGGGATACAATGTGTTTTTATTCTAGGATAATGCCTGCATTTCCAGAGCAAAATAATTGTTATGAATAGAGCCTTTTTTATATGGGAATAATATATGTGTATAGTTTGGTCTTTATGGCCTGTAGTGAGGGTTGGTGGGAAGGGCTGGTGATTTTTCTCCTATACAGACAAGCCATTGATCGCTTCTGCGTGAGTCATGGATAACATCACAGCACTTACTGGCACCACATTACTTGAAATTCCTCTTTTTCAAAGAGGAGTGTCTATATGATCTCATGCTGCAATTCTGATGCTGCTGCTGCAAAGATGAATTTTCTCATATTCAGTTTTCACAGGTGCGGGGCTGGATTTCTTGTTTGTTTTCAAGAAATAAAATATTGGAGAAGTTGCATATTTTAAGCACTTCCTATTTCTCACACCTCCCACTTCTGCATTACTAAGACATTAAAACTTAGTTCCTGGTAAGTAATTAGCTTAGCTGGAAGTAAGATTTAGATTTGAAATTTGGTTTTATGCTGCAAAAAGAGTATTTTTGTCTTCTGTTATGGAAAGATAAATTTTTAAAGTCTTCCCCCCCTATTATAGCTTAATAGAGAAGCCTTAGTTTATAATGCTGACCTCTCATTGCCACTGCTGCCTTATAGGAGGCTATTTGTTTTGCTCGTTAGAGTTTATGAAATCTGAGAAATGTAGCATGGATGAATTTTTGTGTTGGGTGAATATCAGGCTTTTATTGCACAGTGTGATCTACAGCCAGGGGCTTGTATGTGCCCTAATTTTGTGCTGCATTTTATGTCTTCAGCCCAGGATCAACTGGTATATCTAGATTTAAAACAAAAAAGATTTTTTTTTTTTTTTTAATCAGTTAAATAAGAATTTCCAAGACAATAGAAAGCAAGTTCTACGTAAGGGATGAGCTGGTCCGGAGGGGAGATTCCGCCTCTTGCCAGCGTTGTGGGGTTGGTTCTGTGCGCTCCGATTCCTCCCTCTGCTTCCTCGGAAACGTCAGGAATGAGTTTGCTCTCCGTGTGCAAGCTCCGCGTTTGCAGGGTGGTCCCTGGCTGAGAGGTGGGGAAGGGGGTCTGGGAACAAAACGGGGGGACGAGATCTGGGAACTGACCTGTCCCTCCAGGTGTTTGGTTTTTCTGCTAGTCCAAATAGAGGTGTTTCAAAAGGGGCAAATCATCATCTGCAAACCTGTTCCTAACTGAACACCCCAAGCTACGGTCCAGCCTGTGTTACTTCCCTCAATGCCCTAATCCCAAAGGAGCCTGAGAAGCGGCCGGTCTTGGAAACAGCCCCAGGCACTGGGGATGCTGGTGTGCGGCCTCCATCGCCTTTGCCTCAACTCTTGCTCTTCTTTGCCTCGTAATTAGGACTAACCCATGTTCTGATCTAGTGTTCTGCCCTCTCTTGATCATGCTGAAGTGGTTATTAATGGAGCAGGTGATTTATCAGTCGCTTTGTTGCGCATCAGAGAGCTGGAAACGTGGCCTGTTCCTGACTGTTGCTGTAGGGAGATTGATGCTGCAATGCTGACTTGCCGAATTAAAAAGGCGGGTGTTGGCTTGCCATTGTATGAAGTATTTCTTTTTAGATGTTCCTACAGCATCATAAAACGCTACTAAATTCAGATATCATATTTTGTTGCAGGCTGGTTCTAGGACAAAGCCTAGCCCTGTCTACTGCTGTTTATGGCTGCCCGTATAAGCTTTCAGACAAAATTTGTGTCTCATTTTGTTTGAGTTATAGTGGGCTGATATCCTAGGCCTCATACCAATCCTCAAAAAAAGGCACCAAATGTTGCCACTGTAATGAAACCGAGGGAAGGGAAAGCCATCCCTTTTAAAGTTCCTGTAAATCAGTTCCCAAGGGAAATAAAATATCTGCGTAAGGGGGGGGGGGAGCTATAATGTAAATACAAATGTATTTAAGCTTTGCCTCACTTCCAGTTTTTCTTTAGTCTCTGGAACGATGTCAGCGTTTAAATCCCTTCCCCAATCTGGTGCATTCCGGGAGGAGTGAAGTTTTTGCTCTTCTAGACATCGGAGGGTTCTGCTGCTGCTCCAGGTCCTTTGCTTATCTGTATGGAAGCCCCGTTTTCATGATAAATGAGACGTCTCAAAAGTATTGCTTTCAAATGTAGGTGGATTTATCTACAATTAATTAATCCAGGAAGGTGCTTGTCTGTGTTTGACTCTTTGGCAACAAAGCAGCTCCCCCTGTCCCTGTCTGAGCTTTCAGGGGAGCGAAGTTGGGTCTCGGCCCCCGCGTGCCCCGGCCACGAGCTCTGCCGGGTGAGCCGGGCCGTGGAAAAGGGCTCTATAAATACCAGAACTGTAATGCAGCAGCCAAGACTTGCTGACTTTGGTGCTGGAATTGGCATCAGTCGGTCTCCCTTCTTTTCCTGCTACAAGCAGGTGTGTCCCGCAATGAGATTTCCAGCCTGCCTTAGCATTCGGGGTGGGATAAAAGCATTGGTGCTTCCACCTGCATGTCCTAAAGCACCGCTGGGCCCCGCGCGGTGGTGAACAGGCTCTGCTGCTTCCCCAGCTCCTCACCCTTCTTACCGCTGCACATTTTGGGAACTCTTCATTTTAATTCATTTTGTTTCTACTTGTCTCTTCTGTGTCAGTCCCAGGAGCTGGCTTTTTAAAAATTTTTTATTTTTTTATATTGTGTGAATTGTTAGTTTAAAAGACCCACCATTTCTTTCTGTTAGAATTGCAGCCCTGGTAGAATAAATCTCACTATTAATTAGAGATAGACCCAAGTTGCAGACTTCTATTTGATACATCCCTCCCTCTGGAATCTTTGTTGTCCAGGAAAAATTGCTCTAGTGCTGGCTGGAGGATTGACCATTGTGTGTTAGAGTAATGTCTGTGAGCTCCAAATGTGTTTCTTTCTCTGCTGGAATTAAACCAAATATCCTCCTATGCCTTTGTGAACCTTCTGTACATAAAAGATTCCTCTCCTTTGCTCAAGTTCGCCCTTGTCTGTAAGTCCAGACCACTGAGACCTCTATCAAAACCTGTATTTTTTTTTTGTATGAAATGTTTTGGTTTCAAGAATAAGAAGTTTCAAGAACAAGAAGTTTTTATCCATTTGCAGCCAAATTATCAATCCCAACTTAGTTCTGTTGTGAGTTTGCAAATCTCAGCCTATTATGGTATTGTGTGTTAGTAATGTTAGTCTGAAGAAAAAACATTTTGTTCTACCGTCTACTCATCTGCAATATGGTGATTGCTTGTGTGTATTGAAATGTGGATGGGAACAAGTCTTAAGTTGGATTTGGCTATAAAAGAATGAAAGCCAACCAGAAGAAAATTTGGAAACTAGTGCAAGACCCAGCATTATTGCTCAGTCTCCACTTCCTGCTTCATCCAGAACTTGTTAAATGACTTTAAAGCTGGTTTTAGATGGGGAAATGTGACAAGGGAGCTGTACAGCCAATATAATAGGATATTTTAAGTGTATTAGCTTTTAGTAAAAATGCTTATTCTGCTGTACCAGCGTCAATTTATTTCGTATTTGCTGCTAGTGGTAATGGTCTCTGACAATACGCTGCTTTTGAGACAACTGCAGGGCTGTGCCTAGCAAACATTCGAGTTGGCTTTCTGTTTGCTTTTGTTTTTGGCCTGCAGTGGTGGAGAGCCGAGGAGGAATCATGGACAGCGTGCAGAGATTTTCCAACCTGCCGACGTATCTCCCCGCGAGCTCTCGCATCTGCAATGCTGATGTTTCCTTCTTCCTCAAAGAAGCCAACCAGGATATCATGAGGAACTCCAGTTTGCAGTCTAGGGTGGATTCATTCTTTATATACAAAGCCAAACTGCCACCTATCTTAAATGCCACATATGGACCTTTTTCTGTTGAACAGCCTGTTCCTTTGGACCTCTTGCTGACTTCTGCATCTTTTGGTTTCGCAGATGAATTCACTTTTAATTGGAAATTAAAATCGCACATACTTGACAGCTCAATATATTCCAACAAACCTAAAATACAAACCTTGTTCTATATTGCGGGGAAGGACTGGGATGACTATAACTCCGTGGAGACGTTGCCTTGTGTGAAGATGTTTGCTTTCCTGGAGTCTAGAGAAGTTGTGGCCAGCTGTAGGTTGAAAGGTCACCTTGGATTATGTGTTGCAGAGCTGGAATTGTCTCCTAGTTGGTTCAGCTCCCCTCCGCCACTGGTTTCAGAGCAAATGGCCTCCTTGGAAGGGATTACTGTGGAGCTCTTCTATCAGATTTATGCAGCGGATGGGGAATGTTCTCCTGACGACGCAGCATGGGAAAACAATATCCATGCAGGTGAAGATAACGAGCACAAGGCCTTGCCAGCTATGGAGAGGATTGGTAGCATCGTTGTTTACCCAAATCACGACAAATTAAAGCAGTCTGCGTTGAGGCTGGATGATAACATCATGATCCACTTGCCACTTAGTCCTGTAAAAGAAGGCGATGTTGTAACCTTTCATATTTCCCTTACTGAAGGCTCCCTAGCAGACCAGTTTGTATTAAGGTAAGTGAATCTTTAAAGTGTCGTATACTAAGTAGCCTACAAATAGGGAAAAATGAATGTTGAATGTAATTCCTCTGACTACATTCAATGTTTTTTGAGAAAATGTCATCATTTGCTGCCCGTTTGGGGTAAACGGTGTTGAGTAATCTGTGCAAATAATACTTTCTGGAACCTGGAAATTGATTGTAAAGTACGAGCTATTAAGGTTTGTATGGTATTCTTTGTTCTAATTCTGTTTGCTTTTAGCAGTAATTCTGCCTTTGCAAATTATGCCTCTGTAAGTCACTCAGAATAACTGTTCTGGTCCATTTTGCTAGACAATTGATTTGGTGTTTTTTGTTGTGTTGGTGAATCCCCCCTTTTTTATAAAGCTTTTTAATAGTATTTAGGTATTTCCAAAGCATTTGAGATACTTCTTGCTATGGTCCCATACAATGGTAAAATTATTTCATGGTATGAAGAGAAAATGAGAGATGCTCCTGGCTGCGTAGGAAATCTGTGACAGGATTTCAATCTACAGTTTGTGAGTCCCAGTTTGGTTTTGCAGCAGGACTGCCTTCGTCGTGTTTTGAATGCCTCTTGTGTGGCCCGTTTCTGTTTTAGATTTTGAAAATTTCTGGTGACTTTTACTCGTGAATCTCCCTGTTGTAAGAGAATTCCGGCACTTCCAGCCACCCAGAGGGTTAGGGTTGCGTATTTATGTCCTTAGCTGTGAGACTCTTGGCTCAAAGCTACATAGATCCCATATTCACTGAGAAATGGGAGCCAGGCTTGGGAAATAAAAGGGCCAAAAGGTAATTGAAAAGTCTCATATGCTGTGAGAACACGAGAGGCTGGGGAGGGAAGGAGGTGCAGCGCCCGCGGGCAACCTCGGAGCAGGTTCCTTCCTCCCGACTTTGTGATCGGAGACGATGGGGGCAGAACGCGACAGAAGTGCACTCAGGGACAGATGTTGAGCAAACAAAAGTAAGCCTTATGCAGTACTTCCAAATCATTCAACTTTTGTGAAAGAGCATTTCCATATTAATAAACTTACAGATTGCAGTCTGAATGGGGGAAAGCTCTTCAGTGCAGCATGCAGAGAAAGAAGAGGAAATGGCTCACACATCCTATCTCATGTCATTGGGCTTAACCAAGGTTCAGGTGTTTTGGGTCGGGAAGGCCCTTCTATAAAACTAAGTTATTTTGTAATTGCCTATGCCTGCGTGTGCTGGGTTTTATTTGATAAACTTGGTTTTGGCCAGCATCAAAAAAAGGTAGTGCACTAGATGGACCAACACACATGGGTAGCTGGACTTCGCAGTTGTTCTGTTGCGACTCGCAAAGCTAAAACAGAGATTACAGAGTCTGCCTAGGGCTATGCAAGTATCTTATGTGAACTTACAATTCTGAGGATTTTTTGGTTCTCTTTCCTTCACCACAGTTAAAATACTGTAGGTATTGGCAACAACTTTAAGACTAGACTTTTTGTTTTGTTGGAATAAAAATTATTTTTTTATCTGGGAACAAACAGCATGAGGGCAGACTTTTTGAAGTTCTAGCAAAGAAAAACCAAAGGTGTGTGGGGAAGAGCTTTTGGAAGCCCTTCCAAAGCAGCTCACAGAACTAACCAAAGGTTTGGAGGCACCAGCAACTGAGGCAGCCAAGAGCCTTGAAGCAGCAGAGCTGCGAGCCAAGGGCTGCAGGAGCTGCGAGGGCTTCAGCTTGTCCCGCTCGGTGCAGGGACCCTCCCGCCGCTCTCCCGGCGCCGCGGAGCGCCCGTGTTCGGGCTCCTGAGCTGCTAGCGAGGCAGGCAGGTTTCCATGGGGATCTCCCTCTTTGAGAAACATGTGGAATCAGTTCATCTCCAGGAAATGCTTCCATTATAATAAGTGCGCGTGGTTTATGTGCACAGAAATACTCCTTAGGAAAATTCGTTATCGGCTCTGTGTAGCTTAGACTGTCTCATCTTGTGTTTTGGCTTTGTTTGTATTTTGCTTTTTCACCAGATGAACTGCAGGTATTTTTATTTAACCTTCAGTTAAATGCTGAAGGTAAGAGGCAGAACGCAGCTCTGCTGTTTGCTCATCCTCCAGGGTGGAAGGAGCACCAGCAGCTGCTGCCAGGAGTACTTCAAACTGCATACTTTGGGCCCATAGAGAGTTTATCCAGCTGAAGTTTACCCAGTAAGCAGGGAATTATGCAGAGGAAAATACAAGCACTATAGCACCTATGTGTAATTTATGCAGTTTGCGTACCAGGCAGTCCCTATTTTTCATCTCTTTGCTAATGTCCATAAAAACCCGCAAGGTTTTTATATACACAGAATTTTTGTGCACTATAGCCAGGAAAAAAAAATATATTAAACTGAATGTTGCCTTGGGAAATATATTTTTACCTAATATAATTGAGTGTTTTTAACCATCTTTTTTACATGGAGTGGAGCATATTCCATGGTGGCTCATTCCTGAGACAATAGATCCAAATCAAGTCATTCTCAAAGCTGCCTTGGATGCAGACCTCAGAGCTCTGACATTGTGCAAAAAGAGCAGATATGCTCAGTTTTATGCACTTCTTTGCAGCAATATACCATGCAATAGTATAGTGTTTTATTTTGGGTTTTGTTCCAGGAAAATGGGCTTAAGTGAATAATAGAAAAGATTCTTCCTTGGTTAATTCTGGGTTCTTAATCCAGCCTGGAAATTAGGAAACAATTGAGGACAGTTTCTTGGTGGAGAATGTTCTCTGTGGAAAGATACAACTTGCAGCAGACTGGGGTTAAGAGGGAATATATGAAGCTTCATCTATCAAATCCAGTCCTTACCACCAGATCAAACTAGTTTTGCTCTCCTTAAACTAAAGTTTTTGCTTTTAATGCAATAATTGGAATGTAAGATTGAGTTGCAGCTTTGGCTTTGCTATGCTTCAGGGAAATTTGTTTCTTTTTATGGTGCAATCCAGTCAGCACAGACTGTTGTAATTGAAAGACTTGTATATGTCAAGGGCAGAATTTGGAGACTAAGCATGTGTTTGATGCTTTTGCTGTGTCTGATATTCATATTGCTCATTTTGTTGACAGATGATCTTATACATGTGTGTAATGAAATTCTTATGACACTAGAGATTAATTTGTGGCCTTGCTGGTCTGGTCCATACTGTAAAATTCACCATCTGTGAACATAAATTCCACCTGTTATGTTAGGTGAGCTGCCACTAAAAATACTTTGCCATAAAGATAGGCGAAATGGACTATGTTGCCATGATTAAACTTTCTTTTATGGGCTAACCTGGTTTAAAAAAAAAAAAAAAACAAAAAAAAAACAGGTAGAGGAAACACGGCTTTGAGAATACTGCAGAACTAACAGAGCCGTCAGCATTACGAATGTCAGGCTTTTGATGCATGGGGATATCTTACTGATGCTTTCCTCCTTGACAAGAGTAGATAAAACAGGTAAGCAAGGAAAAATGGAATTATGACAAAAGAAGGCTTTTGTGCTATTCACTGAACAGAGGCAGTCTCTTGATATATGAGTAGAAGAAATGGGAGAACAAAATAATCCCTGCTTGACTGGAAGGACAGGAAGCTCACCAAATAGTCCTTGGGAATGGTTTGCAATTTTTTTTTGTGTGTGTGTGCTGCTGTTTCACTCCATCTGGGGACTCAAAAAGTAGATTTAAAATAAAAAAAGGAGCTATTTTGTACAGCAAGAAAACACCTACTGGAAGAACTGAAAGTTAGTTATGAGGAAATAAAACATGACTCCCTGTTTATAAACAAATAGTGGAATTTTTGTCCCGTTTTTCAAGTCATCCTGTTCAACCTGTCAGCAAAGATATAACCATATCGAAGCCCGAGCACTAATAGCAATTTGTCGAGTCATAGGTAAAAAGCAGGTTTGTCAGCATTCGTTACACATCCCTGACACGAATATCCCTTCATTCCCTATCAGAATAGATGCAGGAATTGGAGATATTCCAGGAATAATAGGAAGGGGCTGAAATCAGGTAATGAATCCTGTGCTAGCCAGATGAAAGAGGCTGCAGTTGGGATGCAGCCTGCTCCATCTGGAGAGGGATGGCGGGACTGTGCAACGAAACCTAGCTGTCATTCGGTGCCTAGGCAACCCAAAGGGAAAGGATGATGTGCTTCTCTGCCATGCTCCGCATATTGCAGGGCAGAGATTCCTTTTTGATATTTTTGGATGAACCAGTACAAGGTGTAATACACATGGGTTGGCTTTTACTGATTATTCTCACTAGGAAAAATCATATTAAGGATTTATATTAATAAACATATAGCCATATGGAGGAGGCTGTGTCTCCTGCTAAGGAATAAAAATTGCACAGGCCATTAAAACTGACTTACAAGGCTTCTGCGTTAATAATGAAGGATCTGTAGAAGTCTGAGCAGTTGTCTAGAAGGCCAGAAAAAGATCATTAAGAGGATGTCTCCTGCCAATAGCTGCCAAGAGCAAACAAGGGAAAGAAAACAGAAGGTTTTAGATCTGGAAATGCATAGGAGATGAGAGTGCACTGCCAGGCTCCTGCAGCCGGGACGTGGAACGGGCTCCGGGCGGCTTCCTCGCTTGCAACCAAACCGTTATAAAGCGGAACGCAGGGCGGGACTATTACTGGCTAGAGAAATGTAATGATGAATTGAAACTTTACTTCATGATGAAAACCCAGCATAAGTGCAAGTACTGACAAGGGAAAAGATATACTTCTCAATTAATCAGAAGTGCTAATTCAGATTTAGAAATAATTGTAAATTAAATAATTGCTGGAGCCATGGGAATATTTGTTTTTAACCTGAAGCCATTAATAAACGCAGGATGAATATGGAAATTGGTTATTTTCCTCTTTCCTCTGCATCAAACTAAAATTATAAAACAATGATTAAAAAAATACTAATCATTACAAAGTCTAAAAATACTGGAGATGTCTGTATTACCTTAGCTCAGTCCTCATGTCTGTGTGCATTGGGACACACTCCTTAAAGAGAGATTTTTTTTCAAGGTCTACTGCCTCATTCAGTGCATAGATGATCTTGCTCCCACTGTTTGCTTCTTTTCTTCATTGAATGGAAGAGGGAATGACATCTGCTCAAGACCCTCTTCCAAAGAAAGGTGTGGGAGAGCCGTCTCCAACTTTTGTTTATTTGAGCTTGGCTCAACCATTTCTATAAATTCCCTTTCAGAAGCAGTTGAACCACCACTTTTTTTTTTTTTCCCCATTTGTAAGATGGGCACGAGGCCGTCTGGGAACTTGACAGTGCAGTAAGACTTTGCTCACGCGCCGTGACGTGGCGTGGAGTTGCCTGTTTCAGGAGGATGTGGTATGGAGCAGCTGGCCCCAAATTTGTGTTCCCTGAAGGAAAAATGAGTCTCTGGAGGCCACAAGGCTGCAGCGGGTCATGGTACCACACCTGGTGCCTTGGCCCTGCAGAGCAGCTCCAGTGTCCTGTGCGAGCATGGACCTAGCGTTGGGCTGTTGTAGGTCCTGATACCTTGACATCACCCACTAGAGCCTCTCTTTTAAAAACACTATGAGAAATTCCTTCAGCATTTTGCCGTGGGACTTTTCCTATTTGTTGTTTTAAGGTAACTGTGCTTGCCCTGAGTGTGCTGGAGAGGGAGGAGTGAAGCCACCCCCTCATACAGTCAGAAAAACTGCTTAAAAAGGACAAACCAAAATAGCTCCTTCCTAAAGCCAGAGCAGTCCTAAAAGCTTAAAAACCGATGGATTTCCGACAGGGAGTAAATGACTAAGGATGTCCGACAGAGAATAAATGACCCAGTGAATCCTGTCAGACCGGAAAGGGCCCCCAAGACTACAGCCAATAAAGCTTTTTAATGGAATTTTAGATAAAGGTCAAGTACCTGGCGCAGGAGCCGCCCGGCGGGGACCGGGACGGCTCCTTGGGGGGAAGTGCCCTATGGAGCAGCAGCCCCGCGCGCCGGCTCCCAGACACTTCCAGGAGCGGCTGCAGCATCGCGGCAATAAGGTGCTCCCTCTTTCTAGCCGCGTTTTCTGACTTCTGTCACCCTGCAGAGGTGTTGTGAACATGCTGTTTTGTTCAAGAACAGTGCCGGGGGATATCATTATTTAATTAAGGTGTTATTAAGGTAAATGAGGCTGGGGCGTTGGCTGGATGCTGCCTGGGCTGGGTTTTGGTGGCCCTGGGCAAGTCACTGAGCAGGCGTGACCTGTTGTCCCCACCACGGCCTTGTCATTAACTGCGTCCCCTTCTTCTGCAGGGACTGGGCTTGGTGTTCACAGGAGCTGGAGGGCTGCGTCGGCCAAAATGCAGAATTAATTAACTAAAATATTTAGCACGCCTGTGCGTTTTGCCAGGGGGTTTTCCTCCGAAGAGAAAAAAATCGCTAGGAAAGTCTAACTAGAAAAGCCAGATTTTGACAGTTTTGGGACATTGCGCCTCCATGGTCGGGAAGGAAGGGAAGTTGCTGTGCCCTGCTGAATGGGAGCAGGGCCCGGCTTTGCGCCGGGAAGGTGCTTGCTGTTACCAACACGGAGCTTCCTCGCGTCTCGTTGTGCCAGCGGCCTTCATTTGCCCACCGGTATCCAGGAGTGCCGGGGGATGTCGCTATACTGGGTAAATTAATATGCTGCACTTCATATTCCCAGCTGTAAAGTGGCAAAGGAGGGGGTCGCGTTGGCTTCTGCGTGTCGTGGTGAGGAGGCCGTTTGTCCCCGGAGCGGCGCCGCGCGTCTCGTTTGACACAGGCGCCGGTTCAACGCGCGCGGCAAACGCGGTGTGTGGTAGAAGCCCTGTCAACCTCCCGTCTGCTGGGGCGTTAGCAGACAGCGCCGTCGGCGTCAAGCAGGGCGATGGTGTGAAAAGCGCTCGCTGCGTGTTCGGAAGGTGCCAATATGCCACGTGGCTTGACGTGAACTGAGCCTTGTTGACAGTAATGGAAGGAGATTGTACATTTTTAAACACTTTGGATTGTACAAGCTTGTTCCTCAACCGATCCTTGTCTCCCAAAGTTTCAACATGACAGCTCTGGCTAATTAGCACCAGGCAGCCTCTGCTCAGCTTCCCATTGAGCGCGGTGGGATCCGGAGGGCTCTGGCAGCAGCCACCAGGCCACATGAGCAGACACAGCCGTGGCGGAAACACTCGTGAGGTACCCGAAATACTCAGGATTGCAGTTTGTTTATTTATTTGTTTATTTTACCTTGTAGTCAAGTTGGGAGAAGAGCTCTGGGAAGGCTCAGGGAGGCGGCTGCAGTTTTGGGTGCTGGGCTGCGCGCGCTTTGCTTTGTGCTGCCAGACAGCACCGACATCGATCAGCTTCTCGTTGAGCTCTTCATTAGCCAGCGGGGCAGTAAATCCCCGCCTTGGTTAACCAAGTCGGGTGCAATGGTGATTCGGTCGCGGCTGCGGTTGGTTCTTTTGCGTAAAGAAGAGTGTTAAAAGGAAAGTATAAAAATGTCTGCTTCAAAATTTGCTTTCTTCCTAAATTAAATGGTTTGGGCTGTCCATTACTGTCATTTTATCCTGGTAAAAAGCAAGTGAGTAGCATCACATATAGTTGATGAAATGCTGCTTTGAGCACGCTGATCACAATTTCTTCACGTCCCCACTGGTGTGGCAGGGTTGCTTTGGTCCTCGTGTTTGCCTATTGTGGCACTTGCATGGTATGATATAGGAAAGCGACTGTGATGCTTAGCGGACAACCGTGAAGAG
>VZSV01000067.1:840726-896256 GCA_013398735.1 Nothocercus julius | reverse complement strand
CCCCCTGAAGATCATTTAGAAATGTGTGCACGCTGCCTACTGTGCCTCATGTAGAGCGTAAAAGCAGCTGTTTGCAGCCTGGACGACACACAACTGTCAGGTGCGCCTGCTAGGAGGACATGAGCGCAGAGGAGAAGTTCTTCTGGAGGGCTGCCCCGTTTGCAGTGTGTTTGAAGGTGTTGCAGGCCGCACAGGGATGCGGGAAGGCATCCCATCCCTTCCGGCTGCTCGCCCTGGGCACGCGCAGCACGGGCGGCAAACACACCCTTGCAGGGCTCCGTCACCGTCTGCTGTCTCTCCCCAAGCTGGAAGGGCGCGGGGAGCTTGGCAGTCAACAGTTCATTTCAGTGGGAAAACAGAGCCCTGCAAGGGAATTTTATAGTTCTTGCATATGCAGACTCCCTGGATCAGACTTTACTAATGGATTTGGCCAGAAAATCTCAGGGGACAGTCAGTGTGGGAAGTGCTGCTGCTGTCCATGCAAGAGCCCCAGAGCTCTGAGCATCTCTGCCTTCCAAACTGCCAGGGATGGAGTGGCAGCAGCCTTAAGAAGTGGAGAAGAAGGTGTGCTAGCTGCCAAATGTTGTATGCAGCAGATAAACGTTTAAGAGATCTAAGCCTCCACCTCCAATATATTGGGCATCCCTACCTTTCCAGAGAAAATTTCAAGCTCTGTCTAGAAATGGGTCTTTCTGACTTTGAGAGTAGTTTAGTGGTAGAAAGCAGCATTCAAACAAACAAAAAGCCAATATACATAAGAAAAATGCAAACTTAAAACTTAACGCTATGTGGATTTAGACTTCCCAGGTGCATTTTCTGAGATTTTAAGCCCTTGATGCTTCTAGAGAGCAAGGGATTTGTTGTCACTGCTTTTTCTCCTGTACCTTGGGGAGAAGGGTCCAGGAATACACAGAACACAGGGAACACTTTTCTTTGTGGCTGTAAGTAGTGCAAGTTAAATACTTGAAACAAAGGAAATACCCTTGTCTGTACAACCAGTTTGCTTCGAAGCGGCTTGGTTGCTTATTTAAGTTTTTTGCCTTTGCATGGCAAAAAAAAGAAAAAAAAAAAAAATAGTTGGAGAGTGATGCTAGAAGAGCCAGGAAAGGACGCACCCAGATTTAGCTTGAAAGCGTTGAATTTTGCAAGCGAAGGCTGAGAGGCATCTAGAGACAGAAGTGGCCTCTTGCAGCTGGGTACCTGGGGCACCTAAAAAAAAATTTTACTTTCATGCAGCCGGAGGAAGGAATAAGCGCAGGAGAAAACCTCGAAGCTCCCATCTGGTTTTGGAGGGTATTTTGCAATACCCCTGGCATCTCCTGCCTTGTTTCAGCATAGTCCTCTCCCCGCAGGAGGAGGCGAGGGGCAGGAGATGCCCCGGGACCTCCTGTCGGCTCCTGCTCCATCTCCGCGGCGGTTCCTCGCCCAGCTGAGCCCAGGCCACTCGGGCGAGGGCACCAGGCGCTCTCCAAAGCCTCTCTGCACCTCGTCCGCGTGCCGGCATCGGAGGTGGAAGGTGTAGCTCTCGCTGCAGACAACCGTGGTGATCGCTTGCCCAAGGGGGGATGGCGTATGTGCAGCAAATGGACACTTACATAACCCTGTTAGCTTATACTATGTGGTTTCTGCTGTTGGTTTGACGCAGGGAGATGGAGGGGTAGAATTGGGCGATATAAATAGAAAGATCCTCCAAAGAGGACCGTCCGGCACGAACTGCTGCCCGGCCTCGTGGTTCAGCGCCGATAAGCAAATCTGGCCTGAATCCCATCGCAGCGTTTTAGAGGGGCACCAGCCTAGCAGGAGAACTGCTGGTATCTGGAGAAGTGGCCGCCGACCCAATTCCTGCCACCGCTCCGGCGGCAGGAGGCTGCTTCTCTGGGGCAGAAACCGAGGGCCAAAGATAATTTTGAAGATGGGCTGTTCCCTTTGAAGTGACTCTCCATGAATTTATCCCTCGCGTGCCTTACACGGCAAGTTGCTCAGAAGCGTTCCTGCCAGTGCTTCCTTGAGGTTCACTTAAAATACTCTTTCTTTTATTCATTTTTCTTTCACTGGTTTCTGGTACAAATGCAGGTACTTTAATTCCCTGCTGCATTCATGCCGTCTATTTAGGCTTGCAAGTGGTGTTGTGCAAAACATGAAAGCATTATGGTAATGATCAGGGCCAGATCTTGTGTTCTTATTCAGGTATCTGTTGGGAAAAAGTTTTGTGATGTTTAATTGTGCTAAAATCTAGCTAAAGACTAATTAAAGGGAGAATGGGGGCTTCCAGATTTGGCCCGTAGTGCCTGGTGGCTTTTGACAACATCTAGGCAGTGATTAGATGGAAGTAAATAGAAAGGGTTGAAGTGCAGGAGTAAAAGAAGAGTTAATAGTGTTGTCCATTTAACGCCACAAGGAGCTATTGCATGTTACTATACTTAAAGCAAAAAGAAATACAATGAATGAACTTTTAAGCCAATTCTTCCCACTGTTCTTTTCATGTGTCTTGTGAATATTCCGTGGGACTGACTAAAGGCTTTGCCTGGTCTAACAGGAGCCTCACTGCTGCCTAATAGCAGAGCAGAAAGTCAGGCGCAGCGCCTCTTTTTTGAAAAAGGAGTGTTTAGAGAAACCTGGGAAATTGTGCTTTGACCCAGGCTTTAAGAAAAGCCACATGTGTTTCACTCATTGTAGTTCTCTGAAAGTTCACATGTTGAGAAGCCCTTCTCACCATGAACAAACTGCCAAATGCATTTGAAATGGAAATTTTGCGATTGAAATGGGCATCTCGGAGCCTCCAGTTGCTGGTGACTATATTGCAAAACAGTTACACCATTTGCAACCTCTTTGCAGAAGCAGTTTCTCTAACAATGAGGACAACTTTAAATATTTAATCAATACCACTTGGTTTTAAGTATTGATGAGCACTGGTTATTTATTTATTTATTCATTTATTTATTACCATCTTTGTCTAGTTAAAATGGGATGGAGGTGGCCAGGAATGCCATTTACACATGTAATGAGTGCTGGAGATAGGTCATTTCATGGTCTTAAAAGTATCTGCAAAAAAGATGCTGGAAATGCTCGGCTTTGTTTGGAAGCTGTGTCTTGAAGCCCTTAAGAATGAGACAACTGCAGAGGGACCGTGAGCGAAGGAAAACTCTACAGAAGTGTTTCTATTCGTAGCTAATGACAAGTTTAGCAGGGAGCTGCACTCTGGGACCGACTTCACGATAGACAGGGCCAGGGCACCAGCCTAGAGCTCCAACGTGAGCCGAGTCTCTTGAGCAATAGAGGAAGCATCTCTGCCCACTTTCAGCTAGGCTAGACACTGACTTCAGGCTGTGCCTCCTTCTGTGTCCTCTGATCTTCCTCCAGTTCTTTGGCACAGACTTTTGTACTCAGGGGATGTCTTGGTGGTAGAAGCAGGCAAAGGGGGGTTTTGGCCCACGTTTGGTCTCCTGCTCCCCTGTTCTGGCTCTTGAGTCTCCGGTGGACCATTTCCATCTCCAGAGTTGCATATGTCCAGCTCTGGAGAACTGTTGACATGGGCTGCTGGTGGCTGGGAAGACCATCTCTCTGGGTCCGTCTGCATCCCAGAAAGTCCTCTGCCAGTAAACCAGTGTAATTTTAGGAGTTATCGCTTACAAGTCCTTCTGACAACTGTTCCTATTAGAAACTCAATTGCTAGCCCATTGTGAATCCAGTCATTTCGCCTTGTCACACTGCAAACGTATGATGCAAAGGTGATGAAATGTCAGTCAGTCAAAGCAACTTTGCGCTTATTCCATAAAGAAATCTGAATACGTAACTTGCAGAGGTGATGGGATGAGCAGAGGTTTTCAGTCCTTTTGCTGCGTAATGAAACAGTGTTGCTACCCCTGCATCCATCTCTTCCAGGCCAGAACTGCTGCGAGGACCTCCCAGCTTGTGCAGTGATAATCCTGCAATAGCCCAAATGTTTATTGTCGCTGACTGGTTTTGTCTGAATCTGAATGCTGAGGTCTCTGTTTGGCTGGTCCTGGTTTGCAATGGAATGATTTAACCAAAGGAAGGTGCTGCCCCTGTGTGCCCTCTGCAGAACTCCCTTCCGGAGCTGCAGAGTAAAATCAGAGATGAAAAAGGAGCCTTTTGGCAAACCTACTACTGTTTGAACAAATTGCCTGTGGACTCAAATCACCTTGAGGAAAGTAGGCTTTTCAGTAAACAAAAGGGCAAATCTACTTAGTGCGTTATTACTTTTAATTAAGACTGTAACTTGGAGCAGGCTCTGCTCGTAATCTGCTGGACGTAGAAGTGGACGCCTTTGGAGAAGCCGCCGTCCAAACTATTTTCTGTACATGTGTTTGCTCCTTCAACGTCTCAGGAAGGTGAGTCCGGGCGGCTTTGCCGGCTCGGGAAGAGCAGCCCCAGCCCGTTCCCGCCGGGACCGAGCGCGTCCCGGCTGGCGGCGCTGGGCTCTCCCCGTGCGCGCTCGCGTGGGAGCCCAGCTGGGAGCGCAGGGTCGCACCGTGAACCCTCTGCAGGGCCTTTCCCCGCAGGGAGGTGACAAATCCCTTATCCTCCCTGCGAGCCGAGGGCTTCTGGCTGCTGACTCATCAGTAATCCCTGCCGCTGCTCCCTTTCTTCTTCCCGACAGTTTTTGTAGCACGTTTATATTTGGTGCTCGTGTTTCCGTCTAACGTCGCCCGGTAGCGCCGGCTGCTCCCAACCTCTTGCCTCGCTCAGCGGCGCGTCCGTGCGTCGTCCTCCAGCTGCCCTGTCCTCGCGGGGCTGGGATGGTGGCAATGGCAGCCCCCACCTGCACCCAAATCTTCACCTCTGAGTGCCTGGGAGCTACTCTGATGCCGTCAAAAAAATGCAGCCCAAAGGTGTCTTTTTGGCATCCAGGTGCTGAGCGTTTCTCACTTTTTTACTCCCGCTAAGGAGGTTTTTCATGGAAGGAGGAGTCTTTTGGTCCTGTTTTTTACCCCAAATGCAGCCAAGACTGCAGGGCCAGCACAGAATGGTTTCTGTGAGCATGGGCTGCAGGATTGACTCCTTTCAGCAGTCTCCCCTTCCCCTTCCCCCAGCACAGCGCCTACTGCATTCCTAGCGCTCCCCGGCCATTTCCACAGATCCCTGATTCATCGATAATTGCACCACTTTAAATCTATTGTTCGTTCACTTTTCATAAGTCCTCAGCTTTAAAACTTGCTTTTAAGCTTTTATTTCATTCAAACTTGCGTTGGTCTCCAGGAGGGGGGAAAAAAAAAAAATGCAGGCACTTTTATTGTCTTGTGGCATCTGTTTCATTTATCCATTATATTCCAATACTTATTTATAACAATGCAGGCATGTAAATGTTGAAACATTGTGCAGAAAGCTAAATGAACTACCAGCAGTAAATAGCATTTTTGATCAATTTAATCATTTTTTTTCCCAAATCAATTGTAAATATGCCTAGATTTTTACAAGTTTGATTTCTATTTGGAATTACTTGGTAATGAGATTGCATGAATTATTTTATGCTAGATGGGTTTGCATCAGATTTTCATCTGATCAGCCATATATAACTGTGATGATATTTTTTTCCTAGGAGTAACTCTTGTGTTTATGAGTGTACTATGTGGCCTCTCCCAATGCGCTGGCTTGCACACCTTGTCTCTCTGTCAGATATCCACTTAACTCCTAAAAGCCCTTAAATATCAGTTTCTGTCACTGTTTTATTCCCCAAATTGATAAAATCCTAGTCCTTTGATCTTCTGTCTGTTTTAAGAAACAAATTCCTGGTATTTTGGTGATTTTTTTTTTTTTTTCAACATTTTCCCATCTATGCTCAGCAGGTGTGACTTGCCCTATCTGCTACTCTATTCTTTAAAGAAAGTCCTTAAAATAGCAGTCGTTTTACCCTTAGTGTGTACAAAGTGAGACCCTCAAAACTCTTCTGGGTAGAGCAGATTTCACTCAGTTCTTCTCCCTATAGAGCAGAGCTGACTCATGCACAAGTTCTTAAGATCTACAGAATTGTTCCTTGTGAGATATTTAACGAAAGTGAACTCTCAAATCAAGGGTATCTGCTAATACTGCATCTGCCTAGCAATTTAAAATTAGTAAAATGTTCTGGTGTCAGACTTAGAACCTACTCGGGGTTTTTATGTGACTGACACCTTTTTGTGGTGGTCTTGTGGATTCAAGGAGCCTTGGGTAATTTTTCCCATTATATAATACTTCATCTGTCTGTGTAGAAGTAGTCTTACATCAAGTGTCATGTTCAGTGTAAATCGACAGCGTGAAGGAGGCTGCACTTTTAAACCAGCGGCAGGAAATCGCATTAAATTCGATGTAATTACATTGTTCTAGAAATGTGATTATGTGTTTCAACTACCAGCCTCCCACTAAATTACTTCAGATCAGTCTCAATCTGTGCAATGAAATCTGCCTGGCTCAGGTGTAAAAAATGTAATAAATATGAAGTGCGTTTTGCATTTGTTTGATGTTCACCTGTGACTGTTTATTATGTTCTCCAGACCTACCCTTTCCCAATGCATCTACCTCACCTGCTGCTTGCAGGGGAGCTGAACTGTGGCTACCCTTAATGTATGGATTGGCTATTAGCATCACTCAATGATGTTAGCTGCTGAAGTTCACCTAAAACCGCAGAGCATGGTTGCAGGAGTGCATGGAAAGAAGGGATTTCCCTGTGTGAAAATCAGATAAAATGTTCCCAGTAGTGCGTTTAACCTTGATTCTAATGGTACTGCTGAGGTTGCGCAGTTCTACGCAGGTGAGAAAGAGGGATGAGTACTGGGATTTCTAACAGCTTTCGCCTGTGATCTGAAGGCCGGCGTTTTGAAGCTCTGCCATGCTGGCAGGCGCAATGTTCCACCTGAAGGTGGTTGTGCCCGAAGTTAGTTGGGGATGACAACTTGACAGTGAAGAACCAAGTCGGGAAAGGATCCATAGCAGGCAAGAACTGAGCAGTTCCTCCATGTCAGGTCAAATCAAAGGAACTTGCCTGTGCGTTTAGTGCTTTTGAGAATGGCAGTTTTGCGATTTGAGCTCTTCATCAGTAAATCAGATAATTCATATCCTAAGCATTGGATTAGGGAGAAAACTCTCAGCCCCAGCAAAATACTGGCTTCTCTTTTCATATCGTTAAGCTATTGGCATGAGTAATTGAGAACATGGTCTTATATTAGCAACTACTTGCCTGGGAAGATATTGGCACTTTAATGCCTCGGTACTTGACTTTAGGCTAAGGTTAGATATGGCAATAGTAGTAGTTGGAGGTGATGATAGCAACCACAGTTACGCAGGTATCAGCAAATAGCCATGTCGGAGCCTGGACTGAACACTGAGCTTTGGGGAGTCTTTGGAAGATGGGAGTTTGGTTTATGAAAAAACCTCTGCCTGGCTTTCTAACTTTTCAAGTACGAGGTAACTTTAACCCTCCGTCCTCTCCCTCTTTCCATCCTAAGTCTTAGTGAATGGGATTTTTCCCCAGGGTTAATGAGCCTTTGAATATCCCCGTGTTACAATCAAAAGAGCCCTGGAAACAGAGGTGTCATGGTTGTAGAAGCTGCTGAGATGGCCTTGCTCTCTTTAAGATAAATTAGGGAGGAGCGTAATTAAACTTTCCATCGTCTTCAAGATGTGCTAAGATCAGCCCAGAGCTTTTTCCAGAATAGCTGGGGGAGGGCTGGGAGCGGGAGAGGGCTGATCTCCCGCTGATAACCTCCCAGTCTCCAGGCTTTGCCTTCTGAAAGCGAACGCACAAGCGAGCAGGGCGCTGTGCTCGGCGGTGCCGCGTTCGGTGCCCTCCGGAGCAGCGTGAGGCTGCTCGGAGGATGGGAGCGGTTCTGGGAAGTGTTTTTGTCAAAACGGTTTCTAGCAGTGCTGTGGTGAAATGGACGTGTTCATGAGAACCACGGACACCTCGATGAGATTTCGCAAGAGAATGGTGGGACAGGTGTGAAAGAGAAGTAAATAATCTCATATTATGCTCCTGAGTGACAAATTATTATTATTATTTTGCTTAGAATGTGTTCTTTCACACATTTGCTCCACTTCGGTGTATCTTGTAAATTATTGCAAACATAATTAAGCTCCCCTTCACCCCCAAGTGTTTTTGAGTATTGATGGGTACGTGATGGAGGATTTCATTTTATGGAAAATGCTCTTGTTTTGGTTTTCATTCCTTTTAGATTTTTCATGGGCTGAGAAATGCACTCACTAATGTCAATGCTGAGGCTGGGCTCATGAGCAGCCCTCTCATGAGGCTACCGAGACCCAGGTGAAGCCTTGTCCTACCCATGTCCTGTGTCCCCAGGCGAGGAGGAAACCCGCTCCCGTAGCAGCCCTGCTAGAGGAAGCCTTCCTGCTAACTCTTCCCTTAGGACTTCAGAGCCTCTCATTTTACTTGTCCCTTTGGAGCAGGAGAGGAGCTGCTGCTGTTCTTCTGCTCTAGCATAACTAGTCATAACTACCTTAGTCCTAGGTGCCCAGTCCCATACTTTGCTATATCAAAAGCAAATGTGCACGTGAGTGTGTTTTCCCCTAGCTCAGAGCTCCAGTGCAAAATCACACTTGCATCCTTGTTTCCATGAGAGCCGCTTTTTGCCCAGCCCCAGATTTACAAGCAGAAGTTAGGTGTCCTTAATGCGTGAAGATGATTTTGTCCCTCGATGCCAAGCTGCGAGACCATTGCTTGGCACCTCCGAGCGCGGAGCGCAGCGTGCTGCCCCTTGCTGAAATGACTTCACAGCCCATTGCTTTTGCCGCAGGACTGGAAAACCCCTGAGCACAACAGATTCCCCTGCTGATCGAGCTCCTCTTTGTGTGGTTAGGACCTGTGCATCAGAACAGTTTTGGTATTCGCATCTTCTAAACAAGGCTTATTAATTGCAAATTCAGGACTAACAGGGTTAGAGACTAGTTAGAATTGAAAAAGCAGCCTGCAGAACAGGAAAGAAAAGTGCTTAGTGCTCCATGGGACACAGCAGCTCCCTGTGAGTGTTTTCCCCTAGAAGCCACCGAAGACTTATAAAAGATCGAGCCTCTTTGCAGCTCGTTGATTCAGCGGCCCTGGCTCCCTCAGTGCGAAGCCCTGGTTTTAAAGTGTTTGTTATTGCAAACATAGTGTATGCTTTGAAATGCCAGAAGTTCAAGGGACTTTTTTTAGTTGCTAGCACCTAAGACACATGCAGCCTTCAGGAAATGGGTTGTTTTTTTCTTCCTCTTTTTGTTTATTTTTGTGGAGCTGTTTTTTCACCTGGTTTCTGAGGACGTATAGAAGCTGAATGACAAAGGCTGGTCAGGGAAGCAGAGGTAAATCCAAATCAGAAGTACGAGGGCAGGTTGTTGCTGCCCCCAAAAGCACCAGTTTAGGAAGTGGATGACCCCTGCGCTCCCCGACACGTGTAGATCTGCTGAACATCCATCAGCGGCTGAGAACTGTTGTATGGGAGCAGGCAACACGCTGCGTCGTATGCAGTTAGGCTGAGGAGCATGGGCTGTGTTGGACTGATTTCCCACCTGAAGATCAGCTGGAGGTGTGGGGTGGGCCTCTGGCTCCAGCGTGTGCCTGGCTGGGCGGTGTGGGTGGTGGCACCTGGCTGGGCGGCGTGGGTGGTGGCACCTGGCTTGGCAGTGTGGGTGGTGGCACCTGGCTGGGCGGTGTGGGTGGTGGCACCTGGCTTGGCAGTGTGGGTGGTGGCACCTTGCTCCCGGGCACTCAGCAGAGAACCCTTCTCTTCCATCCTTGCCTGCAGACCCACATACCTACAGCCACCTCCTCAACTGGGGTTGGCCCCCTGAAATCCTGACGCTTTATTTCGAAGTCAGAAGTATGGCATGTGGCTGCCTGTGTTTTATTTCTCTGCCTCACCAACGTGCCCATGTGTTGCATCAAGTTTGAATTCCTCCTGAAGCAGGTCGCTGTCTGACTGGCTGGTCTTCAGCCCTGCAAAGACCAGAGTTCAATTTAAAACCTGCTGCAAGGACTAAAGATTCCTCCCCCAATCCTACTGGCCCAGGGTGAGTAATTTCTTTTGACAAGCAAGTAAAATGCCATTAGTTTCTTGCATTATCATTAATCATTATGGTAAACGGCAAGCAATTTTTGTGCCATGGCTGGTAAATTTTCATGACAGTTTTGCAAGGCTGGATGAGCACGCTGAGCTGCAGCAGCACGGGGAGCAACGCGCATCTACCTGACCTGTTTGGCCACCTCAGGCCGGGATCTGGCACAGCTTTGGGAACTATATTATAACCACATTGGTAGAGCAGAGGCTGGAGCCTGAGGCTTCAGAGGGCAAGTGTGGTCTCCCCATTTTCCTGGTTAGAAACACTGCAGACAAATCCAAAGCTCTGGCGTTGTTCCTGTTTGTGGGAGTTTCTCTGCATTTTTTCTGGAGATTACAGGCTTTGCTGCATAATCTGCTGTGCTCAGAGAAGGAGCAAAGGACAAAGCCTGGGACTTGTGCTTAGTCAATCCTTGCCACACCTGCTGAGATCCAAAGAAGTCCTGAGAGTTGGTGGGGAAAAGTTAGATCTACCTGCAGAGACCCTTCAAGAAAGTTCTCACAGTGTCCAAGTAGAAACCGAACTGGAACTTTCAAAGATGAAGACCCGACAGGACAGGAACCAAAGGACTGACTAGAGCTTGCCCCAACATCACAATTGGGAGATTGACAAAGTCTCCGGGAAGTGTTTGCTGTCTTGGAGAACCTTGGAAAGTTGCTTGCAGCTGAAGAAAACTCCTATAGTGAAGAAAGCAGAATGGAAAAGAAAGGAAAAAAAAAAAAAAAAAATGGAGGGGAAAAAAAGTCTTTGGTTTATCGCAGCCAGAGAGCTCATTCTCATCAGAATTTGAACATTACTAGCTTGCCTGGTGGTCGCTGGTACCTGGAGTACAAAGCCCAGAAGCGTAATGCTCACTAAAGTTTCCACTAGCAACAGCAAAATGCTTTATTTTTTGGTGTAATATATGGTGCTGCCTTTTTAAGTGAAGGACTGGCCTGCGCTCTATTGGAAATTGAATTTTGTTTTGTGTAAATGGAGATTATTTCCCGACCTTTCCCTATTTGCCATCCATAGCAAATACTGCTCAGGGAGAGGTGCCCACCAAGGTGATCGATGGGTGCGCACGAGAGGAGCGCTGTTCTCTGCAACAGGGATATAAAGAACGGTATTTTTGTTTTTGGACAATAAAGGGGCAACGGCATTGCTGGTGACACAGCGGTGTACTCTGCAGCCCCAGTTAGCTCCGCATGTTTTATGGCATCCATTTTCTTTCTTAGATTAAACAACATAAAACTCCATAAAGTAATCCAATAAAAACAACTGCTAGTTCAGGCAAAGTTCTTGTGGCCTTTTTAATTCTGTCAGGATTTCTCCTCATCCCTCTGTCTCTTCCGATGGGCAGAGGTGGTGAACGACCTATGCCGAGTACTGAGCAAGCATGGAATAGTTATGAAAAATCCCTTATACTCCCCAACTCCTGCAGGCAAGCAGTGATGGGAAGTGTCAGGCGCTGGGACTGGTTTTGATAGAAGTTAGATGGGTTAGCACCTTTCAAAAATCTGCTCTTTTCCGTGTTCTTTTTCTGTCTTGTCTAGTGCAATTTTAAGCAAAAGGTGACCTGTGCTGAGTGACCTCTTGCTTTAGTGTCATCTCCGAGGAGGAGGGGGCATATTTCATGGCACTCTTTGCCCATCGTTGTCTGTAGGTCCTCACCCTTGTACGTCTGCAATCACGAAAGAGGAGTAGACACTTCCTGCACGCTCGCTCTCAAGACAAGCCGCAGGATGGTCACAGGTGGCCTTTTCTGGTGTCTCCTAACTGAAACCGTGGCCAGCACCACGTGCCCTGCACTGCCACTGGGGGCTGAAGGACTACGACACCAACAGTCCATTAATGCAAGAAACCCAAAGGTTTATTGTAGAGCTCAGCAACCAAAAGTTTCAGCAAACTTTCAAAGTTGGAGGCCTGGTAAAAGATAATTAGTAATTATAATAGTTTGAACTGTATTTAGTAGACTTTTTCCCCATATGAAGTGCATGTGTCTTTGAGGTGGTGAGCAAGCTCAGTGGCAGAGTGATGGAATGTCCTAGACACTAAAAAGCTTCATCCAACTTTGAGTGAAACAGTAGTATGGAGCTCATTATCTAGTTTTGCAGGAAGATACAGGGAGTTTTGACTTTGTTGTTGTTTAGGTGCTTTCAGAAACCATGACCTTCAGATTTTCTTTTACTTGTAAAGGTGGAAAAAATGACCCCTTTACAAAGATTCTCTATCTCCTGTGAGGTCTGAACTTATTCAGGCTGCACACATTTTTGCAGTGCTGATTTCTGAAGGGAGTCTTTCAATAACAGAAAACCAGTAAGTATCTTTGTCTTTGCAGGAGGAAACCTCTGACTTGCTTTGATTTTTTCATTATATTTTTCAAAGCTCTGTTTCTGCATGATTGCAAGAATTCCGAGTGCAAATACTTTGGACACCTTCAGACTCGATAATTCATTCTCTCCTCTTCCTCCAGCCTTTCAGGAACAGCTTTATCTATTACAACATAGCGTTGGTTTCAAGGTAGAGGACACAGACTCAGTGTGTTAGATCTTCCAGGGAAAGGTTGAACAGACCAAGCAGGCTTTGATTTTTGTTCCGTAGAGCTGTGTTACAGAAATCACTCCAGCATTTTAGCTCTTCTCTCTATGGAGAAGGTATGTTGTGCTGGACAAAAGAGGGCACGTACTTCAATCCTCGGAGACGTTGAAGGGCGAGCGTGACAGCGGGCACTTGTGAGCCCTTTGAATAATGATCAGCACGTCGTCACTCGGCTAACTGAGCTGAAGCAGGAGGAGAGAGAACGTCCTCTTTTTTCCATGGAGGCAGAGTTGTCACCTGGTTTTGCATGCTAACGAGAAGGGGATGTTACGAGGTTATTTGGTAGCATGAGGATCATTTAGCGTTGCAGATAGACTCGCTGTCTCCTTTTGATCGATAGTAATAACGGTTAGTTAATGTTTATTGAATACTTGGGAAGTGTTAGGAGTTGTGCGTGCGTTTGCAAATTGTGAGTAGTGTTTCCTGCCCTGTAGGCAGGCAAAGGACAAGGCGTGATGCCTCTTCCAGTGCTGGAATGGCAGGAGTCACTGGAGCCTCTTTAGAGGGACCCTGGAATTAACGAGCCGGGCATCAACCTTTTCTCTTGGTGTGAACAGTCGGGTTGAGTTTCACCACAATCTAGAGCTGCTTTTGTTTATAACTTAATTAAAGTCATTTGTATGTCAAAGGTCCAACGCTGTTTTCAGGTGGACTGAAAATGAGACTGCTCTAGAGTTGGCAGCAGTTTTATTAAGAAAAATGCCAATTGCTAAGGAACTCTTTGATCCACTGTTTTTAGGACCCACTGGGAAATTACAGAAATATATTGAAATGCAGTGTGCACACAAAGATTAACTGCACAAATGCACAGTGTCGCCACAGGACTAGTAATTCTTCTCTCCACGGATGAATTTCCTAGTGTAGGTGAGTAAACATCCTTATTCCCATTCTGAAGTTCCCCAGACGGTTCTGTGGTTAACAGACTGAGCTGATGGATTTGGGGCAAGGTCTCCTGCTTCAGCACCTGGCACCTCTTCTTCTCCTGGAATGACAAAATTCCTCTGCTGACATTTTTTAAGGAAAACCGCATCCACTGCGGGAAGTGGCATTTTGATCTGATGCTGCATAAGACTTCAGAGCTAACAGTGTTGCAAACCCATCTAAACAGGTCTGCTTTGTGACTGGAATAAACAAGTATAAAATTAATAGCTTTAATTTCAAGCCACACAGGATGTCTTTCCACTGTGTTTTGCTGACTTTTTTAAGCTCCATTTCCTTACCTAAGTAGGAAAAGAGCTAATTAAAAAATGGAAGTTCTGCCCCGGTATGAAGATAAAATTTCTGTTTAAAATAAAAAAAAGGTGGCAAAAATTGGGAAATTTTCACTGGCTGTGGAAATACAAGATAATCTCCCTAAAATTTTAGGAAAGATAGGGGGCTCTTGATAAAAAAAATCTGCTGTGCTTCTCCACAGGTTATACTTGCACTCAAAATGAGGAGAGGGGGAGTATTTTGATAAAATACTCCCCCCCATCAGCTCCTTTTTTTTTTTTTTTATCCTGTCTTATTTTGATCATACTTCTGTAAAAGTTTCCTCAAAATCATAAGCCATCATACTCAAGGGTAACTTGTGTTAATTTGTCTTCCCTAATAGTTAATTTATCACATGGAAAGTACTTTACAGTCAGAATCCAAATTAAAATCCTGTTTACCCTTTTCATTATTCAAAATCCAATATGCTAGTGAGCATGATGCTTAGCATATTTTGAAACATTTGGTGGGCTGAAAAAAAGAGAGGTTGATGGTTTTACCTCTTAGGGTGGAAAAGTGGTAATTGTATCATGCTGCATTTTTGGCGTAACTCCCCTTTGCAACTGCAAACGGATTTTCTCCTCTTCGAGCCCGTGGTCTTTTTTGCTTGGCAGCCCTCGTGTTTAGTGCTGTGCCTTACGCTGGTTGCTGTTGCTCTGATGGAAACCAGTAATAGCTGCTTTTGTTGCAGCTGCGTCCTAAATGCTTGACAGGGTTGAATAAGACATCTGCTAAAGGTTATATAAAAATAGCAGATGCAGGGAGAAATGGAGGTATACCAGGGGGAGGCAAAGCAAATTTTCTGATAAGATTCGGAAGGGAGGGAGTGCTGAGGAGCCGCAGCAGGGGCCTTTCCTGGGGCAGCGGCAGCTTTCGGCCCTGCAGCGTGGAGACGTTTCAGTGGGATGGCAGGGCCTAGACAGGAGAGCAGAACAGATCCACGTCCTGTTTGGAAAACAAATTTGGGCTAATTGTGCGTTGGGCTTGCAATGAAGGGCAGTCACTGGAGTTGGTTTTAGCCTGGGTAAAATGTGGAGCTGCAATCTGAGGAAAAAGTTCAGGTTTTTTGCAAACTACAGCCTATCCCTAAGTGCTGAGCTCGACCTTGTCCCATGGGCTGACATTGGCTCCATCAGCTCCTGCTGCGTTCTGCTGGTAGCACCTCTTGCTGCTGGGAATATCCCCAGGTCGCATTTATTTTTCCACTCCTGACGTCATTACTCAAAGCCTTTTTCTTGGAGTTTCCTGTTATTTAATGCATTGCAGTTGCCCTCTGCTCTGCATTGCCATCTACTTGCCATCTGTTTTCACCTCTCTGTTGGGCTTTTAGGCTACTTGTTCTGCTTATGATTTGTTTGTGCTTCTACATTCATGTTCTCTTGGAGAAGGTTTGGTTTACCCCAGGGTCTTTGTATTATTTTGATGTGTATTTTACATACTTAGAAAAATAACTTTGCTTACGGTCAAGCACTGAAACAAATGCAGCTGGGCTTGTGTTGCTATTTTAAGGAGAATTAGATGGAGACCTGGCCTGAACATAAATCTGTGACAAGTCTTTTAAAAGAACAAAGAAATAAATTAAGTTCTTGGAAAAAGTACTTTAGAAATAAATACTTGCTTAGCTTGTGAAGATTTAGGGCCAGGTGCCAGGACATGCAGTGTATCCTGGCTTCCCTGACGGGGTGAGCATTTGTAGAATGATCATCTTGTAGATGAAGCGCTCTCGTTTTATTGTAAATAAATAGCATCGGAGAACAAATCTTCTGTGAGCTGCAGGCTCGGAGCAGCTGCCTGGGCATCATTGGACCCTCTGTCTGGAGTCGGGGCAGGGGAGAGCGACGTGATTTGATGCTGAAGGTATCAAAATGCTCCTTGGCAGCTCCAGATTTAATTGCTGGTTCTGTCCTGTGTTTCCTAGGTGACTTTGGCTGCGTCTCTGCATTCCCTTCTGCTGCTGGATCCTCCTCAGGCAGCTCTGCCCGGGAGCTCTCGGGGACAGGCGGGAGGGTCGCTCGGCTCTGCTGGGGTTGCTCCGGTCCCTGCTCAGCCCTCCATCTGCTTCCGCAGCAGTTCCCCAACCGTTTTGCTTTTTATACCCTCAGTGCCCGTGAACTCTGACTCTCTGCGCCTCCCTCCAGGTGCTATTCATGTGTTTGGATGTGACATCTATGGATCGCATGCTGTCTTCTTATATCTCCCGGCAAACTTCACTTATTTCCTTCTGGCTCTTCCCTTGCTATACAGGAAAAAAGTTGCCTGACTCATCCATAACCCCAGGCCCCCTAGATGTTATGTTTGAATTCAGTGATTATTTTAATTTATAGTGCTTGGCTTAATGTAGCTTAAAACACATGTATTTTAGCTAGCAACTCCCCAGGGACCTTGTTCAGCACTAATTGCTTGCTGTTTGTGCAATTCTTCAAATATGTAAAATGCTCTGTAAGGACTCAGAATTACTACACTTTGCTATAGTGCAGGCTTAAAGATAGGTCAGGATCTCTTGCCAATGTGCAAGTCTGGGAACTGGGATGCATTGGTCCAAATTCTTGCTCTGCAGAGACTGTACAGTTTTAGGCAAGTTGCTAAACTGCCCTACAGCTTGGATTTCCTGCAGGGAAATACCTATATTCTCTGCAAGGGATGTACATGTATTTTTAATTGAGCTAAAAATGCATGTTGAAGGCTGAATACTGAGATGCTTGGAAATTACAATTGAAAAATGTTATCACAAGCTTTATTAGTAGTACTTCACTCAAAGTGAATTTAGTTCAGATCATGTTTACCCCCTCTGCATGGAGGGGGATGAGATGAGAGGTTCTCTAAAATAGCTCCGGACAAGTCTCCTTTCTCATCAGTTTGAGCATGTTCCATCTGCTGTGAGCACAGTTCTGGTTTATTTGCTTAAATGTCTTTTCCTTCTGATTCTATTTTGAAGTTTTTTTTGCTGAAGATTTTCCCTTCCAATTATTGCTGCTGGGGGGATTGCAGCAAAGTTTCCCTTCCAGGTTTTGCAGCTAATGAAGGGGAGGCGGAGGTGATCCCTGCCCAGCTCCCGTTAATGGTGGACTCTAAATCCCCCTTGCAGCCCTTAGTTATCTCCACAGCCCTGGTTGTTACTTGTATGTTCTCCTTTTCTTTTGTTGTTGTAATCGAGAGAAAAGGGTTAGAGCTACAAAATTCCTGAGGTTGGATGCGCTTAGGGCTGGGGTTGCATTTTAGAATAGATTTTTCTTGCTCCAGGTTGGCAGGCTGGGGACGTTTCTGCTTTTCTGCTTGCTTCGATCTGTCCTGTTGCTGGCTCCATATTCCCCAGGAAATGAAGGACATGATGTGCAGGAAAATACCATCGCCGGGGGTACCGAGGGCGTTCTGGAGTCTCAGCTGGAATGAGCTCCTCTGTTCCACATTCAGAGGTGGAGAACAGGATGGAATTCACTCGGGGATCTGCGATTTTATTGATTCCTTGCTCTAAATAGTTTTGACGTTTCCCTCCCTGCCACCAGCTCCTTCCTTTGAAGGTCCCTGGGGCAGAAGTGACATGAAAGGCCAGGGGTGGCCGGCGCATCTGTCGGACTCCCCTCTCTCCGTGGAGCGAGCGCAAGGAAGCTCTGGTAGGAATTTCCTACTCATTTTCGTAGCCTGATTCATCAACACTTCAACACTTTTTTTTTTTTTTTTTTTTTTTTTTTGTGCCTGCAATGCTTGGGAGGGTAGATTTAAAGACATGAATCACTTATTTGAAGAGTAGTAGACTTGAGCCTTCCATATGCAAGGCTGGTTTGATTTGAATTTCTTGACTTTTTCTAAGTGAGAAGCTGAATTCAGTCTCTTCTTTCTTTCAGCCTTCTTGGCTCTCCTGATATCCAAAAATGCAAAATGACATCTTGTCTCAGCCCACCAGAGCAGATGCATTGCAGGGGATTAGACTGGAAATATTCCTAAAATGCAGTGTTCTGAGATGTTTTTGGAAAATGTAGCTGGGAAGCAGAATACGTGATGTTCACTTGATGCTAACCCAGCAAGACAGTAAATATACAGCAAGGGAAATCTGTAGGCACAGGCACCAAGGCAGCATTGCCAAAACCCAGAAGGCCCCTTGTTAGGGACAGTGCCCTGAAGGAGGAGCCAAGCGGTGAGCCAAGAGGACAGGCACCAGGAGAGCCTCATCTGCTGGCCAGATGGGCACAGCCAGAGCCATAGCTGCGTTCGGGCGCTGGAGAAAGAACAGCAAAGCTTCCTGATCAGTAGGTTAGCCCAGCAGGTTTGCTGGCACTCGAGGATGTGATGTGTTTGTGTAGGGTTAGGAGCACAGCCCGGGGTGGAGATAGCAGAGGTCACCGTGTATCTGCACGCTCTGCACGTGTTTGGCCCCTGGGAACTCTTGTTGTGTGTCTCCTTCCTCCAGTTGAAGTATTGCCCTGAGTGTGCTCTCTTCTTCCTCAAGCATTTTTACTCCATCTCGGTGGTACCCAGGGTTTGGATAGGAGCAGCGTGGATAGAGGCGGATATTTAGGGCTACTGCATTCTCACCCATAGTTTTTTGGGGGGACCAGTGGATCAAGATGAAGAGAAGCAGCAGCTTCATCGCCCATGGAGGAGGATCCTGAATGCTGGACCCGGAGGGGTTGAGTCTGCTCCTGTATGGCAGTGAACTGAGGGTGGTTGCTCTGCATCCCCTTGGCCTGCTTGATTCAGATCAGAGTAGAGGAAGTAAATGCTGTGGAGTTAAAATACTTGTGGAGCAAGAGCTGTGTAGGAGGATATATTACACTTCAGACAGATGGAAAATAGCTGATGAATCCTAAAATCGTGGATGAAATTCAGGTCTCCTCTTACCCCCTGTATCTCCAGTCCAGAGTCCTTTACTTAGTCAAGGTCTTGACTTAGGTGGAATTTTAGGCTAAAAGTTTGCAGACTTATCAAAAAAAACTTTGAAAATTAAAGGGATGGTGGGGAGGCAAATTTGTCAAAAGGTATAATTTTGTATGGGAACAAGAGGGAGAAAAAAGAAAAAAAGCTTTTTAAGTTATGCTTTTTTTTTTCTTCTTCTTTTCTCAGAAGTCATTGACTAAGCCTAAAAAGAAAATCACTGAATCCTTTGCTTGGCAGCCTGAGTCTCTATCTCATGGTAAATAACAAGTCAGTCTGAAAGGAAACCATGTAGATGCCTGGAAGCCTGTAGGAGAAAAGCTGGGCCTTGTAGGAAGGATTAGGTCCAGTGTGGTTAGTACAAAATAAATGAAGGCTCATCTGAAAAAAGAGGAAGAGATCTTGAGAAAGGGGCACTCGCATAAGCTTTGTGGCATGGTGTTTGGGAGATAGGAATGTAAATGGAGGAACATGAAGTAAACACTTAGGAAAATATCAAGTAAAAACTCTCTCCCTATAAGAAACCTTTTCATTTCACATTGGTTATGCCAGGCATGATTTTGGTCCATCAAGTCAAATAAAGCCTTAGAGGGAAAACCCAGGATATCATAAAAGCAGGCTGACTTAATTCCATTTCAGAGGAGGAGACCACCCGTTGAGTCTTTGCAGGCGCTTTGATCCAAACCCATGAACTCAGCTAGAACTTGAAGGAAATTTTGAGCGGTGTAATAATGTGAGCCCTGACCAGCCACCAGGCATTGGGGCAAATCTGTCACAATTCACTGTTAAGTAACGCTTCAAGTCTCAGCCGTGCTGTTTCATTCCACCATACAACTAAGAGGTCCCTCTTGGCTTCGCTTTTAATTAATTAAGTCGCAGCAGTGGTGAAGGCAGCGCTACAGCAGTTGCTTTCAGCTTAATTGTTCTCCAGGCAGGTTTGCAGCTCTCCTGTAGAAATCCCAGCCTTGTTTCCAGCCTCAAGCTGCACAAATGAAGTTGCTGCTATTAAGGCAGTTTGTTTCCTGTTCCTTGGCAATCTGTTCCTCATGTGGAGCCCGCCGCAGCATGGACTTATTATTTTTTAACAAATGGCAAAAAATTAGTTTCTTTAGCCAAATGGCAAAAACATTT
Organism: Nothocercus julius; assembly: GCA_013398735.1. NCBI lineage: Eukaryota > Metazoa > Chordata > Aves > Tinamiformes > Tinamidae > Nothocercus > Nothocercus julius. The sequence goes on along the minus strand of VZSV01000067.1, from coordinate 876,378 downwards.
GCTATCTACTCAACTGCTTTTATACTCTCCCCGTGCTTAAAAAATTGAGGCTTTCCATGTTGGCATCTCATGAGTTTCGGCAGCAGAGTTTTGTGATTGTGTAACAATTTGGGAACCAGCCTGGTTTGATAGACCCCAGTGTAACTGCGAAATTGTTCTTGTTCTTCAGCCCAGCGTATATGATAACGTGTTCCTTTCCCTTCCTTCCTGCGTTGTTATGGTCTTCTACCAACAGAACATGCTTTCTCCACGCAGGCCTCTGCGCAGTGGTTAGAGGCATCTTGCTCCCAAAGGTTGACAAGCAGAAGGATCTATTTGATACCACAGGGCTCTGGTTTCTGATCTTAAGCTGCAGGACAGACACAACAAATTAAATCAGCTTATACTTAGTCACATCTGTTTCATTTATATCACATTGGTACCACTGAAGCAGAAAACATTCTTGCTCTCTCCACATTGTTCAAGCTGAAAATTAACCAGCTTTTGCACATAATGAAACTCATACTTCATCTCTTTAAAATAATGGCGCTGGTTCTATATTTTGAAAGCAGAGTGACTTACAGTGGCAATGTATCATCTATTACTGATGCAAGTGGGAATATTTCCTCTTCCATCTTCCCTCTTTCCCTCTCTGGATTTATTTGTACGAAGTCTGTAACTAAAGCGATCACTGTTGTTGCTCAACAGAATTAAGACGGCGCCAGGTGTGAAGATAGTGGACGTGCGAGTCAGCGATGCCGACCAGTGGGGCGTCCAGGAGGAGACGGACAGCGAGAGGACCACGGCCATCATCACGTGTGTGCTCAACGACCCCACCGCCGAGAACAGGTAGGCAGCCGAGCGCCGTCGTTCGTCAACTCTTGCTCAAATGTCGTGCGAGATGCACTCAGGCTCCTTTAATAAATGATGCTGCTCTTTTAGTAGCAGTGTATTATCCTTCTCAGCTTCCTTGGAGAAGCTATAGGTGATCTGACATGAGCTTTCTTTACTTATGTTTCACTTCTGAGCTCCAGAAGTAGATGATCTAATGAAACGGGAGGTAGCTGACGGGTCCTGGCTCGTGTTCCCTTCTCTTGCTCCTTCAGGCAGTGGGAGAATTCCTTTTGCCCAAGGACTAACAAAAAGAAATGGATTAAAATAAAGAGTTATGAAGAATAATTGAGAGCAATTTTGGACAATGCCGTCTCTTTTATTTGAAAAGCTATAAAGGTAATAGCTATTAAGCGTTATTCATTAGTGCTGCAAAACACCTGTGAGTATCTATGAAATGCCTCATGAATGCTGTGCGCATTTATTGCAGTAATGCTCCAGCAAGCTATATCCAAAGTAATGATAAATTCACATTGTTAGTCAGAATTACATATTTTTCAGTACAAGCAGTTCCTCTCCATTACTGTGCAGTTACTCTACACTTAAGAGTGCTCTGTGCATACGTATGGTATGACATTGTATCATAATTAGGAAACCACCATGTCAAAACTTTAGTTTTGGGAATCTTCCTTCTGCTTGAATCCTTTTTTGAAAGCTCTTTTAAGGGAGAAAAACCTGTGTTAGTGGCTGTGGAGACCTAGGAAGGCTGTTCTGATATTTGGAAGTGAATAGTGAGTTTCTGCTCTGTTTCCTATTTGATTTCTGAAGTGCTATTAGAGAAAGAAATTAATCTCACTTAACTTTGAATACCTGTGATACATGTGTTGAAGTGCAAGCTTTTACTGTGGGTTCCTTTTTGGCGACAGGGACACTGAGGCACTGCTAAGGTGGAGCAGGCCTGCGAACAGCAAGCAAGAAGAGCCTGTTTCCCTCCAGTAAAGCTGCAGAGACTGGAGGTGACTAGTTCAGATGCACAAATTTGCATTGTAAATGCAGGAAGTGAAGGGAAGTGATTCCCAGGCTCTGTGTCTCTAGTTAAGTCAAGGGGTACAGAGCTTTCTGGCATGAAATGTCAGGAAAACATTTCAGTTCATTAGCTGCTTCATTGAATTCCTCTCCATTAAAACAAAGAAAGAAGTTTCCTCTTGTTTCCTAAAAACATTTGTAAAAGTTGTAAATTTGAATTCATGACTATAGGAAATTCTTGCCCACTTTTTTTTTTTTTTTTTTTTTTTTTTCCTGGGGTTTCACAGGCTGTTATAGCAATAATTCAGAGCTCTGGCAGCTGCATTGAGCTCTACCAGCTTTGTTTCTGAATCCTTGGTCTTTGGGCAAGATTTCCTAGTTCCTCAAAAAGTGCTTAAAGAAGCCAGTGCGTCCCGGTAGCAGGGGCAGCACGGCCTCGTCCTGCCACCGTGCATTGATACCCAACGTCTCGGCAGCGAAATCTCAACCCGATTGCCCTAGACCTCGGTGCTCGCGCTGTATCTGCCCTCCGCCAACTGTTGCGTGTTGGTTTTTCCACTAAAATGACCTTGGAGCAGTGTGGAAAGGCATTAGGGGGAAAGCAAAATACTGAGGATCAGGGAAAGCTGGAGATGGTGGGTGCTGCAGAGGAAGCAAACTGTCTGTAGACACTCAGTTGTGTTTTTTTTAAAATTAGACAAAAAGTAAGGAGGGCATGGAAACTTACTGCCTTGTGCGTGGTTTCACTAATCCATGAAATTATACCTGTCACAGTAACTTAGTTTTAATAAAAACTGCTTTTTGCTTTGTGTTGAACTGTTAAATTGTATAAAAGCAACGCATCTGAAGTTAATTAATAATTTGACCCTTTCCTTTGTGAGATTAGTTTTAATATTTTTGGATTAATTAAAGTATGCAAATAGAAACTGCTGAAAGATCATTTCCAGATTTGCAAATATTGTAGTGCTTAGAGTCAATATTTAGCTTTGATCTTTATTTTAATTTGCTTTTTTTGGTCATAATGGAGGCACTCTTGTTTCTTCTGAAGAACATTAAAAGTTCAACTGCTTTGTTTAAGTCGACAAGGACTTGAACTTGCTTCTGTTAAGGTCAGAGTAGCAAAACCGTCACTAGACCCGATTCCTCCGTTCCTCCTTTTAGTAATTCAAGTAGTTTCATTATAGCACCTCGTGTATGAATGGGGAGTGCAGGATCAATTTCTGTCATTGTGGGGCAGCAACTCTTGGTAAGCAGAATGGTTCCTACCTCAGGGAAGCCAAGTTTTCCCTTGGAAGTCGTGTTAATTCCGCTGCCTTGGCGGCGTTAGGCTGGGAAAGGAGGGTGAGCTGGGGCTGAGCCCCCGAGCTCGCGCGGAGCAGGAGGCTTCTGGTTGGCCCCTATGGTGACGATGCCCTTAGAGCAGGGATGTGGTCCCCACTCCAGTTACGCTTCCTTCCCTGGTGCGTGATGCTGATAAGAGCCCCAAAGGGCCATCGAGTCCGATGCTGCCAGCGGGGAGAGCAGCGGCGCTGGGCTGCGGCGTGCTCGTGATCCAGTCCTCATCCCTTTTAGCTAGTGTTATCTCCTGGAGTCCTTTCAAATTTGCTTACTTTTATAATCTCTCTCCTTCTCCTCTCTGCAGTGTTATCGTCATTGTGAGTTTTTCATCTCCGTTTCTCATATTTCCTCTCGCAAATTGAGTGTTCATTAAAATGCTTTAAATTAAGACCTTTCCTCCTTTCATGCAGAGTGCATCATGCCTTTTTGTGCAAAACTTTAAAAAAAATAAAAAAATCCTTATCACAATGTTTCAGGCAGTTTACATTATATTCTATTAAAAATCCATTTTGTCCAAGGTTGTCACAATTCACAGATTAAAGCTTTCCAGAGTGTGTTTTGTTAGGAATACATTTATAAATTCACCTCTTTAGTAGTCCTGTAAGCTTGTATTTAAAACTGCTTTTTGATAATGTTGAATAAAGTTGAAGAAAGCGTACGAGAAGAGAGATTTGTTTTGAATGCGCGCGCAGACGGGCGTGCGCACGCCCGAGTGCCGCTCTGCGGGGCCGCGCTGTGCCCTTCCTGCTGCCGTCTCGAAAGGCGCTCTGGCAGCGCGCTGAGCAAGGGGGTGGCTTGCTGCCGTGGCCTTCCTCCTCTCTGGTGGCATCTCCTTGGCGCTGGGCTCTCTGAATCCGCTTGGGGTAGTGGCATCAAAAGGGTGTTTTGTTTCAAAAAGACGTAGGTTCTGCTTCAAGCGCCAGCTCTGTGGCATTATAGAGACTGCTGGGGCTGGGATCTTCCAGTGCATAGGAAAGGATCTCTCTGGATTTCTGCGGTAAGTGCTGCCTGCAAGGAGCAGAGGTCAAGGCTGTTGGACTTAGAAACCATTCAATTTTTTATCCATCTCCCACATAAAATAACTGTGTCTGTGAAGGACTGGGATATGATCCTGAGGTCTAGGGCTGTATGTACAATTGCTGAAAAAATACTTCTGAAATACAGAGAAGGCCAGAATTTGGTAGTCTGCCAAGCGCAAACCCTGAGTAGTCTCCAGATAAATGATCCTATTCTTATAAAGACCGTGGGTGTAGTTTGTACTGTATCGTAGCTGGTCCCATGCGAGCATCCCAGCAGCATGGGAGATTCCCACTGTCTCCAGAGCAGAGCTGGCTCCGCTGCAGGTTGTTCAATTAGCTCCTTTGGCAGCTTGGTTGGCTCTGGAGGATCCATGCTCCGTGTCAGCTGAAGCTTGAATGAGAGGCTTGGGTGCTCCTGTGAGCTCCATCCGCCTGTAGGTCACCGCAGTTTGCTGTCAGCTGTGGCGTGGAAGGCACCAGGACATGCCACAAACCACCTGCAGATGTGTTTCTTGCCCCAGGAACTTGCTTGGCCCCAGGACATTGAGCTCGTAAAGTGGCATCAGCAACAAGAGTAGGCAGAGAGAAGATCGGTTACTCTACACAAAAGAACAGTAACTGCTGAAGACAGCCAGCCTTATTCTGCCTTATTTTCAGCACATGGAAAGGCGGTGGCCTGGATGCCATGAAGTTCACACAGCACTGAAAGAAAAGTAAGAGGAGTGGAGAAAGAAATGCAAAGGCAATGAATAAAGCAGGTGGGAATGCCAAGAGAGAAGAGCTGGGGGGAAAAAAGCCAGAGTAGTGGGGAGAGGGAAGCCGATGGCTCTCAACCCCCTATGCCAGGCTGGTTTGATATAAGTGAAAAACTCAGGCTTCTGTGGGCTCCCATCCTTTCCTCATCATTATTATTTTTATTATTATTATTATTATCCTAAAAGAAAGCTTAAGGTGTGGGAAGAAGGGAAGAAATCCTATGCTGTTCAGCAAAAACCATGTAGCAAATGGGACCGTGTTTTGGGAAGAAACTGGTCTGGGGAGAGCTGAGCAGGGGCAGGATTTACATGTTGTTCATAGGCTCCGGCTTGCCCAGAGGGGTTTGGACAGGGGCTGGAGTGACTCCTCAGAGAAGGGATGATGCCAACCCCCAAAATTTCCCCCCAGTGCTTGTGCTTATGCACTTGTCGCTGTGCTTAGCTCAGAGGTGTCATGGGCAAAGAAAAGCGCTTTGAGTGTGGAATGGGGACGGCCTCCAGTTCCTGCAGGAATTTGTTCTCTGGCCTTTGGCCAGACCCCAAGACAGCACCGTCTCTCAAGCCAGTGGTGAAGACAGTTTTATCCTCAGTGCGCCAGTTTTAAGGTTGTGACCTCTATTATGAGCGATGGAATCTGTTCTTCTTTGTATAAGGAGTGTTCCAGGGAGGAGCGTCCGCGTATATTTTTCAAGCATAAATGACTTAACAGAGTTATAAAGAAAACCTGAGCTGTAAGAGTTTTAACTGGCCTTTATTCTTTATATGTATGCCTCTATGTATAAAAGAATGTAAGCTCCTTGGAAATGTTTCTGTAACATAAAAGCACTGGCATCTCACAGTAGCTTACAGAGGGCAAAAATAATAGATAAATTACCAACAGTAGGAAGGACTACTTAGTGTAGAAAGCTGTAGCTCTAGGATCAAGTGGGAATATGTAATTTCTGCAGCTTTTTTTCATTCAAGGCCAGGGACAATGAAATTGTCTGTCCCTCTCCTGTAGGGAGCCTAATAGACCAGTAACCACATGAATGCTCTCCTGGCCTGCCGGCTTTTTCTTCTTCATGCTTTGTTGGGCTCACTGCTGCTTTGGCGAAGTCCCCAGTGGAGCTGGGTCACAAGGATTACCAATTGGTAGTCCAGATAATTGCTTCCTGGCCCCAGTTCACCAGTCCAAGAAGACAGTAACGCAGTGACTCTTCTTATCCCATCCTGGTGCTGGTGCGGTACTTTCATTAAGGCCCAAGGGTGTCTTTTTGAACAGATATACTTTTGTTGGGTGAAAAGAGCTGTTGAGCAGGCAACCCCGAGAAGTGGCCTAAGCTCTTCACAAGACTAGTCCATAGAACCTCATCGAAAACCTACTGGCATTCCTGAAGCCTACTAAAGATGTTAGATCATACTAAATCCAGACATTCTGAATGATGTTTCTTTTGAAATATGGGTCCAATCATTCTGAAACGAGTCTTGTTTTTTAATTTGACCTAATTAGCTTCATTTTGGGTACATCATTGCTACATGTGAATCTTAACATTGATGTAACAGTTGGCAAAGTTTAATTTCAGGCTAGGGTAGTTTGCGTAATTAGGACGGTGAGAGTATAGCAGGGAGGCTGTGAGCAAATTTCAAATGCATGCTGAGTGAGCGAGTGACTGTTGAAACAGTTATTCATCTGGTGGTGTTTGCATGGTTTTCCCATGTTGGATGCCAAAGGGAGTGATGACATGTTCAAGAGTCGGTGGGCATCTCTGAATCCCTACCAGTCTACTGTCTGTTATTTCCCATGCAATGTGTGTTAATGTTCATGCGAATGATAGCACATGAGTTACTTGTGACAGAAATCTGTACAGTTTTGGCAAATTTCGGAGTCTTTACTCCACTGCCATGGAGATACACGTGCACATTCCAGCTATGCTTAGCTGAGAGCTCAAGACTGAAGGAGAAAGCCCAAGTAAGCCTGGCTGCTGACCCACTGCTCTTGTGACAGATCCTCTGGCTAAAAAGTACAAGAGCAAAAATGCAGATGTCAGAGATTATTTTTCTTCTCCCTTGCTATGGTAGAGAAGGCTTGTATGAGGTGTACGCTGATCTAAGTGAGTCTGGATTCAGAAGAGTATCGTTATGTAGGGAGCCACTTAAGTGCATACTTGGTTTTAAGTACCTACCTCAGTTCTGTTGATGTGGTTGTAATGATAAAGGAGGTACTCAGCAATTAAAGACAACATTATGCTGAAAATATAAGTCTTGATGGCAAGCCATGTTATATATGTAATGAGAAGCCACATCTGAAAATATTGTAGAAATCAACAGTTGAACTCTTCTATAATAAAGAACCTATCTCAGTACACTGGAAATATTGCTAAGGAATTTACTTTTTCATCAGCTGTACATAGATTTAAGATCCATAATTGGTTTGGTCTTTATATAACAGGACTGGAAGAAAGTAATTCATGACTGCAAAATTGAGGAGCCTGAATTTGAGGTATGTTTAATTCCCACCTTTACAGATTTATGAGTTTGCCTGATAACGGAGCCTCTAGCACATGTTTGGAATCCTTCTGAGATCCGTTGACTTGTTATGTAACAGCCAGTGCATTAAAGTACAAAACTGAAAGCTCACTTATTAGGCATCTAGCCAAAATTTAAACTGATTTTGTTATGAGGAGGAGCTGTTGCTAGACAGGCAAATATTAAATATTTTTCCTTGATTTATTTGATTACCCTGTGTGAAATCCCAGCATTAACTTTGCAGAAATTAACTTTTGCTTTAGTTAATACTTTTCACTTGTGTTTTCCCCAAATATTCTGCACCTGTGCCCCTAACTTACAGATTAAAATAGTGAGGAGCATGTTCACTTACTGCAGTCTCCCAGTCTGAAGGAGCAGCTTGTCTGCGGACCGTTCACACCGTTTATATGGCTGGGGCTGTAATAAGAGACAAGTTATGTCCCCCTAGTCCCTGGCTGAAAATGTAGGCTACTGCTTTATAATAAACTTGGACATATTGCCTGCGGGATCTTGCACGCAGGTACTTGAAAGCTACCTCTGTTTGTTCTTTCTGTGCAATTTGGTCCATGTGGATTTTCCCAGGATACTTGTTAAGGGGTTTGCTGTGAAATATTGCAGTTATTAAGGCAAATCGCTAAACCTTTAGCGAAAAAGCTTTCCTAAAAACCAACTGCCGATAGCTTGATCTTGCAGAAATTCCCTTTTTTATTGGTCTAATTAATGAGCTGCTTCTGATTCTTTAAAAGGCCTTGGGCCAGCAGGTCTTGCCAGTGTAGCAGGATGTAGTGCATCCAGTTTTTGTGGGAGGAACGTTGTTTTGGGGTTTGCTCTTCTGTGGGTGCCATGTGAAGACGCTGGGTTTCTGGTGGGGGTCCTTAGCCTGCACTGAGGATCTGAAGGACCACGTGTAGCTGTGCTGAAAATCCCTTCTTCCCCCCCAAATATCCCTGGTGCCATAAGTCACGAACAAGGCCGTCTTGCGTCATGGAGATGCCTAACGTTTCAGCTCTTTAGCCGAGGATGCTCTCAGCGCTGCACAAGCAAAGAGAAATACTTAGTCTCGTCTCATAGGAATTTTTGGTGCATTAGTTTAAATCTAGAAGTTATTGGTCTCGGCAGTGAATGCATAGTGGAGATATTTGGAGATGGAGATTCCTATTTTTTGTTTGCCTTTTAGACAATTTTCTTCCAAGCTGGGTTTTCTAAATGCATGGCTGGTGTTTCTTTTTGTCAGATAAGCAGTCTTCTTAATGGTGTACCATTTAATTTCTTCAGTGACAAGAGGAGGAAATAAGTTATTCCTCTTTTTAAAAGAGTGATTTAAGTAGGGAATAATGAATGCAAAATGCTGTCATTAAAAATCAGCAGATAAACTGATGGATCATCTGTCACTCCCAAGTTTTGCCATAGAGGAAAAGAAGATAATGTTTTTTCTTTTTTTTTTTCTTTTTAATGAAAATGATAATGATGACTGTAGAACATGTTGACTGTGAATGGCTTAATTGCCTTAATAATGAAGACTGTTATTTATCCAGTGAACAACACCTAGAGATTCCCTGCTGGCCAAACACATCGTAGGAGGAGATAGCTTCAAGAGCTTTCTAAAGCGTCTAGCATGAGAGAGGCGGGTATTGTACAGATTTTAAGTCCTTTGTCCTCTCTATATTTTTGAATTTCACTAGCTTTCTTCTGGCAGAAACTCGTTCTATACAGAAGTGACGTAAGTTAGATTTTGTATCCTCTATGCTCACACTTCAAGTGGGAATCACGTGATGCATTTGGGTGTCCCCAGTGGAAATGCTGGGCTCTGATGGACCTGCATGGCCTGGAAGGGCTCCCAGGTGTGATTCACCTCAACGGCGATGCCTAAAACAGGCCAGAAAATTGCACAGCAGAAGTGCCTTTTCTCTGCACTGAACATATAGGGCGACTACTGTGCTACCTCTGATGGAGACATCTAAATTAGAGAAGTAATAAATCAAGTGAGATTGTTTCTTTGTTTCTTGGAACCTTTTTGCTTCTCTTTTGGTATCATTAAAGAGTTAAAAATTTGCAGGATACATCATCTGGTCCTGTTACCTGGGACTAAAACAACCTTTTCCTTGCTTTATGACATGGCTTAGTTGAGTGTAAGCCCTTGGCATAAACTGAGTATTTTGGTGACTGTCATCCTTATAACCTACCCAGCACTGCTGCGAACATGTTCATAGGGATTTCTTTTTGCTGTCGTGCAGATGTCACAGTTAAATAGTAGCTCAGGTAGTTCATAGGTGCGAGGGAGGTTTTCCCATGTGGCTGGTTGAATGCTTCACCGCTGGGCTCTTCTGAGCTGAATCTTGTAATCCTGTCGTTTTCAGAAGGACAAGATTTTTTACCTGTTGTGGAAGGGATATGAATTTAAAAACAGTTCTTAAGGAAAACTACTTCCATCCTTACCCTCCTTGTCTCTTCTACATATACTGAACTTTTTTGAGTACTTGATGTCAAAATACCTGTGGTGTTTGTTAAGCAATTGTTAGCTTTCACTGTGGCCATATTCCAAAAAGTCTTTCCTGCCTGGCATTGGCTGTGGCAGGCACTGAGTGCATGATAGGACACTGCCTTTTTTTTCCTATTTTTTCTTTTTTCTTTTCTTTTTAAATGGACTCTTTTGAAATCAGATAAATAATCTAGATATTAGACCGAGGGCTGCTCAGTGGCCCATAGCACTGAAAATTTGCCCCTCATTTACTTATATGAAATAGCACCCAACTGTCCCAATGCAGCGTGTGATCTAGACGGATATGAATGCCCTGTTCCTGAGCACACACACTAGAACATCTATTTTTCTCATTCATTGCAAGGAGACAGGAAAGGAGAAGTTCAAACCCTCATCACAGTATATTCACCATCTCACAAAAGCATTTCTATTGACTGTGTCCAAAGCTTTACGAAACGATGCTATCATCAGGGGTAATATCAATCTCTGGCCTCTATGAAGAGGATTCTCATATATAATAATAATAATAATAATAAAGCCACTTTAATCCTGTTGGTGATGGCAACCAACAGTGCTTTTCCCCCCAGTTCCTGTATTCCTTGGAATATTCACTCCAGCTGGATGAAGGGGGCTCATAGCATGGTGCAGAGATGACTCCAAGGCTTGCATGCCTGCAGGGACTCACTTTTCTCTTTGCAGGGGCTTAACAGCAGAGCAGAACAGGTCGCATGCAGGCCTTGGGTCCCCTCCTGTCTTGTCAAAGCAACTTTTTACGTCTGTCTTGTGTTTTGCATATAGTGCTGCCCCAAGCCAGCTGAACATATGCGTGTTCCAAAAAGGCTGGTGAAGACAAAAAGCTCACGTATGTTCTAGGAAGCTCAAAATAACAGCAGATTTCTGTTGGTTCAGAGAAGCCAATGCATTTCTGCATTTATTCCCTGCATAAGCATTTAAAAACACTGGAGAGCGCCATTCTTGGCATTTTACAGAAGAAAAAAACTCTCTGTGGGCTTTTTTGGTTTTGTTGTTATATGCATATGGGTATATGTATGTGTGTATATATATGTATAACATAAAGAGCTGGAGAACTGGAGGGGCAGGAGCAGGGTTTTATTGAAGCAGTTAAAGGGAACAAGGAATTGGTCGCCTGCAGTGGCACAATTTGTGCTTTTGCCTCCCGTGATTCAGCGAATCCATGAAGCTTTTGGTTTGGCTGTCGGTCAGCCCTTACGTTTAATTTGTTTGATGAGGGGATGTCTGCTGGACCTCCTGCCTCCGCCCCCAAGCTCCAGCGGAGATCAGCAGAACTGATGTGATGTGAGCTGTAATTCCCTTTCAGCCACGATTGTGTGTCAGTCTGCTGTACACCGTAAGTGGTACTTCGGGGTTCCTGCTGTGCGTAGTTGATTAGATTCTGGTACCTTTTAGTTCTATACATAAGAATTTTTTTTCTTTCTTTAACAGAGCAGAGCAACACACAAAAGCCCCAGTTTATTCTTTATTCTATTTTTCCACTAACACCTCACATACAAAAGCAACAATAATTTTTTTTGGTGTGCCTGACTCTCATGACTCCCATTGTCCTTTAACAAATAAAATTCAATTTAAAGGTTGATATTGGCCCCGAATTCCAGAATAGGTCTGTGACCTAGGTAGAAATTTCATATGAAATATGAATGCTAAATTGAAATTGGAAGTCTGTAATGAAATGAATGCTAACTACAAGTTTATTTGTAGTCCCTCTTTTTACATTTTTCGTTGTCAGCACAAGCTTTATTCCTCCAAATATATTATTGAATGAAAAAAGAAACTCTTTTATCGGCTAAAGCTGATGCCTCTAATCCATTCTGTTCATTTTCTGTGCTGCTTTTTTCTTTGTATGGCTCTTCTCTAGCTTATATAGCACAGAAGAACTTAATTGCTCAAGTCTGATGTAGTTTTCTATTCCTGGCAACTGTGTAGGTTGTGAAACCATTATGTAGGAGATGCCTTCTGGAATATGCAGCGTGTTGCAGTTGGGATGTGGCAGGGCGAGGGCCCAGGCTCCGAGGAGCCTTTTCCTTAGATTTTTGAGCATTTTCTGTGGACTTGCAATCAGATTGTCATTTTCTGAGCAATTTTTGCAAGCGGAAAGTGCTGCTTCTGCGAGTCTCATGTTTTATAATGAATGTAGTGTCACTTAATTCTGTGAGATAACGTGTGAACTCCCTGAATTTATACCATCAACTCAAAAGGCTGGAAACAACTCTTCATCTAATGATGTGCAGGAAGACACCTTCCCTGATGACTAACCACCTTTGATGTCTTGTTAATGTTGCTAATACCTGCAAATCTTATGCTTGGTGCTGGTAATGTATAACACTAGAGACAGATTATGCCCCAAAGGCTGGACCAGTCTAGAGTTACTCTTTTGCTCATGTTGTCCCTCACTTAATTTTCTTTTAAATAGAGCTTCAATTAGGTCTCTGGGTGAGACAAAATGGTACCTTGTACAATGAAGGCTGTTTTGGAGTCCAGACCCTGGGACTGTCTGTGTTAAGGTTGTTCCCTGTCCTGGATCTGACCCTTGGGCAATGGATTGGACTCCTCTGTAAGTTTTCCAAGTGCTAGGGAGGAATGGCTTGTGTGCTACGTAGGCTCCGTGTGGGTTACGTGCTTGAAAGTTGTTTGCAGCTGCAGTTCCACTTATTCACCATAAAATATTAAGACAGTGCTGGTACCCTGATGCACAGTAGAGTCTTGTTAAATTTTAATAGTGAGACATATTAACAAGTCTTGCAGTTTTTATTGTGTGCCTTGAGAATATTTATGTTCTAAGGCACTGATTCCTGAAGCCAAGTGATGGAAAAGAAGGATTCAACTTGCATTTAAAGGAAAAAGTGCAATTCTGTGACAACACTTAAATCTTGAGGAATCTTTACGGTGAGCTCGTGCATGTGGAAGGTCTGCTTAATGATTTTTTTCATGTTGGTGATGCAAAGGAGGGCTCTTGCTTTTTCATGCTTTAGGCACTACCAGAGTACATACTGTGGTAGGGAAGATTTCCATGTTTTGGGGCATAAATTATCATCCTTTGCAAGTGGCCGTTTGATTTCCTGTCTTGGCAATTAATGATGGAGCAGGCAGTAATTTTAACACGAGCTTGGTCAGTCTGCTTGTTAATACACCATGAACACAAACACTGTAGGTTCGGAGGATCCCTGCATTGCTAATTAGTATTTCTGTGGTTTCACTAATCGCTTGAACTGGGAACTTGGCCAAAGCTAACAGAAAAGACTTCCAGTACAATAAATTGTTTTAATTTTGTGATCTGATCTTACGCATGGCTCAGTGTTTCTGAAAGCACGAGTAGAATGAAATCTCATTTTCCATGATAACATATGCAAATCAGAAGTTTTTGGTCCCTGATGAAGTTCTGCTTCTATTGACATGGTGCTAGCAAAATACTGTTAAGAATAGAAAGCCACTAAAACTTTATTTTGCTGATAATATTTCATTATTGCTTTGTAAGCTACCTTAACCGTAGGGCAAAATCTGCTGAAGAGATAAGATCCCATAACTCTTATTTGCTCTATATCATTCTCTCTATGATTTATAGAAAGCCATAGGTGTTCATGCCATTTTGCAGACATATAAAAGATTGGCATGTTCCTACCTCAAAGAACTTAAAAATTTTGCAGTTTAGCAGCAGTCAGCAGTTTCTCCCATCTGAATTTTACTTTTTAACAGCACTGTATAAAATCACTATTACACAGCTGCCAAATGAAATGGCATTTTATTTTTAGTTGCAAATGTGATTTATTTTTTTTTTTCTTTTAATGCTTGTTAAGGGTCCGAGTCTGTCTACACAAAGGGACTAATAATGTCTTTGCCCTTACCGTAATAGAAAACAGAAGTGGTGCAAAATAGCCCCAATCCACCGACCTGGTGAGATTATCTGGAATGTCGGTGAGGCTACCGGGAAGGGGCCACGTGGTGCTAAACATGGCAGGGACTTTTATGACACGGGTAATAGTGCAAACTAGAGGAAGATTCACAGCTCCTTTCGCGGGAGGAAGCAGCCCCTGTTTGGCAGTGATGACTCCCGGCCATCATTGGTTTATGCGAGATTTGAACCAGTGACCAAGCAATGAAACGCTCCGTATCCCCTTATCAGAGCAGACACTGTTTTAGCAAGGTGCTTGGGGATGATTTCTGCAGCTCTTGCAGAGGTCAACCAGCTAATTCCTCACGGAATCTTTCCATTAAAGTTTAAGGATCTAGGTGAGAAAATTTTTATGTGGCTAATATGTCCCTGTCTGAAGGAGAATGCATTCACTTAAGCATTACTTAAGAATATCTGAAAGCTTTTCCCACAATTGATTTTTAGACACTTGGATGCCTTTTTATTGCTGTTATTTGGAATGCCACTTTGCTACTTGACCCATCTTTATGTTTTGCATTATATCTTTACAGGAAAATGTGGGTAAAGTTCCACTTTCATACCTGCAATTTTAGGATTTCCAAGCAGTTGTATAAAGGTAAAATACATCTATACCCTGCCCAGGTAATTTAGCAGAATTATATATATAAACATAAAATTAAAAGCCATTTTCTGATGTTCATGATTACACTGATTTTGTTTGTCACACACCTGCATGTAGTGACTTTGAAACATTCTGTCACTCATGGAGTAAACGCTGTCCCACAGCATAATGTGACAGATGCTAATGAATATGCTACAGTGCTGAATTTTGAAGCAGAGATACTTGGAAAGATCTTACTATCACTTCATTAAATGCTTTGAAAATTGATTTTAGTGAAAGTAAAGTAGGATTCTGGGCTTTTTGCAGTGAAGCTTCCAGAATCCGAGTGGGAATTTAAACCGTCCCTGGCTCTGGAGTCTGGTTGCGTTTTCCCATGCAAGGTGGCAGCAGGGTTTTCCTTCGGCTGGGTTCAGGGATGTACCAGAAGACACTTGGGGGACCACAAGGTCGAGGCTCCCTCAAATTAGACACCCTGCCTTTCTCCTCCAATAAAAACTTGGCAGAGTATCTGAATTAAAAAATACAGTTTCGAACATGGAGAACTTACTGAAAGGCTTTGGGAAAGAAGGACTATTTTTGCTCTGGTTCTCAGTCTTTAAGTGCTTATATCGCTGAGAATATTCTTGCAAAGAAATGTGAGGATAAAAATGGAGTAAGAGCTCCCTTGTAATTCATGGATGCACATGGTTTTAGTCCTTTTTTCACTGCGGGAGGTCAGCAGCGCCAGGTTTCTCATTCTGCTTTCCTTTCTTTGCATTTCTGTTGTTTGCCCATTGCCCAAGACAGGGAATCTCCTGTGTCTCACTTGACAGCGCCGTTCTTTGGGGATATTGCCTCTCCCAGCGAGCTAAACGTTGATCTTGTTATCTATGGGCTCGGCCCCGTGGTTAGGGCAAGCTCACGTTGGGTGTTTTTTAAATTTCCTTGTCTCTGTGCTGGCAAAACCGCCGTTGGCTTCCAGGGACATGCCCAGGTTTGTGTCCATGGTCCAGCAGTGCACAGCACATCCCGCTGCCCCAAAATAGGATGCGATCGGTGCAGCTCCACGCCGTGTTGGCAGCTCTCCGCCATGACAAGCGTTGTTTTGCGCTAAACTACAGGGATTTTAGGGATTTCAGTCACACGATGCTGCTGGGGGGAGTTAATATCCTTCCTGAGTGAGCACATTGCCTAGAGGGACCGTTTTGTGCGCAGCTCTCCGGTAGAGAGAGCGGTAGCGTGCGCTGAGCAGCACCGAGCAGGAAGACTAATGTGCGCTATGTTAAATGGTGTCTTGGGTTTTGCTGGGTCCCTATTCATAAAACACAACAAAGTGGCGACAAGGATAGGCCTTGTCAGCTAAAGGAGCTACTGGGAATACCCGGGAGTACTTAGCGAGTAAAACAAATCAAAATTTGAAATCTACCCTTACAAAAGGAGAGCACGGGGGGGATTTCAGTAGAGTTAACTAGAGGATTTGCAGAAAAATGGCAGGAAAATGCGACTGGGGTGGTGGGGGTAGGAGAAACACTAGGATTAGCTTTGCCGTAATAGGTCAGAGCTCTGTCTTGAGGCTGATGTGGTGGCTCCGGCAACAGCCGAATGCTTGATGCTCTGGGAGAAAGGGTATGGAGAAGGAGCCTGCCTGGCCTTGCAAGGGACCCTCTGGAGCCACGCGGCCAGGCCCTGGGTTAGTGCTGTGCCCTTAGCCCGCGTCGCGAGAGCAGCAGACACTTTCCAAAACCCTTCTGCATGGTAGGACCCCACTTGCTCAATGTAGGGTCCTGCCGCAACGGGTTAACTGTACGTTGTTCATGGCTGGCCTATTTTGGTTGTGAGCAGATTCCTTTTTAATTGTAATTAGGGTGTCCTTGTGTTCGTGGCTTGTTTCCATCTGGGAATCTTTCCTGCAGAAGCCGTTCCAGGAGTTTGGCTGCTCGCCTGGCGCTTGGGCAGCAGCTCCCTGCTGGACCAGATGCTCCCTCGGTGGCTCTGGCCAAGTTGCTCGTGCTCTGTGCCTCAGTTTCTAATCATTAGGTGGAAGTGTTGACGCTGTTGACACCTGCCTTTCTTGCAAGGGACTTGCACACTAATCATGGAGAGTTAAGTCATGTATCAGGGGGAATGCTATATGCTTGTCAGAGAGACAGACAGCAGCACCCCTGGATTTTCTTCTGGCTTGGACCTTGTCTTCGGCTCAGGGTAACTAGAACATCAGTTATAAGTGTTAACTTCAGTTCCCCAGGAAAGTCGCAACTGACCCTGAATGTCAGATGTCCTTAGTAACAGAAGTAGTCAGGAGACCACTGTAAAATAGGTGCTCTTTGCTTGTGCCTAAATATGCAGACAAAATCCAGTAGGCTTTTAGAATGTGCCCTTCAACTAACTCTGGTTAGGGTGGCAGAAAGCCCTGTTAGGCCCTTATTTATGTCTTATTTATGGCTCCTCTCTTGGGATAGGGATTGGTAGTGCATCATTCCTCATTTATCAGCAAGTATCCCACAGTACTGGGTGACAGTGAATTTGTATCTTTAACTTTTTCCTCCTGAACTAAGGCTGGAGTGTTCTATCCCCTAAGGAGAGGGCCGGGCCCTTGTGCTATTACAGGGAAAGTTGTCAAAAATTTCTGGAAAATTATGTTCCCTTTCACCATTCTCTACTGTTGTATTAACCTGTTCAAAGACCTCTGGTGGGTTACTGAGGGGTAATTTTCCGCAGCAGGTACTCTGCTACCTCCAGCCCACTGTGTTAATCTCACCGTAATTAGATCCTTCATCCCATTCTCAGGAACAGATGGGAGGCTCAGGGCTGTGAAATACTTGGGATCTCGGGAGGCCTGGGCAGCAGTCCTCCACCCCCTCACCGATACGGCCGTCAACGGTAGTGTAAGAATTTTTCATGCTGTACACGTACCATAGGCAGTGGGATTCAGTGGTGCAGGTGTCTTCTATCCAAATACCCGCTAAGACCCACTGAAGAAACCTCCTTTACTATTTTAACATTTGTTCTGAAGGTGAGTGGCTTAAAGAATTGATAAATTGGGAGCCTCATTCTTTTCTGCTTAGCACTATATGTTAATATTTGCAAAACTGTATGAGCACCATCAATAGGTACCAGGTGAAAAGCAGTAAACCATGCTTTACTTGATGCCCTCTGTGTTGATGCATAGTCCACACTGTTGGTAGTAAATCCAATTAGGACAGGATTTCAGGTGACCTTCTTTATGCTTCTTCCAGTTGCTACGGGGAATAGTCTGCAGATGCTCATAGCCAGATGTTCCCTGCCATGTGTCCATGCACTAAGCTAGAGCACTGTGATCCGAAGGGGATGGTGACAAGGGAAGGACAAAACCAGAAGAAATCTGAGCCCTTTTCTTGAATATCGTAAAGGAAGTTGTGTTACAGGGGGTTAGTGGTGATAGCATTTCTGTCACTATTGTAACCAGGTTTACTTTCTTGACTTGTCAGCCAAGCATGTGCGGGCCAGCAGTCATCCCAGGCACTGGATCCATACCTGTTGGCATCTGTAGTTTCTCTGATATAAAACCCGGAGTACAGCTTTGTTGATTTCCCCCTCCCTCCCTTCCTTCCCCAAGCTAACCCTTTGGCACATGTCCAGGTATGTCAAAGGGGTTTTAGAAGTGAAGTACCTGCACGCTCGTATGTTAGTCTCGAGCAGAACATTGCAACCTTCATTTGGAAAACATGAAAGATTCAAATACTTCCCTGGGCCTTATAAGATTGGATAATTAAAGAATGAGGAAGAAGCCCTGAATGAAACATCTTATGGAGGCTTTTTGTTCTATTTGCCGGATCTCGGATTACAGACAAACCCATTAAAATGAGACCATAAAACAAGCCACTGGTTTTGGTATAAATGTGCAAGTTTGGCTAGACCTAAAGCAGAGAGTAACAAGATTTAAGGCAAGTATCCTTCTGAAATTACAGTTTCCAACAGGGAGCCCCACACCAATCGATGGGACTCTGCTTGTGTCGTGGTCACAAAAATCACCAGTCTGACTCATGCTATTACAGTGATGCACAGTGTTGTCAAGGTAATGGATTTGGGCACTTGGAGTACACAGGAAGGGTGTAAAAGGCAAGGAGGTAATCTGCAGGCCTCAAAGACCAAGCTTCATATCAAGGATTTTTTCTTTTTTTTTTTTTTTTTTTCTTTTTTTAATGACCGACAGAGAATACTCAATTTTTGTTGCAGAAGTGAGAGTTTTATGCCCAGGCCTGTGGTTGCTATTGTTGTGCACATCGCCCCTGGGAATGCTGCTGCTTCTCAGGTGCAGCAGTGTCTGTGAACCCCTCTGACTGGTAGCTAAGGAGCTTTCCTTCTGAGGCCTGAAATAGAAATTAGAAAGGGAGAGAGACCGTGCAAATGACTCCTGGCTTGGTGTCTTAGGGAAGGACTTTATTTAGGTAATGCTGAACAGTTTTAAGGAGGCCAGGGTATGGAGGCAGCTATAGAAATGGCTCTGTGGACTGTGTTAATAACCCATGAAGGCCTCTCTTTTTTAACAGCAGCAGCAACTCTCCCAAGGGGCCTAATCCAAACCTCCGCAAAGCCAGTGGAAAAGCTTCCACTGAGTTTTTTGGATCAGGCCTTTGGTGGAAAAAGTCAGGAATCATGTTTTGATAGGGGATCCAGCTGAGGAAAGTGCTAACGCCTGTACTTACCTGCAAGCTTACGGTTAATTCTCCTGGGCATCACGGCTGAGCATGCACAAGCCTTCCTTGAACAAAATCTGAAGTTTGTTTTTGTAATACCAGCAGTGCGCACACAAGTTCTCGAACAGCCTCTTGTTTGACCTGAAATAGGATATAGCTGGGGCTGGTATTTTTTGGAGATTTTTCTTGAGAGGTGCATTTTCTCCATCTAAAATTGGAAGAATTAAATTCTAAAGTTATTTTGAAGTGTCAGTCATTTCCATGAATTGTCAGGATTGGAAAGCATTTTTATATCATGAAGCCGTTTTGTTGTTTCTGGGAGATTTGTGCTAGATTTTGACCGTAGAGGTGTAGCCGTTTTAGTCCAACAGCCATCAAGACTATTGGGGTGAACTTCTGAACGCAGGAGGGACGCTAGGTAAACAACCACCATTAAAACAGAGCTTACAGCAGTGCCAATAGTGTGTGATAGCTAAGGAGTAGCCTGGTTGATTCAGTAGGTCACCTCCAATCCAGCTTCGTCTTTTCCTCTGCATTGGGAAGTCTCTGAATCAATTTAGTGTCTTGCACTACAGTAACAGCGGCAATATTTTACCTTCCAAATCACAATACACAATGAAGTTGGGTTATACATGTAGCAATTCACTGAAGGCTAAATAAACAGCTGCTTAAAAATAACATGGTGGAGGGCATGTAATTATCACAGTCTAACCATAAGATGTAAGTAGTAATTCTTTTGTTTCAGTAGATTAATTTCCAGAAGGAAAAGCAAAAGGAGGTGAGATTGAGACACCATATGAAATGTGGTGTGGTACATTAAAAATCAGCTATGGAGAACAGTGATTCATTAAATTAAATGCCAACTTTGTAAGAAATAATATAATAAGTTAATATTGTGAAATAAATAATAGCTTATTCATGGTCTTTTGCCAACCTGTGTTCTGTTATTTCTTGTTAGGGAATAAAGAGGCCGCAACAGCCCTGGCTCAGGAGTTCATGAGGTTCAAATGTTGGACTGCTTGGACAGTGTTGTTGTTTGTTATTAAGCTTGAGTTATTAAAAGTATTGAGTATTAAAAGTCAGGACAGTGCCCTGAGGTGTAAAAGCTTGGTGTTCAGGAGTCACTCTGAGCTCAAAGTTCAATCAGCAATGCCAAACTCCAGGTATGTTGCTAATTAGCCTGAAGGAGATGCAGAGACCCTTAGGATTTACAGCAGTTGTAGAAACCCTGAGGTTTTCCAGGGTGCCTTTTGCAGTGTCACCTGCCACTATTTCTGTTTACTTTTAGACTCAAATTTTTAGATGGAAATATTTTTCTCCAGCAAAAATAAATCCTTAAGCTCTTGACTTATGTGGACTGTCGACCTGAGAATGTATTGCCTAAAAGGAATGATGGCATACCATAATATATACATAAAAATATGTGACAGTTCTGTTTCTTCCACTTTTTGAAGGATCCCCAAATCCTTGACAGACTGAGCTGTGTTTTCTTCCCTAACAAAGTATATCTCACCACTTCTAATGAGCTCTCTGCAATACCCAGAACGCTGCTGAGGTTGATTTACCATGACGATTGCAAG
Organism: Nothocercus julius; assembly: GCA_013398735.1. NCBI lineage: Eukaryota > Metazoa > Chordata > Aves > Tinamiformes > Tinamidae > Nothocercus > Nothocercus julius. Next base: position 855,685 of record VZSV01000067.1, on the reverse strand, counting down.
ACAGGATTTTTATATATATACATACATGCATACATTGGGTCCCTCTCTTCCTTGGCATACTATGTGTGTGTATATATATATATTTGAGCACAATAGATGCTCATAAGGAGTCTCAGTTTAACCAGAGCAACGTAGAGGGATGGTAGTGGGTCCTTTTCTTTATAATGAAAGTATATAGTGCAGCACACAGGGCTTTCCTTGTTGTCACGGGAAGGAGCATGAAAACAAGCCAAACCAGCTCTTCCTCCCTCCTGCTGCTAGCTGCTGCCTTTCCACGAAAGACTAAACTTGGCATCGCTAACAGCTTTACCTACTGATCTGTGGCAGTAAGTGCTCTGTTATTTTGCGGTGACACAAAACTTGTGCACTGAATTCATGCCCTTACAAACTTTGGTGGTGACTTTGAATGAATCTCTCCAGTACTTATTCTCTTTCCTCTGTGCTACCGTTTTCAGTGAAGTTTTCCCTGAGATCTGTGAGCAGGAGGTCTCAATGAGCCTTCTCGCCTCGACATTAAGTACAGTAGCAGGACAGGTTTGTGGTCCCATGAAACGGAGGTTTGGGAACGACAGCAAGGGTTTCTGCCTGATGCTGCAAATTAACAATAAACCTCAGGTGCACGGTGTAATTATTTACTCTGCTAAATAACACAGAGGAACTATGGTTTAATTACAGTAGTTTAGCTATGCAATAGAATTGCAGAGACCGTAGCTTCAGTGCATTGTATTAATGAGCCTTCTAACGGTTACTTTTAATATTGGATAATGTTTCTTTTGTTTTAAATCATCCTTTTAAAATGAGTTGCATACTGATGAGAAGAAATCTTTCCAAAGTAGCACGATGAGTTGTTTTGTTTCCAAAAGGCACAACCCAACAAGGCACTTGATATTGCAATTATTCTCAGTAAAGCCAGATGCATTTGGCTGTGCTCTTGTGTCATTGTCATCCCTTTTGTAGGGCTTTTGATGAAATTTAAAGAAAAAAACATAACTGGGCATCTTCAGATGGCATTTCTGATGGTATTTCTCCATCCTATCATCAGTCCCGTCTACTCCTTTCATTTAAAGAAGGTTGGAGAAGAGAATAGCACATGTTAGGTGATAGCTTTCTCTGAACATTTGGGGCATACTAATTAATAAATAGTTCAGTGCATCTTTAAAGCAGAAGTTTATTTTTACTGAAGTCAGTGCCTGGATCCTTCAGCTAAATGAGAGTAGTGCTGGGCATTGCTGTGCCATGTCCCACAAAATAGATCTCTGTTGTTACTAGTCTTTGCTCTTTTCTAGCTTCTTCCCCAGCTTGTCTATGCTGCCTGCTCTAAGATCAATTTTTCTCTTACAATTACAAGCCCGCAGGCTCCTCTTTAGATGTTGGTCTCCCACTGACAGTCCAGGAAACTCCCGTTTCAGATGATGGCAATTACTCGCAGTCTGCGGTGGAGGATGCCATACAACCATTTGTATTGGTGTCACCTTCATTCTTGAAGGTGTTTGTGATCTTTCCTTCCTTTCTGTGATAATCTGCAGCTTGTTGTTTTTACCTGCAGGTGTCTCTTCCTTCTGATGCTGAAAACTCTGCTTCTCTCTTCTTCTCTGCTCTAAAAAGTCTCTTCTAGATTATTCCTCGTCAGTTTATCATCCTCTATTATTTATTTTTGAGAATGGAGAAGATTGTTTTGCTTTTGTTCTTTTTTCTCTCTTCATCCCAACTTTTGTTATTATCAGATACAACTTATGAGCCCAGAGTCTCCCTGCATTGATGCACCCCAATTCAACGTGCTCTTTGCCTAAGAAGTTGTTCTATATTTTTGATGGCCTGTACCGTACAAGAGATCATTTTTAGCCCTGATTTGAGCTGGGAGCCCTCTCTGAGCTTGAGTCACGCTTAGAGCTTGCCAAGGAAGGCTCTGCAATTCTCACTGTGGAAACAGTGGCAAAATCTTTGCAGCTGCAGAAATTAGTCATTATCTTTTAATTAAATTCTCATAAGTTCTTGACCTCAGGGGTACCTTGGGTCAGCCAGTTTCTCAGACTCCAAAATAAATCAAGAGTGAACTGTGCACAAAAAAAAAAAAAAAGTCTTAAAATATTGTTTCTTTTAAGTTCAGTTGCATGTCTACAGTTTCCTTCGCTATGAGTGGGAGGAATCTGGTTTGCTATTCATCTACTTGAAGTTGTTGCTCATTTTGTGCCATCGTGTCCCATTCTCTGTTTTTCATACTCTTACCAAACTTCTAAGTTTTGATAACGTTAAGTGTGAAGAATGTGTGTGTGGAGCCGGAGGTGTAGGATATCCTAAATCTTGGAGATCTTGAGCCTGGAAGAGAGGAGATTGCAGATTCTTTCATATACTTTTCACTTGCTCATGGAGGAATGGTTAATTTACCTTTTTCTTCAGCATTACAGCGAGAGGGACTCCAGAAGCATTAGGAAGAGTGGAGGGAATTATGATTAATGTATGCATTCCTGGATGTTATGGATGTTGATCTAAGCAGAGTGTTGAAGTTATGCATGGGAACTTCATAGCGAGGCAGATGTGGTGGCTCTTTCCTGCTTTCCACCTCGAAGAGATTGGCTGCTTTTCACAGACAGGCTGGTGTGAACTCTGAAGTGCTGCGTGTCATGCAGGGTCATGTTAACGTGGAAAAGTGGGTTCCTCACTGATACAGATGTGCAGGTGTAGTCAGGTTACATGTATTGGGAGCTGGCGATTCCTCAGGCTGTCAGTTTGGGCAGTGGATGGCTGAACGACTTACCCATTTGTAAAAATTTGATCCAATTCTTTTTCTTTCTACACCTTGGAAAAAAGGTGTGTTGATTTTTTTTTTTTTCTTTTTTTAATACGTACACTGTTGTTTTCAATTGTTTTCCTTTAATGTTTTCTTACCAAGGATTTCAAAAGGTTCAGGTTCTGACCTTCTAACATGGGTATAAAAAATTAAATTTTGGTTGACCTGAACTAAAAAAAAAAAAAAAAAAAAAGTGACTTTTTTTCAGCTTCACTCTGAAAAATCAATTGTTTGTGAAGCTGTATGTGTGTATTAGGGACATTTACTGGTCCACAAGTCTATTTTGAGAGAATTGAGTCTAGGAGCCTCGTAGGTAAGGCAACAAGGGCACAGTAGTAAATTGCGTGCTGATATTTGTCTGCTTTGCTCGAAGAAACACCAAGGGTTGTGTACAAAGAAACCTTGGGCAGGCAGGAAGGGCATCAGAATTCAGCCCAGCTCAGGAGCAAATGCAAGCAACAGCAGGACCGTGAATGCAGATGGCATTCAGACAAGAGAGTTTGAATAAAACTGCAGACCTGGAACATCCTCGAAGGCAGCAGAAGCGGATGCGCCAGCCTGTTTCTCCCCAGGACTCCACTGTGTGCCCCGTGCTTTTCCCATTCTTGTGATCTACACGGTGGACGTTCAGAGCTGCAGAAGTGATGATCCGTAAAATGTATAAATATAATAAACTCAGACAGCAGCAGCGGAGTTTGAGAAACCTCATGCTACTCTCTCCTGCTTCCCGCTGCTAGAGACGTGTAGCCGGAGTACCACGGATCTGCCTGGTGCCGTCGGAGACGTTCGCGTGCCGCACGGAACATATGCTCTAGGTACTCTGCGCGGGGGCTGGCTCGTTGCTTCCTCCGGCAATCATTTGTGCTGCCGCTGCAGTTCTTCTGCCCAAACGTGGCCCTGAAACCCATGCGGTAAATTCCAGCCCTGCTTTAAATATTCCTGATGCTGGGACCCTCAGAAGGGATGCGGTTAAAAAGGTACCATCCCTGGGCCTACCCTGGAAGCAGGAATACGCAGAGGTCTGGGGACTTGTGTTTTGAAAGATTTCTGCATTATTTTGGGCCAGAATCTTGAGAATGTACATTACACCTATTTAAATAATAATTCAAACCTTGCACTGATTTGCTTTTAAATCTGGGTCCTAAAACTGATCTTGACACAAACAAAATCTTTTTTTTTAGCTCCTCTACATAAGCTGTTCATGTGTCATACATTTATGAAGCGTCCTCTTTGACAACAGATTGATGAAAAATTTTATATATAATTTTTTTTTCTTATAAACTTCCCAAAATAGTATCATAACCTCAGTGTGCCACTTTTCCTTTCCTGGACGTATCTGAGCTGCTCAGATCTGAGACATGCACTCTGTGATCCTAGCAGGTCTTGGAGGTCTCTTGCCAAGGAAGTTGCACCTGAAGCAGAGGACTGAGGAGTTTTGAAGAAATTGCTGCAGCTCTGCAATTCCCAGCCTCCAAAGAGCAGAAGACAGACTTTAAGCTTTGCTAAACTAAGGCCTCAGTCTCCTTTCTGTATTGATACTCCTTCACTTCCAGCAGAACCAACTGAACATTTTTTCTCTATGTTTTTCCCCCTTCTTTTTTCCAGAGGCCATATGGGCATTTTGGCTTGGAGTTGAAGCACAGGACAGGATGGTGCAAACAAGCAAACTTTGCATATGGACTGCTGCTTTGTTACGGCAGCTAATGTCAGCTCGACTGTGAGCAGAAATATGTTTAAAGAGGATATGAAATAGCAATACAGCTGGTTAAGCAAAAGTTTCCACTTTAGAAATCTCTTGAAAAGGAAGAGAAGACTTGAGGAGGTGCCAAGGGAAGAACAAAAGAATGAACCTAGCTGAAATAGTGTTATTAGGATAAAATCACTCTCTGAATCTGTTCGGGCAATGATGGATGGGATGTGTATACAACATTGATTACAGTACATTTTATTTTCCCTAGCCTGTCTGTTACCTACGAGGCGAGTTTGCTATCTCATTTTTAAGCAGCTTCTATTTATCTATGAGAGGCTCAAATTTCATCTGCACTGAAATTCTTTTCCACTGTCTTGGCAGTCCAAAAGGATCTTTCTTTGGCTCAGTAAACTCTGTGAATTTTCCAGTTCCTTATGGAGGCCTTACCAAGGATGATCCCAAGATCTTCCAAGATTGTTTCTATTGGAAAGCAGGACAAGCTGTCCTGCTTAGGTGTAAACAGAGGTTGGTTTTCCAGGCTGCGGCTCTGTTCCTTTGCGATCGGGTACTTTGCTAGCAGTGGACTATAGCAGATATTTTTGTATGCTGCTTATAAGCCATGAATTATAATAGATATGATTGAAATATGTTGTTTATTCTCTGAAGAGTGAAAAGCAAATCCTTTGGTACTACTCTGTGACCACCAGAAGTACCCATGGGTAAATCAATAGCAAACAAACCCCAAATGTGCCAGATTTAAGTTCTCCACCATTCCTGCTTTGGTCATCTCTAGACAGAGTAGCACCATTCATAAAGTGATACCAAAGTAATTACTTGAATTTTAAACAAATCCAGAGCTTCAGATAGCGGCTCTGGTTCAAGGCAAAGGCACAATTACATCTTCTATTAAAAATGCTAATGACTCCAAAATGAGGTGGAGGGGGGGGGAAAGGCCTTGTCTGATTTTAATGAAACATGTTTTCCTTTTGCATTTTATTTTAATGAGAGATGTCCTATTAAGCCTAATGCAGTCAAACTTCTGATAAAAGCCCTTATCAAAAACCCTGCCATAGAAAAAATAAATTAATTTAATTGTGGTAGCTAAACAAAATGGACCATTTTTTGGATCAGAAGTGAAAGGGAATATGATCTAATAACGCCACACTTATTAGTATTTCTGATATGTAAATTAAAAGCATTAAATGAATGGCAAGTTGATCTATAGCTTCCCTAGACGGAGTAATAAATGTGAGCCAGCTTTTTTACACAGAAAACTGATATAATTAGAAGGCTGTTAACATTTTTTTTAGCTGCGTGAAATGAACAAGCCACAGGAGACCAGTTCGTCATAATAATTAAAGTTCAGGAATAGCTTTATATTACCATAAGTGAGATTTGATAGATATCTTTTTAATTTACTGTAACTAGCTGATTGTTTCTGTGTTTTTTTTTTTTTTTTTCCACTTTATTTATTTTTTAACTTAAAAGAAGGCAGAAATAAGTATCATCTTTAGGTGATGGTTCTGCTTGTTTCGGATACTGCGCAGTCTGTTATTTGCCCAGGGCGTACATTAAATATCTTCCTAATGTGAGGAACATATGGGTAACCACTTCACAAGGGCATGAGCAAACAGACTCAACAATTTCTATCCCATCCAGAGTACACACTGAATATAATCACTGCCTGTTGCCAAATTTCAGAAGTTCTTTTAACTCCGAATGCATTCTTTGTAATTAAGTGATATGAATTTTTTCTGTTTTCTTTTGAGTTGGTTAAAGAGCTTCGTTTTGATGTAAAATGATGCCAGTGCTTTTTGCTTTAAAACTTTTTGTTTGTTTGTTTTGGGAAACAAAAAACATGGCATTTTGGTTTGGCCTTTTAGGTTCTCTGAAAATCCCCCTGCCCTTGAGCCTGGAGGGTCCTGTGGTCCCTCTTGCTGGGGGAACCTGCTTGGAAAGTGCAAAGTGTCTTTGGTGCCCACGGGAGTGCTGCAGGCAAGATTACTCCTCCATTTGAAACACATGTTGTTCTTTCTGGACCCCTAGTTCTTTAACCTGTCTTCACTCATGTTCTTTTAGCTTATTCAGCCCTGTCTTTCCTTATTCAGTCTTAAATCCCTTCCTGATACATCTCCAAGCTTACTTTGAGTTGGTGCTGCGCAGCTCATTTAAGGCCAACAAATAACTTTGTCCCAGCGCATACAAGTGTCTTCTCCAATAAATAAAAACCGAATCACAGCTCAGTGGGCACCCTGGGACCTGTGTATCAATTCCATTGCTGCTTAGTTCAGATGTTATGGAAACAGAGCCCAGTTGTGTCGCAGGTGGCAAAGGCCGGTGCTTCAATGCCGGGCTGATTTTCTACTTGACTTTTAGTGGAGAATCGGTCATTCACTGTGCTGGAGGGGAGGCAGTATATCCTCTGCAATCTGTTTAACTTGTGGCTATTCTGTTCTATCCACATCTCCAACAGACTTTAAGTAACATCAGTTCTGTCCTGCAAGGAGACAAACTTGTAGTTAAAATGTTTCCCCCACAGTTGTTCACAGTGGTGACGGGTACGTTTTCTGTAAACATAGACATTTGATTTGTTTTGGCTTTCAATCATCATTTTCAAAATATGGATCTAGGTAAAGAACCCTATTTTCTCAGTAATGCCCAGGGACATACATGGCAGAGCTGGCAGCATGTGTTACAGATTTATATAAATGGAACTGAAGTGCAATCTTTCTTTGTGTCACTGACAACACTTTCCAAACTAGTGAGCAGCCTTTCTGTAGGAGCTGTATCTCAACAGCATCTTTGAGCCCTGTTGTAGAATGGGAGAGTAAAGAATAGCATAGATAGACCATAAATAAGAGGTGCGAGTTAGTGTTGCTTAGGAAACGAGGATTTGAGGGAAAGGGTAGGTTCAGGAGTCAAAGAACATATTACTGGCAGATAGAAACTTGGAAAGTATGGATTTATCTGTAGATCATAAACTGGCTTTTTGATCCCTCTCAACATTTTAATCTGGTCCTGAGTATTTTTCCTTAATTCCCTGAAGAGGTGTTAAGAATGTGTCTGGGCTAAAGCTGTTTGCAAAGTTTGAAATGATTTGGATTAAACTCTGAATATTTTGAGGGCTTTAATGCAGCCTTGGATGCATTGCTGAGTTACTGACTTTTGCCTTGATTCCCTGTCTTCACAGCTCAGTAACAGACCTTCCTTGACCTAAAGGACTTTCATGAGAGGACCTGAAGATATGTTTTTTAGACTGACAGGCCTTAATAGGCACGTGTACCCTGAAAAAAAAAAAATCTCACATTGACTTGGTAATGCCTATCTGCTGTGAGCTCTAATGCAACAGGGGCAATTGCCTCTCTGCTCTGCCCCAGCGAGCTGCTCTAGGAGAAGAGGCCTCCTGCTAAAGCTCCTGCTCATTACCGGCCCTGGGCATGAACTTTGTGAGTGGAAGGCTCAGGGCACCATGTGTTTTGTTCCCAGATCTGTTGCTTTTGGCCACACCGTTTTTTGACCCTGGGAACTGTCCGTCTATCTTCCATCACGGTACCTGAGCATGTTATTGCATTGCTCCCTACTTCGCAGTATGATTTGGGAATTAAATTTCTTCATTTTCATAAAGACTGGGAGGTTTGGGGATAATGGATATTGCTTACGGGATTAGATATTTTATTGATATGAATGCACTGGTGAGTGTTAACAATTTACTTGTGAGCTGCCATGCAAAACACCCTATCTTAATTCTGTAATCTCAAGGTTCACTAGGGAGGAGAGTCAATTCCCACAGTCAGACTGGAAAGGGCACTCCTGTCATTCTGATTTCCTAGTGCTTCCTATTAGCCTCAGCCTCTCATCAGCTCTACCCTGTAGAGAATTTATGTTTTAATGGACAGAGCACTTTATTACCCCCAGGGTTCTGAACCAAGCCAGAATTTATGTCCCATGCCTCTGAAATACCGTATATTTATTTCCCTGGTGCTCAGGAGCAATGGAATTGAATTTGTTAAGGGTCCAGCTCTGTCCTTACGCTCTGATGACAGGAGGCCTTGCATGAGTAGAAACCCCATACAAGTGAGAGCCGATGCAGGCGAAAGCAGTTTGTGATGAGGGTGGAGAAGGGATCATGGAAGTAAGAACTGCCCTGGGTTATTTAGAGCTTTTTAGGGCTGTTTTTACTTTGGCTTTTGTAAATTTAGCATTTTCTAGAGATGCAGCCTTCCGATCCTTTAGCAGAGCGAAGCGACCAGCAGCTTGCAGCTCCGACCTGGCCGCAGGCTGCGGGATCGGGGTTGGGCTGGTGCTCCCTGCATTCCCTGGGCTGTCAGCCTGGTTTGGGAAGGACAGTTTGAGCCTGATTGCAGTGATACCAGTTTTGGCAGCTTGTGCCACGTGCCAGTCAAAACTTGGAGCTCTGCAGTTAAAATGGTTTCTAATCTCTCTGCGAGTCTCCGTTCCCTGAATTTCTAATTCTAACAAGTCTCAGTTACAGCTCCCACTCTGGCAACGTGGCCCTTATCTGCTTGCGGTGAAACTTCTTCCACTTGTTAGCAAGTATCAGACTCCACTGGTTGCTTAGTTAAGTATGTGGTGGCCCAATTTCTTTGCTGTAGGTGTAGAATGGAATTTTTTTTGAGATTATATAGTATATAAAATCAATTGTAGTGAGAGTTTGCTCTATTTTCTTAGAGCCAGATTCATGACCCAACCGTTGAAATGCTGGCAGGCACTAGCGAACAAGAGGTGTGTATGCGTTTGTGTGTGTAGAGCATGAGATAATTACTATTTCTAGAGGTGACTCAGAGATGATTGAGTTCATGTAAAAGAATATTCAGAATTTTTCTTAAAAACAGATTACATCTAAGAATAGAGAAAATGGAAAAAGTTGGAAAGACAAATGAAAAAGAGCAGAGTAAAAAGAAGTCACAAAGGAGGCGAAAAGCAAGTGTTGTTTCTCAGTGAAAGAATTTTGTGCATCCCTGCAGTAAAACAGGTAGCCACGTTGTGTTTTAACTGGCTCGAGGGCACGGGGTCAATCGCCTATGGACTCAGTGCATCAACTTGTGTTCATATGGTCGCAGGAGGCAGGGCGAGGAGTCCAGTTGAAAGCCTGTGGCTAGTTTGCTGTATTTTTTCTACAGAGAGTATTTGGAGATTGTTTGTGTATAAATAATTGTTAAACTAGTGATTAACATAGAGACCTCTGCCAGCAAGACGCTGGAGTGCGCGGCTCGTCCTTGCCTCCCCTTGCACCTGCCTGTCGCAGCTGGGCTCAGGCAGCCGCCCGCGCCAGCGTGAACAGGGAATGTTATCTCCGTTCACCGGAGCGATAGTGACTCACCAACACAAGGAGTTTCTGGATTTGGCTCTTTTTAAGACCGCCTGTCCCTGTGTCCTCATCCCAGCAAGTCCCGCCTGCCGCGGGCGCTGTGCTGGCTGGTAGCACCTCGCTTCCCTGCAGGGCAGTAACCGGTGCTGCTTTGATGGTGCTGTTGAGGAGCTTCGTGTTGCTCCGTGTGCTCTTCTCTTGGGGGTTGGATGCTGAGTATGACCTGTTACCAATGTGTTACTGTGCGCAATGTATCTGCTTTGAAACGGGAGTTAAAAAGGAAGCCAAAAAAACCTTTCTTTCTGACACAGGATCATGCCCTTTTAATATGAAAGCATTTTGCATTTATTTAGTCACTGCTGCCTGGAGGAGTTTTTCCAAGCATTTAATATGCGTTATTGTTGAGAAGCTGTTAAAGAGGTTTAATTCATTTATATTCATTTATGTTATATCACAACAGAACATCCATTTCCCTCTAAACCTGCATTGCACTGAGCACTGGAATTCCTTTCTTGTAAGTGCTTGGTTGATGTCTTGCTCAGTCACACCATGCTCACAGGTTGCATAATACTTGGCAGTCAGTGTTACTCCAGGTTCTTGCTGCTTCAGTTTGGAACTGGATATATGCCTCTCTTTAAGAATATCAGCTTATTTTAGAAATATTTTTTTCTCCTTTTGGATTCTCCCGTTCTTTGTGAGGTGCATTGCTTGTTTGCCAGCACTGTATTAGCCTTGCTTTGATACCTGTGAGATCAGCTTTGCAATTGTAAAAATTAAAGGCCCTAGTTATCAAGCAGATAGAAAGTTTCTGTAGGAGGTAAGTCCTGATATATGTTCTTGCTGAGATCCGTGCAGGCCTGGCTGTTTGAGTTTCAAAATAACATAATTCTGGTTGACTTTAATGGATGTCATTGTAATATTTATTACCTAAAGCTATTTACCTACTTTTTTTTCAACTGAATTTCAGTGAGCTGCATTACCTTAAATATACTAGGCAGTTATGAAGCTAACGATGCAGAAGGTAATTTCAATTAAGAGGAAAAGATTTAAATTAGCAGCTAGGAATTCAGCATCTGAGTTCTTCTGCAGGAAAGAGAATATATCCGCTGGCATAAGGTATGAATGGGTCAGGTCTGAAGAATTTAACCTTATCTCAGGTGAGAAAGGAAATTGCTGTCTCTTGGTGGCTTCAGGTGGAGAAACCAGCAGCTGGCTGGATCAGAAGGAAAGCAGATGCTCCTTCACGGACTGCTTAACCCATGCAAGTCATTGCCCTAGGATGTTGTAGGTGGGGAAGGTTTACAGGTTTGGAAAGAACATGGATCTATGGAAGCAACACCTGTTTACATTGTTTCCTTTACTTTTAGTTTTTATTTCTGTTTTGTTTCCTCTCCCGTCTGTCACTTAAGTCTAACAGCTGGATAACAGGTATTTTTGTATGCAGGTTATTGACATGCAGTGACTATTTGGGTACTGAACGAGATCTTATCCTTTTAATATCTCCCTTAATCTGAAGTCACCTGATTTAGTCAAATCATTTAGTCTCTTTGCTAAGGCAGAGCCTATACCTGATTTTGTATTAGGAGGCGGGACCATTCCTTGGGTGACCTAAAGCCCTAGAAGGAAAGTTTCCACTTTATTTTGGTGCATTGTCATGGGAAGAGGTAGATTGCAAGCACTGAAATCCAAAGCATCAAAATGATGGCTTGCTTTAAAGCATTGAACGTGTAAAGCACTTGCGTGGAGCTGCTCATCCCTATTTCTGTTCCCCTCACTGCATAGCAGGCGGCTGCAGAAATGAGCAGGGTTCGACCTGCCTTTATTTTTGGCTAGAACACACTGCAATCACATCCCTCCTACCCCAACACATCTTCTATGGGGCCTTGCTCTTCACCTGTCACCTAGGGAAACAGTCTGCCAAATCATACGACGTTAACTTCCCGCTGCTCCTTTCTCTCCATTAACCCTCTGCATTACACCCTCATTCGAAGCCCGATTGCAATTTTCTTCCCTTATATTCCTGGGAATTAAATCAACAGATGTTGTACAATCCACTGCAAATTTCTGTCTGCCTTTGTTTCCAGGCTATCTTGGTCATTTAAGAGAGAGTTAAGTGGAAGCAAAGGAGAAGAAAAAAGAGGAGGAGGAGGAAGAAACAGATGGTCACTGGTGTTGCTGAACAGTATTATCCACAAAAATCTCCTCAAATTGGCAGCCACAAGGCGTAGTGGTGCCAGACTGCAGATGTACTGACACGGGCTTCAGACTTTCCTTTTACTGTGAAGCTGCACTTGCAACAGAAAAGACTTAGCAGTACCGTGTGGAGACCATATGCATCATCTCGGGTGCGGAGAGCAGGCCAGGGCGGGCAGCGCTGAGCACGGCGTTGTGCGCGTGCGTTGGGCGACGACATTCGGGAGTTCTTGCAGTCTGGGCGGAGAAATGCTACAACGGTACTTGGAGGTGGACCTAGTTTCTGCTCTCGCGCTGCCATGGTTTCTGTGAGGCTTTAAGCAAGCTGTGGGAGGCCAGATGCTGCAGCTCTTGCACCTCCGGAGACGTGGCGGGGTGTTATCCGCTGGCCACCCGTGTGCGTGCTCGGCAGGGATGGCAGTGCTGAGCCCTCTCCTCTCCACTCGGCAATGGTGCAGCTTCTGTGCAATCTTGTGCAAATTCTGTGGGCTCACACCAGGTCACCTCTCCCTGTTTATACACGTGAAGTACTGATATGTTCCTGCCTCGATGCCTAAACATGCATCATTCTTTAATTCTGGGTCCACGCCGGTCCCTCCAGCAGTTAACGCTTTTCTGGTCTGCCTTGCCTGTATTGGTGACGTGCCCAGGGGGACGGACAGCCCCAGGAGCACAGGGCACGCAGTGTTCCCTCGGGTCCTCTCTGTAGGGTGATTGCCACAGTCCTGCACTGTCACACGGTACCCGTTTATAGGCCAGACCTTTCACCACCTTTTTGTGCAGGGTTTACTGGAAAATCACTTTCTGCTGCTGAGATGTATCACTTTATTTTTCCAAGTGGGTAGTTATTTACTGCCTAGATATATGATCTCTTCATGTGTTTTCTTTCATGGTTCTTTGCCATGGCAGATGTTTGCATTTCCTCCTGATTTCACATTGTCTGATTTATAGACAGGAAGAAACAGGCAGGCTAAAATACATTACAGCTCTGAACCCAGTAATGTTTTTTTCCAGAAACTGAGCTAAGTTTTTGAAACAGAGTTTATAAACTGAGCCTGTTTATGCAGCTCATTAAGGGTCTTCTGCTTAAATAATTATGTACTAAATGTCCTTATGGTTCACATTTTCTTCCAATTTCAATTTGTATCCTTTTACAGGCTTCAGAAACATCTTGATTTTAACACAGTAACAGGCATGTGCCTATTTTTATTTTATTTTAACAGTGTGACAGTTTTCTAGACAGTGCCTGTTTTATAAGACTGTTTATAGAGATCTATATTTCAAGCAAAAGGGATCATGGTCTATATTTCACCAGTGACCTACACCTGCAAATGATATAAAATCACTGCTGAATGGCAGTCTAAATAGCATACATCCTTTCTTCAGCAAAGCTTTTTGTTCTGTTGGTATCATAACAGGTGACAAACCAAAACATTACAGTGAGTTATTTAACATAACTTCTCGAGCTGGACGTACCATTCAAAGCCAATGATTTGTTTTGCTTCTCCTTGTTTTGAATTGTCCACAGGCCCTTTGCAATGTGACCACATTATATGACATTTGAAATGATTTGCCCTATAATTCTCCCAAATGACTTTTTGTCTGGAGATTTGTGTGCCGGTGCCATACTGTGGTTTTTCTCAGTGCTGTTCTTTGCTCTGTGCTTCCCCTTTGCTTCACCCTGCGCCAGGAACACGAGGCGGGAAAGCCTGGAGGTCTGGGGACCCGTGGCCTGCAACCAGTGGCCGCCGGAGTCCGAGCTGCCTGGGACCTTTGCAGTGGCCACTGGGCGTAAATGCTCCGCACGGAGCAAAATGGAAGTATTTAAGTACCGTTGTCCCTAGATTAAAATTACAAGATGGTTAAAAGATGCTTATAGAAGACATGATTAGTTAAAGAGAAAATACCATGAGAGTATGTTATTAGTAATGTATGCAAATAAATTTACTCTGGCAAAGCTGGCCTACATTTTTAATTCATGAGTTTGCTAAAATAGGGAAAGGTAATTGCCCTTTTAATTATAACAAAGTATTTTTCAAATTGCTATTGTTATAATTAAATGCATTTCCCTTTTTTTTTTGTGTGTGTGTGTGACTATAAGGACGTAGGGATGCACGTTGGGTGCAGAGTATTTTTATTTTAGCTATTATATGAGCAGGAAGGCTGAAAGAGCTGGTGTTTGGGTACCTGCTGGGAGTCCCCGTGGCCGATGCGATGTCGCACTGCATATGCCAAGCTGGTGCTTTGGGAACGTCTCCTGGACCCGCAGGTCGTTGGAGCAGAGACCTGTGGCCTCATTTTTGTTCCTTGGCAGCTGAGGAAATAAGTGCATCTATGGAGACTGCGGCCAAAGCACGGCAGCACATTCTAGGGAGATTATTTATGCATTTACCTTCATCAGAAGCAAAACCACTTCATTAAGCATCCAGAGAATGCAAAAATGAGGGGAAAAGTGGTTTTCTTGATGAGATAAACACATTACAAGTTACTCATTATACATAAAATAATGGCATATACTACATGTTCCAGGGAGTTCAGGCTGGAAAGTGTGTCACCGTTGCCACATTCCCCTCATTTCCTGTGTATTCATCTAGCAGGTACTGATTCAGGTGCTGTAATTGGCTTGTTATACACTTAAATTAAAAAAAAAAAAAGAAAGTCCCCCCTGAATCTCCAGCAAAACTCTTCAAACTTCTGCACTGAAAGCTGTGCTCTGCATTTATATGCATTTGAATTTGAATGTGAATGCGAAGAACAAGAACTTGAATTTTCAATCCTCTGATGGATAGATGAATAGATGAGTGAAGAGAGAAAGATGAGTAAATAGAAAAAAAAAGTAAAATAAAAGGCTTTTAATAAGCCTCGTTTTTGTGCACTGCTCTGGGAGCAGAACCATCTGTCCCCTTGCCTCAGACACCATCCCTTTTATTCACATGGATCTCTCAATTTTAAATTAAAA
>VZSV01000067.1:742776-840336 GCA_013398735.1 Nothocercus julius | reverse complement strand
TTTTTTTTTTTTTTTTTTTTTTTTTTTTTTTTTTAAACCACTTTTCCCCCTATTCTCTGATGTTCAAGTGTTTCAGGACTGCTAAGTTTTCTAGATTGCTCCACAGCCCTAGACTGAAGATATCATTGCTTCACCCCAAAATAAGTATATTTGCGGTTATTTTCTTCTTTAGAACAAGCGGACTTGCACACAGGGACTGTCCACTGTGATTCGTGCAGTCAAAGCAGATAAAAGTTGTTCACCTGATGTTCCTGTGTTAAAAGTGATTTAAAAACTAGTATAATTTGGAAACCTGAGCATGCTGATTAATGCCATGTTGTGAGGAACATGGTAGTGCTTCTTTCTTGCAGCCCAGCTTCAATTCTCTGCTTATGAGCACAGCAGCACCCCCTCAAGATTTTCTTGTATTTGAGGAATAATTTTTGAAAACAGATATGTGTTCTCTCCCCTCCCTGTAAAAAAATGCCTGGTTTTCAGATCAAATCTTAGTTAAATGCTGAATTTGGCTTGCAATACAGGACTTGGATGCTGCAAACAACCTCACCAAGCAGGAGAAAAGCATCCCAGGTGTCCTGTCCTTTCTGCGAGCTGGAGCGGGCAGGGACATCTCCTGGCACATTCCTAAGGCCATTGCTAAGGAGCAAACCCAGCAGGGATGGAAATTGCCTTCCTCCCCTCGTACGTGCATGAGTTCTTATCAAAGCAGTTTATCAACTGATCTCATTTTCAATTATAACCTGCAGAAGCATTTGTATAATGAGCTGTGCTGCTGTAATCCTCTTGAAAACAAAGTCTGGGCATGGTGCAGCTGACAAATTGAAATAGTAGCAAACAGCTAATATATATTTTAATAAGCAATAAGTCTCACCTGTGTATCTAATGAATTCTGATGGTATCTTTTTTTTTAACATAACTTAGAAAAGAAGATGTAAACTTTGAGCTTGATCTTCTAGCCAGAATTTATTGTATCTTGATATATAATTTTTTTATAATGTATTGTCCTCCTCAAGAAAAGGAGTTACATTAAATCCAAACAGATCTTCATCTTTTGCTCACTGCAATCAGCCACAGAGCTTGTGCTGACTTAAGAGGGTCCCTTGTGCTCCTGCCCTACATACTGAGCATTTGCTTTAGGGAATAATCTCCTGGGTTCTTTCTGGTCATGGAACTAGTACATCTCACTTCATTATTCTGACTTGATTCAGAGAGATGATTCAGGGACCTGAAGGGGCATGGGGCAGGTTTGCTGCTGCTCAGCAAGTCATGGGGTGAGCTGGGACCAAGGGTGCAGGACCAGCCTGCAGCAACATTGTAGAGCCTTTTCTAATTTCTCCTCTGTCTGGTCTAGTTGCTTTGAGTTCTCTCTGTTTAATGAGTTACATATTGGAGGGTTTATTTTGATGAAACCTAGCTCTTTTTTTTTTGAGTTTTAAAGCCTTTTGGTCTTCTTCAGGGAGCTCATTATGAAGAAAAATCCAAAGTAGTGGATGTTGAAGCTCTGGTTGACCCGAGAGCTTGTTATACCTGGTATTAAAAAAAATTGATCGCAGCGTGAGCTTTCCCTCCTCGTTTTGCAGGGGTGACATAGTAACTGGAATTTCCTGCAAGCACAGTGGATGAGTTGGGTATGTGTGTTCACCGCTGCTCACGTTGACTTTGTTTCCCTTCTCTTGAGAGACTCCTGGCTATTGCAGTTTTCCTACTAGTACCAGAGCTCAGCAGAGCACTTTGAAGTAAAATCCTTCAGTAAATAAGACCTCAGCGAAGAAGAACACCTGATTTTCCTTCTGAGGGTGGAATGTGAGGAGTGCGATGAAAACTGAGAAACAAATGAATTTAATTCTTCAAACACAGTGTCATCTTGAACGGCGTTACTTGTAGGGCTGTGGGATGTTTTGTACTCTGTCTTCCTGCCTGGTTCAGATTAGCTGGAAACACAAGCGGACCACGAGGACCATGCAGGAGGATGCCAGGATCTGCAAGGTCTCTTCTACGCTGGAGTCTTTCTGAGAACCCGGTTGGGATCTGGTTAATCTCCTGCATCCCTTCTCATCCAGCATGAAGTGTTGGGCTGCCCCAGCTGGGACCCTGGGCTCTCCTTGCGGTAGCTTCATTACGGAGGTATTTCATGCTCTGTTGTATGATTGAGTTGCTCTTTGGATTTTTCTCCTCTTATCTACATTCAAAGAACTACCTCAAGTTTTTCTGTCCTGCCCTTTTGCAAAAGCAAATGGCTTGGAAAACTGAATTCTCCCAGTTCAGTTGATTCTCCAGAAAACAATGATGAATGTGAGAGATCATATTAATAAAAGCACCACATTGCTAGGTGGCTATTCCCACTGCTGTGTACAAGCTAGTCATAACCCTCCTTCACCGGTTTCCTCATTTGATAAATGCCTTGAGCCAATTTCAAAATGTCTAGGTTATTTTTAACCATGGTAGCAGGGCCATCTGTATTGTATCTGATGAAGTTCTCTGGTAGAGCAAATTGATTTATTCTCTCTCCTTACAAGTTATACTAAGCTTTATGTTATAAATAAACTGTCTTGGAGCACATGATGTCATTGAGCTTGGAAGTCTCTAGATAAATTCCTACTTAAGGGGTTTGTGCTTTTTGTATGAATTTAAAGTGGTGCAGATTGTAGTATCTCTTTTTTGCCTCTCTCTGTCTTGTGGAATGCAAGTTCTCTGAGGCCAGGCCTGTCTTTTTACTTCATGTTTGTATGAAATAGAGGGCCCAAATCCAAGACTAGTGCTCTCATATGTTAGAGTAGTAAAAATATGAACAGTCAATGAAAACAGAACCACAAAATTGACAGCAGGATTTTGAGAAGCACACAACGATGTGCCTAAATCCTGCTGTTTGTTGCTCTGAAATACTGGTGGTTAATGAGCAGCTCGCTTCCCTGGAGGGGTAAGCAGGGCGGGTACAGGTGAGCCTTACGCAATAGCACGTCTGAGCCGAGTTTGGGATTGCGATCTCTCTGATTCCCGTTCCAGGAGGTAACTGCTCAGGAGCACTTTGCCCTGCTCCAAGGATCACTGGTGCTCGTGAAAGTCCTTGGGGAAGATGCTCCTGGCAGTAAGAACAGGAAATATGGAATGGGGGAAAGACAGTAAATGCTGTTGCAGTTGACTGCTTACAGGACAAGCAGAAACAGCAGCTTAGTCAAGGCAGGACTTAGAAACGAGGTGGGCTCTGCATGGATGATGCAGATTTCACTGCAATCAAAAGGAAAACGAGCAATGCCTTAATTGAGATCTGAAGATTAAAAGTTAAAAGCTCAGTATCCTCTGTTACTTATTGTCAGTTAGGAATTATGTTGCATATGTGTAACAAACCATTGCATTTTAAAAATGGAACAATAAAAAAGCTGCTGTAATTTAAAAGCAGCCAATTTCCTAGGAGTACAGTTTGCAGCTCTGTCACTTGCTAATCAGTTTGTTAAACATAATAGCCGTTCTTGTCTCGAGGCAGTTAATCATGTTGTGAATGCACTTATCAGTGCATATTAGAAATACAATACAAGACTTTCTGATGGAGGAATGGATGCAATTATTGCAATCAGTATACATTTAGCTACTGTCTTATCTTAGCATGTTTTTCTTCCTTCCTCCTTTTTTTAACTTTTTTTCATTTGAGTAGTCCAGCAGTGACAGTTTGTCTCCTAGTAAATATAAAAGACACACTTGAAAGTGTTGTTAAACTCAACGGAGATGCCCTGGTGCAACCTGTAGATATAAATGAGAGATGGCTGCTGGCTGCTGCCCCAACCATGTTGGAAGTTCCTGTCTTTAAGTGTTGTAGTGATGTTTTTTAAAACCTTTGAGCATTTTCCCTGGGAGGGCTGTGAATGTGCCCATGGAGGGATGAGCTGGGAGGCTGGAGCCCAAGCTGCTGCATTTGAATTAGGCTATAGGAGCTCAGAGCATGTGGATGAACTCACCCCCCTTGCCTCCCCCCTGTTCTTCGTAAATCTAAATCAATAGCAGTGAGGGATCTCAAAGTTTTTGAAAGGGGATATTGAAACAGCATGAAAGCTAATTGCTTCCAGCATGACTACCCGCCAGCAATGGGTGTAAATACAGCTGTCTCAAAGAATGCCAGAACTCAATAAAATCTAAAGATTTCAGCTAAAATTTTTCCAGGCTGAGCATATTCTTGTAAGAGGAGGATGAGAGCTGTGGTTGGGGGGAGCAAGAGGAGGGAAGGAATTATGAAATCCTGAAAAGATTTGGAAAATAGAAGAATGTAAAGAGAACGATTTTGTAAATTCTGCTTTACATTAACCATTAATGCTAGGATTCCAGATACTTCATGTAGTTTAGTGTGATTTGCAGCACTTGCAGGAAACTGCCATCCTTGCCTAAAAATCCTTTCCTGTGACACTTTGTTCTTGCTGGCAGCTGGTCCTTGGCTTTGATGACGCTTTTAATTGTGGTGAGGAAGGTGAAAAAAGTGCTCAGCCCTGGGCCTCTCCCCAGAGTGACGAGCAGCTCCATGTAATGCCACATCCATCCAATGTAAGAGGTGCTTATGGATGGGCTCTGCTCAGGTTCTGCTCGGGTCATATGCTGCTCAGATGCTGCTGTGCTCAGCAAAGAGGCTTTTCTTCTCCTTGCAGCTCTTGGTAGACCCCACTGAAAAAAGGTGCTTGACTTTGAACTGAGGCCAGAGGCAGTAAGTTATCCCTAGCATGGGGGATAATTGAATTTCCTAGGGATAATCCCTAGGATTGATGGCTGCTGGTCAGCAGGGCATCAGCGTATGCGGAGCAGTTGTGGAGCTTGTCACTTCTTTTCTTGCAGGAAGCAGCAATTGCTCTTGCAGATCTGCACCCGTTGGTGGCTTTTTGGGAAGTTAGTGCTGATGTGAAGGAGGTTGGGCTGGAAGAGTGAAGTCCTCAGTTTGGAGTCCTTGGTGGAGCTCCTTCCCGAAGGCGCTTGGTGTGTCTGCCTCACCGCGATGAAGGGCTCGGCCAACACGGCTCCATCGGCATGGTGTTAGAGCCTTCTTTTCCCAGGAAGTTCACTGAAATTAAGCCCTGGGAGGACATACAAAGAGAGGAGTGGAAAAGAGGGGACAGAGCACTAATTCTGCCCTTTCCATTTCTAATTATTCCTTTTCAGAACCTAAGTGAATTAACCTCACTTACTACTCACCTATGGCCAGACTTATTTATTCATAGTATGACCTTAGCTATGAGCAATATCCCAACAGTCCCTGGTGCAGCCCATTAGCTGTCACTGCATTTGAATTCATTGTGTGTTGGGAAATCATCGTCTTGCAAGTGTGACAAAATAATGACTACCCTTGGAGAAGGTGACCTACTGCCGTTACATGGTGACCATTAGGTTGACCTTCTTTCATGACATTAGAAAATAATTGTGAAATAATTTGAAAAAGAGAGAAACATTAAATCTGCCCTTCCACTTTTTGTCATTTGCAGTTCTAGAGCAATTAGCATTCATTTGGGGGACAAAAATAGGCTTCTCAAGGAGTGACTTACATTATAACTACTTGCTGTTCTCTAGCGCTTTTAGTTTTGTCAGAGCAGATCAAGGCTGTAAGCTGATCCTGACTAGTGAGGGGAGAAGGTGCATGAAATTACCATGAGCAGCTCTTTTTTGTGGCTGTGCTAAGAGCAGACCTGGATCCAGCCCATCTTGGGCAGGTGCATGAATTAATCTTGTGCATTGACTAGCACATGAGGAAGCTCAGATGCCTCTATGGCAGCTTCACTTTGAGGTTTTTACTCTCTAGTCTGTGGGTATCAGCAGTGAGAGGAAAATCTTAATTCAGTTCTTTCATAATTATCAGATCACAAAATAAAACAATTTTATGCACAGCGTGTGTCCCAGGGAAGTGAGGGGAGAGGAGATCCTGTTTGTGCTAATGGGCTACACTGGTCCCTGCCCTAAGTTCTTTGAGGATGTTGTCGTGACCATTTATTTCTTAGCAGAAGTGTGAATTAGCTGCACAGTGCCCTGCACCTTCTCTCTCCGTTTAAGACACATCAGTGGGTGCATTAGGTTCAAAGAAACCTGAGTCTAATTCATTAGATGCTTAATCTTGCTTAAATCTGAATAAAATGTAGGAGGAATAAAATAATTTCTGCTCGTGTTCCTATTTTGATTTGTTGCAGGTGATATTATAGGAGCTTCTGCAGAGGACTCGGTGCGCTCTTAGCAAGCTTTAGAAAAACAACCTGTCCTTTTAATTTTCCCTTGTCCTTGCTAACTGCTTGGCATTCTCTTACTTTTTCTTTTCACTCCGTGCCCGTTAAACAGAGGATTAAGTTCAAGGTGGTGCATTAGGGTTTTAAAATCCTCAGTGTAAAATCCACCATTTGTCACTGTTTTCATGTATCCTCCAGCATATTAGGTATATTTGTGTCACAGTCTGCACCTTGCTCCCCATTCCTTTCATTCATAAATCTAGTGCATGGAGAGTTTGGATCTTTAAATCCCCTCTGGTTGAATTTTCTCCCCAAGGAGATCCAGCTGTCAGCCTCAATTGTGATTCCGACATCAAAACTGAAACTGGATTGCCAGTAACTTTTTTCTAGGTCTGTTTGTTTTTTTATTTATATTCTCCAAGGTGCTTGATGTATATAAATGAGTGTGATCACTTACTGCTAATGGCAGGCGTGTAAAAATCAAAAGATGTTAAAAATACCAAAGCAGCTTTTTGTTGCAATTATGATTTGAGCCTTCTAGGTTACTGCAAGTCCCTTCCCAACCTCTTCTCTCTAGCTGGGAAGACTGAGAACCTCTCTATATATTTGTAATTACATAATCTGATTGCCTTACGTAATTGTCTGAGTTGAGCAACTATAGCTTAGTGACACTCCTCCTCACGCACACAAGAATTTTGGAAGACTTTCCAACAGTATTCAGGGAAATGGAAGTGTTGAACGTGCTTTCCATTTCATAGTCTGCTGGAGAAGACCAAGACTGAATAAAGCACCTTCAATCACACTGACCGAGTAGCCACTAACCTAGTACAAAGATAGAGGAGAAGCTTCATGGAATATTGGCCTTTTTCTTCTTCTTAGTTACCTGAAGGCAACACATTTCTTTGGCTGCTATGTGGTGGCACTATAAGGACGCCCAGAGTTTATCCCTTTGCTTTGTAATGTGTCAACAAGGATTTCCAGCAGGTAACTTTTGGGCTACTTTGTCTACACTATCCATGTCTCAACTTCTCTGGTTGATCCTAGCCATTCACTCTGTTTAATTTGAGTTTAAGTGAAACAATCAACACACTGAAGAAGGTACCCATGCCTTATTTGATACCTCTGCAGCACAGGCCATGGTAATGAAGTGTCTCACAGGAATGTCGTCTTGTTCTTCTAAAGGTCTTTTGAGAGCCTCTGGAGAGAGGGATTTTTAGGTCTGTAAGTTACTGCCTTGCAAATAAGTTCTTACATTATTGAACTTCTTATCCTGAATTTTCAATCATCATTTGTTTAAAAATCCATCACTGCTTTATGGTGCATTACAGCAGCTTGCACAGCAACGTGAAAATACACCGTGTGATTATGGTGTGTAAATATGTAAGGATTTCTGAATAGTTAAAGAAAAATTATAAGCACCATTTGGGCTGTGATATTAGCTGGTTAGGATTCAGCATAAATCTTTCATCATAAAATCTTATTTTTTTTGAAAAAACAAAAATAGTTCTTCTATATTTGCATCCGAAATCAGCTAAACCCTGGCTCTACTTCCTATTGGATGCGTTTGTTATATTCCCCAGCAAGACGCTTTCTCCTGGCAGAGGAGCTTTATTTTAAGAAATACACAGCACAGCAATAAAGAGGTTCTAAATAGTAGTCAAAATTATTCCAGTGCAATTGAAATGCTCTTTTAAACCCCTAAAGATGGCATGTAGTTTCAAAGGAGGAAAGTCAAGAAAAAGGAACGAATACACAGTTGCTGGTGGAGCACACCAATTACACCCATATTGAATTTGGTTCTAAAAGTCCTATTTTGTTAAAGGCTAACTGAAATAGTATCTAAGGGCTCTTTTACCAGAACAATTTCTGTACACTGTCACAAAGATAGAGGCAAATAAAAATAATTGAGGCAATTGTCTCAGTTCTCTCCAGGGTTGTCATGATGATGTTGATAAAAATCAAATAAAGTGGAAGTTATTGCAAGTTGTTAGTGAGGAGCACAGTTGTGAATTGGCAGTGCAAGAAGCCAAAGAGCTTAAAAGGTTTGCTTATTATCTAGATTTATTGTTTTCAGTGGTGGGAAAATGTTGGCTAAGCAAAAATAACATGAATAATGCCTGGTCTTGGTGGTGTGTTTTGAACAAAAGTAAGGTTTTCTTCTTCTTTATATGGCTTTTACTGGACTACTAAAAACTGCTGTGACAATCCATCCATTCTTAATAGGTTTAATAGATTGACTTTATCCTATATATCCATGTACATAGCCCATGCATTTGTGAAGAGCAAGGTCTCATAGAGAGGTGAGAGAAGAGAGAAAATCGTAAATTTTGATTTTGAAATGCCTCGGGGAAGGAAAGAGAGCATCCTTTGTAACTCTGCAGATTTCCCTATAGCCTGACATCCATCCTGTACTGAATTTGCTTACCTTCAGTAGACGCATTCATGTTGACGCATGTTGACGCCTGTGTAAATGCTCAGGACATCCAAGTATGGTTTCCCCTGGCTTGCAGGGATGTTCATCCGCGTTGCAGCTCTCAACAGGGCTACAGCCAGGCCCATCTCCAGTGCTCCTCAAGACAAGACCCATTTCTCAGCAAGGTAGCTGAGGAGAACAGCCCAGCAGGGCTGTTGACAAACTGGTCAATGGATGTGCCATTACAGTGTAATGAAAAAAAATGCTGAGAGAGAAAAGAGTTTACTTTAGTAGGTTTTAACATCGATTGCCATCACCAAGTCAAAATTAAAATGTAGCACAGGGTAGAACATTTCACCCCTGTAACTTGGTCTCAAGTAGACCCTTTGCTTGAGGATGGTGTCTCTGGTAGAAGACATCCAGCTTTAAAGGTGTTCTTCTGCCGTTAGTTCCTTTGTTCAGTGCCTGCAGAGAGGAAAGCAGCAGCTAGCAAAATTTAAGGGCAGAGGATATGGACATCATCATAGCTCAGAAACTGGATGCTGCTCTGTTAGTAGCTGTTGGGTCTGATTTCCTTTTTTGACTTCTGGAATCTTAATTTCTTCAGGGGCAGGACCTTTAATCTGGATCTTTTTCTCCAGAGGTCCTAACCATCTGCTGTGTTGTTTGACCTCAGCAGGAAATAGGGCCTTTGAACATTTCCAAAAGTCTGCTCTTGTGCTTGCTCTTCAGTAAACCATACTTAGGAAATTAATGCCCTTGAGAGCAGTGGAATGAGATCTGTATTATGAGATCTGTATTACTGAAATATCGTATAAACTAATGTACCTTGCCTATATAATCCTGTTTGCATTGAATTTGGTGAGAATTCATCAAGGAGAGTAAAAATTTACCGTTATTAGCCTTGAAAAGCTAGAAAATATTCTCCAGCACCATGATATCAGACATTTTATTATTTTTCAATTACCTAGTGCCCGCTCCATTTTTAGGAGCTTTGTTTACACTGCTGTGTGTCTCGTAAACAGATTGCCATTTACTGAAAGCGTTATTTCATGAATGAATGAAACTCATGATTTCCTGTAATAGGCAACTGCACTAATAGAAGGTTCTGACTTTTATCAAGTAAATGGTTGATGAACCGGCTGCGGGAGCCAGCAAACCCTCCGCCCCTGCCAACTGCTTCTGGGCCGTGGCCTTTGCTGTCATCCTTCACAGTGATGCTCTGCACATTTCATCCTCTCCAAAAATGCACAGGGCAGGCTCTGCGGGTGGGTTAGCAACGTGGAGCTATCTTAATAGCTAATAATAGCCATTTGTTTATTTAAGTTAACTGCTAACTATTTAGACTGTCACTGCCATCATAACATCAATCACTGAGTATCACTGCAGCACGTAATTCACTAATTCAATGTTTTACGTAGGCAGAGGTTAAGAAACAATTTATTTGAGAAATATTTAATTTCCAAGTGATTCTGTAGGACTTGCTGAGATGTCTAACATTAGAGCTATGGTGGACATTCACAGTAATGTGCAAGTCCTGAAAAGAGCCTGTGCAGTTCAATGTTAATACTTAGTAAGGTAATAAATGTAGAGAAACAAAATCCAACTTTGGACTTTTTTTTTCTTACTTTCAGATTTGAAATACAGATATTTGACAAGGGTTTATGAAAACTAATGTGCTGAAACTGTTCCTGGTCAGAATCACGGCTATGCCTGCTACTAATACTACTTATGTATAAATTAATGACTGTATATACTGCAAAGCTTGAATGGGCTGTCGGAGACCTGTTTCTGAATACATTAGATACGTACAAGGCTAGACATGATGAAGGTGTGCAAAAATCTCAGGGTTTGGGGGGTCCATTGAGCACCCAGCAGAGGCAGTGTTGGGAAAGGACATAAGCAGGATTGCAAGTTGGGATTTGAAGAGGAAGACCTACTTGCTGGAATTTGTGAGAGGAAATAAATCTAAGCCCTTGGTTTCTTTTTCTCCTCTCACCAGAAAGAAAAATGTCTAATGATGTCTCATGTCTGAAACACTGGGCTGGATTCATCAAAGGGAGTTAGTAATTACCAAATTGGGAGAATCATGAAGCGCTTTTCTAAATTTGAAAGGCTCATCAAGAATAGATCAGGAGCAGGCAAAATTAATAGTTATGAACTCATTTCCATAGAAATGGACTTATTAGCAAGCACGCCAGCTGCCTAAAATTATAAGGTCTTTTCCTTGTGCTTGCAGGAAATAATCTTTTTTTATAAAAGTAATTTTGACTTTTTATTTTTTATTGCTCTTCTAAACTAGGGTTTGGCAAAGTCCTTCTAAACTGCTTAAAGACTTTACTGGACAACAAAAAATGTGTAACTAAAAAGAGAAGAAAGATGTGGAAAGGAGAAATGATTTGCAGGCCTTAGATTCCATCAGTCTCTTCTCAGTAGTGCAAACGTACTTAAGATAAAAATGGAATGAGTCTCAAGAAAAAGCTTAAAAATCTTTATAGGATAAACTTTGGTTTAGTGGGATTTAATGGCTGATAACAGCATGAGTTACAGTCATCGTCTTATCTGCTTGTGGATATTCCACATGTAGCATTTTGTATTCACTTTTCATGTTTTATCCTGGACTCGTTACAGCTGTAACCAGGGTGAGGACTTGGAACAGAGGTGGTGGGTTAGTCCCTGGGGTATCCTGTGTCCCAGATCCTGTGACACTTGGCTTTGCTCGAAGGCTGAATCTTTGTCCAAAAGAGGAAAAAAGGGAGACTGTAGTTTTAGAGGGAATTCAGCGACCTGCTGTTCCGAAGGCAGCTGGGGGCCCTGCTGATCCATAATGTATTCCGGAGAGCCGGATTCCTGTTTGTTAAAGCTACAGGATTGGTGGAGAAACTCTGAAAATGAAACCTGGTTAGGATACAGTAAGTCCAGCTCTCTCACCAAATCTCCACATGAAAAGAAGTGAGTCCTTCTTTAATCAGAGTTAATATCTCATGGCACATGATTTCCCTCTGAGGCAAAGTAGAAAACATTTGACAACTATGGTGCTTTTCCAGGTAATGGTAAAGATTCTCTAGAAGCAGGACCACCACCTTGGGTCATCTTTGCTATAGTCATCTTTGCTTTAGTTTGTTAATATTGCTTACAACCATGGAAGGTTGATGCATCTGAATTGCTGCTGCTTTCCAGATCTGCAGAGACGGATTTCCAAACCAGCAGGATATAAACACGTCTGCCTTGAGAAACATATGGCTTGTACAGCTATACAGTAAAGGTTTCTTTGCCATGCCAAAGATGCAGGGAAGATCTTTCCTGTTTTCAGGGACAGGAGTTGTTTTACTCCCTGGCAATTACTCTGGTTTGCTGCATGGATGAGATGCATGCATAGGCTTTTCTTAGGGAGTCTACGTCTTAAGAGTATAAAACCACTATTATAGTTATTTTTCTGGTGTATAAAAAGAAACACAGGAAGGAAGTAATTGAAAGCACGATGAGCTGAGCTCAGAGAAGTGCCTGTCAATGGGACATGCGATTTATCAGTGCAGACTCACCTGACATATTATTTAAGTGACAAATGTAAAACCCACTCATCCATCAGACTTTGTTCAGAGTTTGAAACTACTCCTGAGTGTTGGTGAGTGGTAACTGTTGACTGTAACAGCCTGAACCTAAACTACAGATCCAAACAGACCGTGATGGCTCTACTATCCAAATCCACAGCTGGGGTAAAGCTCGTTTTTTGAATTTGTTGCTGTGTTGTGAACAAACCCATTTGATGATTAGATAAAACAAGCCACCAGAAGAGATGAGCAGAAAATGATGAAGCTGAGTATTCCACCCTGGTGCCCACAGTGGTAGTGTTTTTTTGACAGGAATTGCCTGATTACAGCTCTAGCATTGTGTAATAAAATTTGTCTTAAAGAGCTTTTGCTGATTGTCTGGTTGGCTACCCAAAAGATGCTTTAATAGCTTCTGGTTTTGCCTGAAGGTGGATATAATCTTCTATCAGCATGGAAAATATTTATCCTCCAGGCATTGGAGCATATGTTTGTGGTGTTTGTTGTTGGAAAGAAAACATGAAAATCAATAATTCCTCCTCTGATTTCTTTTTCCTTTACAATTGTGCCTTCAAAAACATATGGCAAAAAAACAGATTCTGCCTCTGTGCAATTGGGAAGAGAAAAAGGATGTTTACGTCTCTGTTCTTGCAGTGGCAGGCTCAAACTTCCTAGAAGCAGAGCTCTTGGTGTCACTTCTTTAGGGTAGGGGGCAACAAATAATGTGCCATGGGGTGGGACAGAGCTTGAGGTTGCAGGGGGGCACGTGCAGTGCCCGGTGCTCAGGACGCGAGCCTCGATGTCACTTGTGTGTGTACTGAGAGCACATTGAAGTCGTTATAGAGTTGCTAACCTGCTGCAAGTTCAGGTTTTAACCTATTTTGTGAGCATGTGCGCTGAAACTCGAGTTGCAGTGATCACATCAGTTGTCTTTTGATGTAAAGAGATAAAGCAATTGGGTCAGCAATCGGGTTAGCAGCCTTTTCCAGCTGCTTCCTCTCCATGTTTTGCATCAGGTCCCCACGCTGAGGTGTCCGCCTGAAAAATGGGGCAGGGATTTGCACGCTGCTTTGTAAAGAACCTTAGTTTTTTTCTGGAAGAAAAGCACTGGATGAGCAAAAGTTTGCTTGCTGAGTAGGTCTCAGCTGTGGATATGCTGAGTGCTGCTGTTGTCTCTTTTCTGCTCTGTAACTTAATGATAAGCATATCTGTCTTTCTAACCTCAGGATTAATTATTAATATTTACATACTGTTGGACTGTAGGAGAGTGCTTAGGTGATGGTGCTCACAAAAGAAGCAGCTGTAATTTGTAAATATAGCTCTGAATACTGTGCATTTACCTCCATTCCTTTACCTTTAATTTTTTATTCGCAGATGAAAAATAAGTAATGCTCATCACACAATTATAAGTCTACATCACTGACAAGAATAAAGTTTTCATGAATTAAAAATGAAGATAATCTATCCCCCATTTTTGTCATGTATAATTTGTGCAAATGCATTTTTTTCCCACAAAGGTAAAGATGAGTTTGGGTTTGAAAGGCTTCCCCCTCCCTCTGCACCATGAGCTCTTTTCTGATACAGCATAAGGAATGGACAAGTACTGTGTAGTTTCTGAGCATCAATATTTGCAGGAATAAAATTATAATAATGCTATATTAAATAATTCAGCAACATCTGTGCAAACCAGTGTTCCCTGGTTTGGGGCTTATTCTCCAAGTTCGTAATGATTATGTAGAATGCATACCTGAGTTTGACACCTGCATTTTCAGGAAACTGGAAGGTGTTCTGTCATCTTATCTATAAAATAGAGCTGTCGCCCTGTGCACAGTTTGATTTAGGCCTTTATTAGTATCTTGGAATCTATGTGTTTAATGGTATTTCTTGCATGGGAAAGAAAACAAAAATGCAAAAATGCGTTTTGTTAATGACATCCTACAGATAGTTCATTTATGTGAAATTTTGTTTTTGCTTTTTTTTTTTTTTTTTCCAGAGCAAACATCTCCTCCTATGAGATCCTGCAGATGGACTTTGAGATCGACAACAGTAGCAGCCTGACAGGAGCCCAGCAAATCACTTGGCAGGTGGAATATCCTCGCGATGACTCCTTGAGCGAACTTGTGGTCTCCGAAATCTTTGTCAGCCGAACTATGTTTGTGGGAATAGTCCCTCTTGCAATGGTAAGAACTTTTTTTTTTTTTTTTTTTTTCTAAATGCTTCCTTTGCTTCTTATTAGTATTCAAGGAAATGTAAGCCATTTTATTATGTGCTGCTTCCTATGCACCTGCTGCAAGTGATTTAAATGCAAAAGAAAATACATTTCAATAATATTTTATTTACCTGATATGCCATAATGACTCCTTGGAAGCTGTTTGAGTCTTTTGTGTAAATCCTTTGCCATTTGTGGATTATTGGCCTGGTACACAGTTATAGCTCCTAGGGAGCCGTTGTCTCCTGGTGTACTAATGCGACTGCCGTGCATGTGCTCCAAGGGTAAACGGTGCAATTAGCGGGACATTTTCACTGAAATAAATTAGCATGCATGTGCAGGGAACCTCACTGCTAAACCAAACAACTGGACTGTTTTCTGCTTTGTTTTTTTCTCCAAAGTGCCCACGTGCACTTACCTACCAGAGCTTAGTGAGCTGCAAAGTGTCAATTTAATAAATAGTTCATTTGGAGTTATCGAGAAGGGCTAAAATACTTCTGTAGGCTTAGATGTGGACCAAATTTTCTAGTCAGGGTTTAATGTGTCCTTGTGCAGAAAGCTTGAAGCTGATGGTTTGCATGAAAAAAAGCAAATATCTACTTGAAAAACTCAAAAGCAGTTTTTCTTAGGGAGAACCTTTGGCCTGCCTTTGGACCTTATGCACTTTTAGTACTGGGTGTTTAGGCTGACAAAAATCATGTGATTTCGCTGGATATATCCTGTTATAAAACTACAGTAACTGCTGTATCTATGTGAATTTTAACTGGGCACATTTAAGGGTTAATTGCTTTTCTCTCGTCTCTCTTTCCTGCTTTTTTAAAAAAACTAAATATAAGATTTGAGTGCCTGGATCTTACAACTCTTCCCTGAGAAACACCCTGGCCAGTTTGTTTGCTTTCCCATGAAAATCGTATTTTCCTTTGTGAGCGGTTTGCCTTTGTTATCTTTTTATTCTGCTATGCAACCAATAAATACCAGCATTTTCCTGTGCACAGCCACCGCCTTCTCTTGCTAGGATAACAGCAAAGATGCTTGTAAAGATAAACAAGGCCTCAACAGGTCTTGTTTTCAGTTCCTACTGCCAAAGCCTACACTTACAGACTGCCCAATGATAGTAATACACTCGGTGGCAAAGGAGAAATTACATGGGAAAAGTCTATAGAGTTTTTTTTATTTTTTTTTTTTTAAATGATGTTTTTTCTGAAGTGTGTAAGCAGTCAGCATGGCCGGAGGCAATGAAACAAAACTCAAAATTAGTAGCAGAAAGCGGTGCCTGACGTGACTTGCACATAGTGCTGCCCATTTCAAAGGTCAGCATGGAGTTTGGGCCGTGCAGAGCACCATAAGTATGCCAGAAAAGCACGTCCTACACCAAGGCTTGTTGTGAATGTGGGGTCCAGGCTTTGCTTAGAATGTCTCTAAACATCCTTGGACAAAATCTGGAGCTGAATTTGACATGGAGTTAATCTGATCTCAGACACTTCATCATAGTAACCTAACTGCGGAGGAGAGAACAATACTTCTTTTAGGCATTTTTATCTCTTTTTGGAACATCATGGAGCATAAGTGCAAAACTGGGTCCTTGATATACAGGAGTGAGCATTTTGATGTGATTACCAAAATCTTCTGTTTGGGCAGTGCTAATGACAGGCACAGCTGAATAAAGAAGCGTGGAGTAGTGCTCTGGTATCACAGCGTCACATGCAGCTGAACGGGAGAGATTTCCTTCCAGTAAGAGGATTGAGGTGGATTCTGCAGCAGTTTACATGCTCATTGGAAGAGAAATTCAGTGTACAATTCTGCAAAGCATTTGTGACTTTTGTTAAGAGATTTAAGTGGAATTTAAATGTGCACATCTCTTTCGGTAGGTATCTTGGTTCTTCTAATATACAGATGTCCTCTTCCGTATGGATTATCTGAAATCCATATGGAATATATATATATTTTTTTTTCCTGCATTTGATCAAGAGTTCATCCTTAGGTTTCCCATGCTACTTCTGTAAACAAACGGTGGAAAACAGCAAGAGCCCCCATATGATTTATTTGGCCACTGCATTGTGGCTATTCTTGAGAAAGTGGTGGGAACATTTTTCTCATTCCTAGCTGGGTCTTTTCCCTCATAGATACAGAAGGGGTGATAGACTGCACAGTAACATTTGAAAAACAGTCTGATGAAAAGAGCTGATTTCTTGCTTCAGTGAGTTTATGAAGCACTTAATATCAAATCTGATGTTCTTAACGTTTACATCTTGTAGCAAGCTTGAAAGGCATTTTGAGTTTTCTTTTTTTTTCTTTTTTTTGCTTCTCTCTGTGTGTTTTTAGGCAATGCCAGCTGGTTTCCGCACATTATGCAACAAAAACTCTCTCTGCGTTAGCAGACAATCCTGCACTAACGAACTGATAGAGCAGCTTTTTGCTGGCAAGTCCTTAGGTGCCGAGTCAGCAGCGCGTTGGTAGGCGCTGGTTTGAGATGCGCAGAGGCAACAGGGCCAGGGAGAGTCTGCAGGTGAAGCGCAGGCCAGGGCACCACCGGTCACTGGGCACTCATTTGAGCTTCTCTGACGTGCCCTTGGGGAGAGAATGTCCTGATAAACTGTGTGTTGCCTATACACCGTGGCGAAAAAGGAGCAGAACTTTTAAAGGCTTGGTAGGGGCATTAGGGAGTGCCTGGAAAACAGTGAACTTGTACTAAAGGACTGGGTTCTCTCGGGACTTGGATGCAAACTGCGGACAAGGAGAAAGGGCATTACTTGGCAGCTTGGTCTGCGCACTTTAAAGAGCAACGTTGTTTGAAATTCCGAGAAAATGTAAAAAACAAAACCTTAAGTTTGGGGATGCACATTGATTAATGAGAAGTGCAGGAAAAACATTACTGCTTGCAGAGAGCCGATGCTGTTTTTTTGACTCATTTTACTAAAAGGAGATGACAAATGTAGCCCAGTCAAAGCCTGCAATCTCAGACCTTTCTTTTAGATAGCCTTTGGATATCTAGGTGGATTTCCATGTTTCCCTCCATCATGAAGTTTGAAAGTGTATGTTGGAGTCATTTATTTTAAAATGCATCGTATTAGTTTAAAGAAAGCAATGTCTATCTAGCATGCACAATTACATTAGGAATACTTAGTGTAACAAAGCCAGTTGTTTTTGACTTCATTCTTTTTAACTGATAAGTAAAAATGCTGGTTTTTTTTTGTTTCGTTTTTTGGTTTGTTTGTTTTGGAGGTGGAGAGGAGGTTCAGAAGAAGAGACTAAAGGATAATCTTGGAATATTGGGAATTGCTCAAAATAAATATTTAAGTAAAGAAAAAAATTTAACTAAGGTGAGAAAACTAAGCAAAATTTCCTACTGGAAAAGAGTGCACTTTCTGCATCAGACGTTGCAGTTCTTCTGAAATCCTTAAATTCCATCTCACTGAAACATACAGTTGAGCAGCTCCATAGGGATTTATTTCCAAGGGAGCTCCATTTGTATGGAGACAGTCCGGTCTGGTCAGTTAGGATCTGCTTTTGGAAAATGGGAGCTCCCCTTCTAGCTGGTCCGTGCAGACAGTCCTGAGGGGTCGGTGCCCAGCAAGGATGCGACACGAACACAGACCGTCCCAGGCTGGTACGGCGAAGAGAAGAGAAAACACGGAGATGGGTGATCCCAAGGGCCTGTAACCCGCACGTGTCTCATGAGCTGGTTTGGATGAGAGCTGCAATTACCCGGCTGCGGATCGACTGTTTATGGAGTTGTTCTTATGGCTGTGCCTGTAAATCAGGTGCCTGCTGAGAGGCTTCAGTCCTAGGGCTCCTTTTATAGAGAAACGTAGTGGGGAATGCTCCAGTTAAGCTATCCCATCATTTCCATCATTCCCAGCTGCTGAGGAGAGTGTGGGAATGAAGCAATATAAT
Organism: Nothocercus julius; assembly: GCA_013398735.1. Lineage (NCBI taxonomy): Eukaryota > Metazoa > Chordata > Aves > Tinamiformes > Tinamidae > Nothocercus > Nothocercus julius. The sequence continues at coordinate 822,093 of VZSV01000067.1, read as the reverse complement.
CTTGAGTGCTGTACAGCCCAAGCACTACAGCAAAAAGCAAAAGCACTCCGTTTCATTCGGAGAATATTTTGAGATGTGGAAGGACCTAAGAGGACAAATGGAAGCTTTCAGCCTGCCTGTGCCCCCCATATCTCCCTTCTCTCTGCAAAATAGTCCCCAGTTTTTGTCTAGCCCAAGCACGGACTCCTCTTAGCAGGTGACAAGAGCATCGGTTCAGAATCATTCCAGGGTGCGAAGTGCTTGCTATATCACTGGCACTGCTTCCAGTTCGTATTCAGATGGAATTTGGATTTGAGAATGAAAGCAAGCAGTCTGTGTGTGGGTCCCTGTAAATACAACTTTGCAAATAATGCTAAGTGAATTTTTTGAGCTGCTTCACATAAAGTGTATGGTGATTGATAATATTGTCCTGTATCAGCTAGAAGGACCATTTTCTGTCCTAAAGGTGTTTTGTCCTAAAAGTGCCTGCTTACAAAGGAAAAAGAAATGCAAATTCCTTAAACTGCATGAAAATTAACAAGTTATTTTTTTCCGTCAGTAATGCTATTGTTATGTAGTATTTATATAGTGCTTTATATTTTCAAAATATTTTCCAAGCACTAATTAACCAGACCTGACTAAACCAAGCTTCATAAGAATGAAAAATTTTATGGAAATTAAGTCACTGTTACCCAGTTTTACCTGTTTCTGAATGATTTGTGAGTCACTTTTTATACTCCTGAAAGTACTTTCTAAAACATTTAAAACAAATCCCACAATAATATTGCTTAGTATCTCTGAAAACTGTTTCAGTTAGAACAGAGGTAGGATTTATAACGTCAAGAACTAATGACAGCACAGATGAGTGGCTTTGGAGAATGTGAATGCTGTTTTATCACCTAGAGCTGTGCATAACTGTTTAAGCCAATTTAATTCAGGTAAAAGTGTATGGATGGAAGGATTACCCCTTTAATTTGAAGTCTATTTAGAAGACAGAATATTTGACTCAGGGAGGTTTTGGGGGGAAGATTTCATTTTTGTCTTTATTTTTTAAACATAATCTTTTAAGAGAAAAAATTGCTGAGAAATTTGCCTATAGACGATGAAGTATGAAACTGAGGCAGTTTATTGTGGCCGTAGCCCAGAGCCTTCTTGCACTGTCCTAATGCAGGATCCAGAGGCAAATATGTCCCCAACTACCCCAAGGACCTGGGTCCGGCTGTTGCTTTTAGCCTTCCACAGTGAGCCGAGGGTCAGACGAAAATGCCGGTTGTTTTGCTCCTGTGAGGCTTGTTTTGTTTTCTTTTAACATTTAATGCCTCCAATAATTGATTCTTTCAACATCTCCTGGACGCTTTAACGTGTGCCGCTAATGTCCCCAAAAGCAGAAAGGTGATCCGTTTGCATCATGGTGACTGGGATAACAGGCCAAGGTGAAGAAGTGGAATATCAAATGCACACTGGGAGTTCTTCTCAGTTTTACTGTTTTATGTTCCTGAATACTAGGATTTGCTTTTCTGATGTTACAATATTAAATACAAATACTGTGGCTGATGAGAGAGGAGTTCTGTGGGCAAGAAACCTAATGTCCTAACCTTGTGTCACACATCTCTCTCCTCCATGAAAAGGCAGCAGATGACTAGGGAGAGTTCTTAACATCTTAGAGTTTTCCACCTATATGTATTTTAACTTCTTGTCTTTGGTGGAGGTCTCTGGTGCTGCTGTAGCTGTTTGCCCACAGCAACTGGCTGGTGCCTGTTATAAATTCCTGTGGTTGTCCCATTATTAGTGGGAACAGCAGAGTAATCACAATTTTTGATGTCTAAGGGTGTAACTCCACTGGCAACTTATATCTGTTCTTATGTGAGCATACAATGCGTTTATAGCCTCTTTCTATTCCTATTACCTTGCCATGGGGGCCTTCCTGCAAAAGAAGATTAAGTCTAAAAGCACCAAGCAACAGTCCTTAAAACATTAGTAAAAAGTCCTTAAAACACTACACCACCTCCTTACCCAAAAGATTTCATTTTCACCTTGATCAGTGACTTCAGTGAGGGCACTATGCGTGGGTTTTATTTTATGCTTTTGCTAGCACTTTGGAGATAGCACCATGAAGGATGTGAACTAAATTCTTTTCCTTCTCCTGGAGCATCACTTAGCCTATATGCTACATTTCATGTGGAGGAAAAAGCGTAGGGAAAAGACACTGGGTTTTGATAGATGTCCTTGATGCAGCAGCGCCGTGGACGTTGTTTGTGCAGGTGTTGCTCAATACCAAGGAAGGGATTTGCTTGTGTCTCTGCTCTCCTGCCTCAAGCGGCCTGTGTCGGTCTGCAGCAGTGCTGATGGCCTTTTGCGTATAAACCAAACACGTTTGACAGGTTAATTAATTAAGAAGCAATAAAACCAGTGCTACAGTAATCTATAATGATCTTGCAAAGCTCAGAGTATATCATGCTATTTATAGAAATTGGTAGCACAGATAAATCCATTATGTGCAATGGTGATCCGATTCTCAGTTTTGTGCCGTGGTCAGAACATAATCTGAAATGGCCATAGTTAAGGGAGGCTGCCGGGAGCGAGGTCCCTGGTGGAGCCTTCCTCCCCGGGCACAGGAAATAAACACCACGCCGCTTCGGAGCCTGGCATCCAGGCTTCTGCCACAGGAAAATATGCAATTGGATTAAACTTATCTCACTAACTATTGAGAAAAATGAAAAAGGAAGAATTCAGATCTTTTAGAGAGTTTCTAGGCAACCAAGAACTTAGTCAAAGTAAAAAAACCAGACATTGCAGAGAGGTGTTTTAACTGGTATTTCCAAGAAGGCAGCAGCTGAGACTGAAGGCTTGAAGAACAGCAGGCTTAATAATAACTGAATATTTAGTGTGCTTTTCTTATCTAGGAAAATGATAGTTTAGTGACTGGCAGTGGTGGCATTTCAGCCCCACATGCAACAAACCCTTTGCTGTACAGAAGCAGGATGGTAATTCCTGGTCTGTCTGTTGCTGTGCTAAAGTGCTTTTCAAACTCAACCGTCAGTATTTCCCTAGTGCTCTTAACCCCTCGGCCTGAAACATTCCTGTATATGCTACGAGTATTTAATCTATGTCTTCAGAAATCTTGTTTCCTCCCCAAAAATGTAAGCTCTTGGTTGACTAATGGCTGACTAATGTTGTGAATCACTCAGAAGCCCAGCTGGCTGTATATTCTCTAGTAAAGGTTTCTTTTAAATGGGAGGCTGAATAATAGCATCATCTCGAGGCGCTGCTAGCAAACATGCTGACAGGAACACCCGGAAAAATGGGCCTTAAAGATGCCCATTTCTATAACTCAAACTTGAAAGAGAATTGCTGAGTGCAACACTTCATTTGTTTCGGGAAGAGCAGGAATGCAGAGCAGGGGTTTTTCTTATGCACTTCCAGCTCTGGCTGCAGTGTAGCCACTGGATGACGGGGGGAAAGCCACAAAACCCCCTTTGGCGAAGGGGCAGCGTGTGATCTTCTGCAGTGGGTCTCCATCCTGAGCATTTTCCACGTGACCCTCTGGACAAATAAGCAAGGTCATTGTAAAGTCTGGAAATCACTCGTTTCCTGGTATTGGTCCTCCTGTTCTGTAGCTTTTTTCTTTGGGTCTACTTGGGTAATCTCCATTTCTATAATTCAGATTTACCTTGATTTTCAATTAATGGCAATTCCTGTGCCCTTACTGGGGGAAAAGATTGCTCCCCTGCGTTCGTTTGAATTCAATATAAGTGAAAGATGTCTGAAGTAATGTGAATTTAAGTGTCCCTGTTCCTGCACTGAGCACTGTTGAATCTAGCTAGTGGGAGGAGAGTGAGAAGTCTTTTAAGGTTTTTATTTTTCCTACAGAAATCTTTTTTGCTAATGTCAATATAACTTGCATTTACGTGCCAGCTACAGGCGCACAGCTCAAGGCAAGGTGGGAATTGACTCAGTCTCAGAAAGAAGCTTACCTTCTCCTTAAAATAAAATAAGGAAACATCAAACTTAACAGACACTTTTTTTGAGTCTCTCTGGGGTCAGTTATAAAAGCCCAGTACACTTAATCCTAGGGCATCAAATAATACAGAATAGGCAGTTAGTCAGGCATTGGTAGCAAACCCCAAAGAGCTACATATACTTTTTAAAAGATTGGTGAAAATGTATTTATGGGCAAAGTGTCCCGTACCTGCTTATCTGTTGCACTCACTGCATTTTCTTATTTGAAATCATTTTGGCCTTTGGCCTTCCAGTTCCTTTAAAAATTATTCAATGCATGTCTATTTTATTTGACATAAAAAAATCAACCCCAGAGGAGATGATTTTGTGTGTTAAAAAGTATTTAAAAGTAAATTCAAAATAAGAGTAGTTCTTCATCCCTGAAACATTGGGAATTATCAGAACTTTTTTAAAATAACCCCTAAATCTTTGCCTCCAGGATCACAGATGTCAATGTGAATTTTTACCATGGATTAATGGGAGTAGAATTGAAGCTTGAGCTTCCCTCAGACCTCATCCTGGAAGGCTTTTAAACTCAAAGCAAATTAAGTACTGTGGAGAGAGTGCAAGATAAGAAAAAAAGAAATTCTTCACTTGTATTATTATATTACACATGCCCATAGTGCAGTGTTTTATGTGTCTGTAGCAGAGATAATATCTTCTGCAATTATTATCATCTTGAAATTAATTGTTATGGGGATCTAATAGCTTTGTTGTGTAAGGCTGTTCTAACAAGCACAGGGGGAATTTTATGTAGACATTTGAACTGTATCGTCCAACATACAAACCTCTGCAAATTTTATTAAATTTAGTCCAGGAGGAGAATTTGATTCTGAAATAATTTGAAGCAGAAATGTGTGGAGAATCCTTGCCATGAAGAGTTTCCAAAAGGGCTTCATTCTGACTGAGCAAAACCAGGAATTCAACACTCTTGGTGATTAAACATTCTGAGATTTCTATATGGGGTGGTCAAAACTGTTTTAGGGATGGATTTTTTTTTTTTTTTTTTTGGTAGAACTAATGCATTTGGTTAAACTTGATTAAATAATACTCAACTCTTCCAAAAATGAAATCCTGACCAAATCCCCTCCGTTTTGCTAAGTATTTCAATTTTGACTGAACAGTATTATCAAAAAAGATATATATTTTTTTCTCTTTCACTCTCCTTCTGGACATCTGAATGAGGCCTTGGAGTTGCTCAGTGCCATCCGTACCTTCCTTTTGCTGCTCAGTGAAAGTTTTCCTGTCATTTAATGCTGAAAGTAAAAATGGGTGAAAGAAACCAAAAGAGAATTTGCTATTGGTGGGACAAAAACAATGACATTTTGCAAGATTCTATGAAAGCAATGTGACATGGCAGTTTTTGAGAAGAAGCTCTGTGAATGCCATTAATATTTATGATGCATTCAAGAAAACAGCTATTGTGTGCCACATCCATCAAAGATAAGAATTGTATTCAACTGTGTTGGATGATAAACACTGACTGACAATAGCTGGAGATTATATGAGGGATTTCATACTCATGTTTTATGCCTGCTTGAGTAAAACCACCATGTTATTCCACTGTGTGGCAATAATTTTCTCTCATAACATCAGATACACTTGCTGATTCTTGCTACCACTCTAGTCCAAGCCCTTAATGAAGAGGCAGGGTGTGCTGATGCCAAGTACTTGGAGATCCTCCTGCAAGCTTCTGGGGACCCAGTCCTAACAGCAGCGTTCTCCACTAATCCCCCCCTTGGAAATTACTCCGCAGCGTACCAAATTGCAATGATTTGACCACGCATTGCTAGTTGTTTTCAGTTTTGCTGAGAGCTGACGATTAGCCCATGAGATGAAGGTGCTTCCCAGTGCAGCAAGCTGCCTTTCTGCCTTCATCACTCTTCAAAAAACTCCCTCTTGCCGGGCTGCCAGGAGCGGGGCTGAGTTGCCGGCGCTCTGGGAGCTCCTGCTCTGCCTCAGCCTGGCCTCTGTCTTCTGATAATCTGCCTAGAAGCATCATGACCCCAGCTTTGATTTTTTTGCTCATTGTCATGCCATTGAAGAGCAGTTTTAGCAATGCTCCAGGCAGGGATTTACTGGGTGGAGGTAAAGGGAGCATCGCTCTCTACTCCTGCTTGTGGCCGCTGGCTGACTTGTTGCACAGACAGCCGTGATGCCTTGTCCGTGATCCCGTGTCCCGTCGACGCCGTGTCTGCTCCTGGAATGGATCTTGCCAGCACGGAGCGTGCGTGCGTTGCCTCTTCCACGTTCATTGCCTGGGAGTGTGATGCTCTGGAGATGCTTCTTGGTGAAGACCAGACAATTGATGACTGAATTTTGCACTGCACGCCCACATCTTTGGAAAGAAATTGTAATTCAGAGGGGCACTTAGATGGACAAGCACCTTCCCTTAGGTGTTTCTCCATGCAGCTGTGCTGGGAGTTGCTCTCTTTGAGATCCTCTGATGGAAGTTCAGTGCGAGCCAAGGGAAGGATCCCTTTACAAGCTGCCAAGAGCAGCGGGACCTTCTGCAGGCCAGGGCTGAGGGAGCTTCTCAGCAGAGCGGTTGCGAGCAGGGGAAACGGAGCCAGCCCAAAGTGCCGGTGAAGAGCACCCAGGGCAGGGATGCACAGCACGCTGGAGGAAGCTACAGACCTGCTAACGCTTACCTAAACTGAGCGATCTTCTTGGTCCTTAACCACTCGCCGATAATTTGGCTCGTCTGTAATTCTTTTCCAGAAAGCTCATTTTGGTTTTATCGACGATTAACTTGGTATTTCAGGCTCAGTCTGCAGTTGATTGGCCTGTAATTTGAACTAAAGCCCTCATCAAAAGGGCATCTTTTGTAAAACAGAGAAGAAATCTCAGAGATACTGAAATTACTGTTAATTAAATCAGCACATGAATGTAATGGGAACACGTAGCAAAATGATATTTGTTTTTGAACTGTTCTGCTAGCTGGAGAGTAAGTCCTATTAAGACTGTTTAATTGTCAGCCTGTATTAATAAGATGTACCACGAGCTGCGTCCCTTCTGCAGGAACTAATTTTGTGCTGTGTGTCCACATTTGAGTGATGCATTTTATTCTTAGATTATGCGGGCAGAGCCATATTCTTGCCAAGCATATGCAGCACCGTATTTCTTATGTACATATTGTTCCACTGAAGGGTTTTTTTAAAGTCATTTGTATTGAAGCTACCCCTTGCTCAGAGCTGGCATTGACCTTAGTGTAGTTGCTTCCGATTTACATAGCATCCACGCTGGGATATGGAGGCTATGTAAATTATTTTACGTGCAATTCCTATTTTTTAAATTCAGTTAAAACAGCATCGTAGAGCTGGAGCAGAGCAGCTATCAGAGAGCTCCTCGTTCTGTGGTGGCCAAGGGGCCACAGTGACAAGGGTTTTGTCCTTGCCCGCCAGCCTTGCTGAGCTGCAGGGCACTTTGCTCGTCCCTGATCCCGGGGAGACCTTTCTCCTTGTTCTCTTTCCTTGCAGTTGGGAACAAGGCAAGCCATGGAATGTTGACCTGGCTCCGAGATACAGGGGAAGCCGCGAGGCTTGAAGTTTGCTAAGAAGAAACCACAGGGCCATTTGGATGCTGCAGGATTTTGGTACTCCCAGCACGGGTTAGGCACTGCTCGAGCTTTACGTGGCAAAAGGCGGATTTGATCCGTGTGCTGTCTCTTCCTTGGAGCAGGGACATCAAAATGTGTTTGATTGCCCACAGAGTAAAAAACACCTCTTGTTCCAGCCTCTGTTTCGAGGCTGACCTTAATTTTCAAAGGGACAAACGCGCTATTGTGACCCGTGCCAAGGTAGGGAGCGCTTCTTGCGGGTTCTTGCTTCTTGGTTGCCGGTTCAAATCTAACGCCACCAACAAAAATTAGAGCTTTTCACCATATATCATCTAGTTTCCAGCGACCAGCAGTCTATGACTAAAGCAACCGTCCAGCCGTACCTTGCTGCATGTTTCATCCCTTGGAGGTGCTTGAGAGAAGTAAATTCGGAGTCCTTTTGGTGAACCGGGTACTTCGTTGTCTCGCAGTCTGCCCGTGGGGTCGGGTCCCCCCTCCAGCCTTTCTGCTCCTCTCAAGTGCTGCCCAGGTGGGTCCAGTCCCTTATTCAGTAGCACTTTTCTAGTGGCCTGTAATGCACATGGGTACCTAGGGACTTCATCTAGCTCAGCCTAGAAAGAGCCCACTCAAGAATTGTTGAGAAACGTGTCTTTGGATGGTTAGGATAGGTCGGTCTGTTTATCAATTTATATTTAGCAGTTATTTTCAGTTGTATATTCGCCATCTTAAATTTTAGATTAGTTATTGGATAATAAGCTACGTTGCTTGTTTCTTAGTTGGATGATTTGTATAAGAAAATAGTTGCAAGCTCTGTTTCTCGTTGTATAAGAGCTTTTGTGCCGTGGCTGCCGGTTACCTGATTACGTGCTCAAGCAAAAGAGAACCAATGCTTTATGGTCTCCATAGATTGTAATATGAATTTTGAACCGCAAGTTCAACTAGTTGCAGTTGGTGGAAAAGTATTTTGGTTAGAAATTTTATATTCTAGTAAATAAAATAATTCTGATAAATGAGTCATTTTCAAGTTTTCCTGACTGGTCATGAGCAGTTCACACAGAGGAAAAGGAATGCAAAATTCATCAAATAAATTATTCATTATATTCGCTCAGCTATAGCTAACAGTGAATTGTCTAGACAGTAATTACTAATATTTAACCTACATATGCTCACATTAACATTATTGTGTGGATAGCTTCAGTATACAGCAGCTTGAGATAATGGTAATGGATGTAAGTCAACTAGCAGGTGATTTTAATTGGGAAATTATATTGGATTTTTCTATTGAACTTCCATAAAACATTACATAAATATTGAATCTCCTTAATGTTTTCCTCTGGTTGAAAATATAGGCACATAGAGTTCTGTGCTAATTTGATCAGTGGATAAGCAAACATCTTTTATTTTTTAATTCTGTTGTAAAAGTCTCAAAAAAAAAAAAAAAATTAAATTCTAGAGAGTCTATGGGCAGTCTGATACAGCAGCACAAACCGTGAGCCTCATGGATCTGTCGGCACGGAGCGATAGCACAAACCAGTTGTGAGGTTTTTGGGTGTACCAGAGAATATTTTTTTATATTTTTTATATATAAATATTTTTTAACTTGTTTGCAGGAATTTCTATTATTATTACAGTTAATCAGAGAAAATTAGGTTGGCAACACAGAATGTACTCAAATGTATTTGATATCGAATTGTCTGCCCTGGGCACTATTTGCAGTTGGTACCTTTGGGGTGCGTGATCGATTGCTCTGAGTTGATCAGAAATTGTCATTTATCAGGTTCCTCTATTTTGCCTAAGGTACCTCATCTTCAGAAAAGCACAGCAGCAAATCCCTGCAAATGATGGGAAATGGTGCAAAAAAACAGGTCATCATAAAAGATGGTTTGCATAAAGTTTGGTTTTGTGCATGCCAGTTTAAGCTGCATCCTTTGGGATATATTTTATAGGGAGGTGCATTAAAAACTAACTATGTGTGTCTCCCATTAACGCTAAGACAAGCTGTGATTCTGACAGTTCTCTGTGTTCTTAATGTTATCTTAATGCAATTTGATTTGATATTTAATTGCAGTAATTTAATTAATGTTACTGTAAATAAAAAGGGTACACTCTGCCCTCCTACACATACAGATATGCACAGCAAGCAGCTCCAGTGGCTCCTGTGAGACTTCAATTTATGAGCCTTAGAGCAGAATTTAACCCTCAGGAAGTATGATAAAATGTCCAGATCTCCGAATGACCCTGTAATGGTGTTTGCATTGGAAATGTTATAGGATTTGCTCAAGCCTACAGAGGGAGAGTGGCATTTAAAAATCAAACCTACAGTTTCTTCCTCCCTGTTTCTTGTACACTAAATAGGTCACAGAATTGCCTCCTTCTATAGCAGATTTCCTTTTCCAATTTGTTTAAAAAGACTGAGTTATTAGCAGAACTTTTAATAATGGGATAACTTCTTATTAAAATTGTTACAGAATCTAAGTAGCCCAATGAGTTACTTAGGAGCCATAGATTATAGGTGTTTATAGTCTTCTCTCTTGATGAATGGAAAACCTTCCCTAATACATGCTACTTGTTGTGTTACACATTTAAAATGCATATTAAATATTGATTAGACCCTTATAAACCATGTATTAATATTAAACCATTTATTAAATATTAATTTATAATAATTTGTAATATAAAATGTGACCTAAAATCATTAGGGTTACATGTTGTACAAGTTAATAGTGGCAAATTTGAGAGGGTGATAAGCACATGAATTAGGGGATTGAACTCATAAACTGCTTTCTTAGTATCAGATATGCAGGACTCCCTTTGAATTTAGGCATTTTCCCAGAGCATCGTCTTTTTTAACTCTTTTCTAAAACCTACTTATAAACAAGAGGTGACATAAGGCAAATTCTGATCTATGAGCTAGGCTGCATTATGTTTCCATGATTTTTAGAATAGCTCAGAGCTATGAAACTATGGCCCCAAGTATTTGTATGAAGGAGCATCGTGTATTCACGTATGGAAAAGAGGTCCACTGTTCTGCTGTAGTAGATCACACAGATATTGTATTGACGCTAATGAAATTACCCTGTCTTCTCTATATATTGTGTCACAGCCGGCTATTTCTGAATCAGCCCCTCTATTGAATGAAGTTCAGGATAAGTAATTCCCCACTTCGTGCTAATTGCCCTCTTAAGCTCTTAAGCTTAGAAGTAAATGGCATTTAGGTCCCTCCAAATCCATATCTGGGGGAAGTGGAATATGAGCAAGAATCTGTGCCTGATTTTGCCTTGCCATGCGTTTGCGCCGTCATTTACCTGGGTAGTATTGCAAATCTCTCTGACATACTTTGCAAGTAGCTTTTATTTTGGAAATGGCACTTGACCTCTAAGGATAGCCCGGATTTGTTCGCACCACCATTCCGTTGTGATTAGCAGGAATTTTTAGACATGCAAGAGTCAACCCAGGCTGCAATAGTGATGTATCCTGGAAAGCGGCCGCACCCTGACATTCAGCGTGGGAATGAGGAGCACAACCCCTCCGGCAATCATGGCAATCGGTGGCCTTTTTGTTATGCGAAGGGAAAAAATAAGGGATAGAGGGAAACGGAAATACAAAAACCAATACAAAACAGTGATTCATCGGAATTCTTTCTTTCAAAACATCTTCTGCATTTTCCAGCTGCTTCCCTCCTGTCACATCTCACTTCTCAGATAAACACTAGAATTTGTCAGACTCTGTCTTTGCTTCTGCAGTTTTCATTCACTAGTCAGTGCCTGGGTCTGACCCTCAGCTCTTAAAATCCCACCAATTAAGCAAATTCCAGAGAGGCATACAAGGCGAATCAGAGGGTAGAAATGTGATTTAGCATGGAGCGCTCGGCATGACAAATCATCTTTGTGCCTGGGCCTTACTCGTTCTGCAGCGAGTTGGGCTTAGAAATGCCAAGAACGAATGCAGCCATGTCCCAGTGCCAAGTGCTCTCATCAGCTCTTCCAAGACTCCTGAGACTCTATAGCCTCTCCTTACTCACAAATTGCAACCACTTTGCAGCTTGACCTGTATGCGCAAGTAACCTCCTCCCTCTCTGGAGGAGCCTGACCACATTGCACTGCAGAGGGAAGGCAGAGTGTGAGGTGGGCACTGATTCCTGATTTCTGTGGGTGGAAGAGGTGAGATATCCTGATGCAAAATGTTTCCAAAGTGTGCTCAACTGTACAGGGGAAGGAAAGGTTTTTTGAATGGTTTCCCCTTGTGAATTACTCCAGGAGAAGGTTGTCTCAGATGCTCCCTGCTACAGACAGCTGGCCAGCATTTCATTAGCAAAGGAATTTCCATGCATTGGAAAAGGAAATGATATTAATCACATGCATGTGTGTGTTTGTATGAGTCTGTGTCTTGAGTTGCCTTGGGAACAAGGGGAGAGAGTGCCCGGAGCCAAAGCAGAGTGTGGGTTTAGGGAGTGCACGTGCTGCTGTCAGAGCCCCTCCGAAACCATCACCTTCCTTCATCTCTTCGTTGAGCATCTCTCTGCAGACAGCGGCTCTCAGAGCGAGTGTGCACGTCCCATGGAGAGACATGGAAAGCTCAGCTTATTGCTGATCGTGTTGTTGAATAAATCAGTCGACATCCTTGAAGTTGCTAATATCATGCAAAAGCAATGCAGGCTTATTATCAAAAATACTGGCAGTGCTCCAGATGTCCATTAAAGTTGTAAGATATGAAATATGATGAAACTATTCACATTGCAAAACAAAGTGGACAAATTTACCTTACATGTAAGAACAGCTGGTTCAGCATATTGGTCTCAAAAACTCAGTATGCTAAAACAGCTGGCCCAGTGTTTTGGAGGTTAATCTACTCAATTAATCATTCCGTGCTTTCTTTCACCACGTAATATTGTTCTTGCCTTTTGTGGTGGGCATGTGGACAAGAAGAATAGCGGTGAGGTCTCCAGCATCAGTGAAATGCATGTCAGAAAACCTGCGTGAAACGCAAAGCTCTCTTCAGGCAGAGCCTGGGCGTTGCAGGGGTGCTCGTGTTGTCAAGACAAGTGAGCTGTTTTCAGTGTCCTATGGTGGTTTCTAAAGCGCGAGCTTTGGTGGGGAGCGTTTTCATGCAGAGCCTCCGGCGGGACTGGTCCATGGGGCAGGATGCTCCCTTCAGCCGGGCCCCTGGGAGCCCTTGGAGCAGCTGGAAGTGGCACAAGAGCGCCCTGCCCGGGGCAGTGCCCCCGCGCACGGCTCGCGGGTGCCGATGCTCCGAGCGCCTCGGGAGATGCGCTCTCGCCAGGGTCGGAAAATCACCGCAGAAAAAGGCCACTGCCGCTCCCACCCTGTCTGAGGTCATTTACTAATATTTTATGAATGAAGTCCCAGGACCCGCCGTGTTTACAGCTTATTCACTGCTTTGGAATAACGGGTGAATGCCCAGCGGCCGCTGTCAGAAAAATCCTCTGGCAGCCCGTTTCTCCAGGAATAGGTAAAACCTAAACATGATTTCCAACCTTTCTAAATATCACTGCACATGTAAAAATAGCAAAATCTTTATGTATCATATCCCAGTCCTCCTTTCATGTCTGCGTTGGTTTTTCTTAATCAAACGCAGAGTTTCTGGCTGTGTTTTCCACAGGAGACTCTGCAGAATAAGTGGGATGAGTTATCATAAAAGTTAGTGGTATGTAGACTCTAACAACCTCTGCACAGCTTCACTTAATAGATTCTAAAGCCTTTTCGTCAGAACTAATTTTCCCAGATTTTGACTTCATTCCCCTCTGGAATGAATAGCGTTGCACGCAGGAAGAAGGATTTTCACATCCAATCTCTCTTTATAAGATTCTTGGCCAGCAAAGGAGCAGGACGAGCTTCAGAGAGGGGGAAGCTGCTGCAAGCTGCAGTAGACTGCTCTGGCTTCACCCATCCAGGGTTGTCTCTGTGTCCAGCTGTCATCACTCCTTGGCCGCACCAGCACCCAGTGCTGCTCCTCTTGGATCTCATCCCTCTTTCCACTTGTCACCAGGAAGAAATCAGGTTGCGGCTTTATCCTGGGTTGCTCTCGGTAACAGCTCCTGTCAACCTGTGCTGTGTATGAATACCAGAGTTCACCTGAAATGTTGCTGAGGGGAAAAACAAAGGCAACAACTTGTACAATTGACTTCATTAACCAAAACAGAAAAAAAAAAAAAAAAAAGTATTAAAATTCCAGCTCCTGCTGCATTTAAGCGAATGTGGCCTTTTGGTAGTAAGTTAAATGTCAGTGTCATTTAATAGAAAATGGAAAACAAATAGAAAAATGTTTCATGTTGTTGTTGCAGCTGTTTGACTTGAGAGGTTGGGATTTGTTTGCCCAATTTGTGTCGTGTTGGCTATGAGAAGAAGAAACATTTGTCCTTCCAAGCTAACCTACAGCAGCACAGGAGAATGCAGAGATGCAGGGTGAAACTTTGCTCATCTTCTGCTTTTTGTTACAAGATGCCTTCTGGCATCAGAAACACACACAAATCATCCTTGGGCTTTTGAAAAAGGATGACTTTGCACTGTAGCAAAGGAATGAAGAAGATATAGGTATGAAAACACTTTTTTTGTATCCAAATCATATGCGTCCATTTTCAGATCATTCTGTTTCATGTTCTGTTCATATCAAATTTGAAATTGCACCAGGGAAAACGAGATTCGCGTAGCTGTCTCTGTGTGGACTTTCTTCGTCCCAGCAGGCCCTCAGGCTCAGACTCAGCTGTGGTAGGTGTGTGTCTCACCAGGGTAAATGCCAGAAACTTTTCTCAGTGTAATAGTGGGTAAGCTTTTATTTTATTTTATTTTATTTTATTTTATTTTATTTTATTTTATTTTATTTTATTTTATTTTATTTTANTTTTATTTTATTTTATTTTATTTTATTTTATTTTATTTTATTTTATTTTATTTTATTTTATTTTTTGCAGTTTTTCTATGCCAGAAGACTTGCTAGCATCGGTGCACTTGTACCGATCCAAAAGTCCTCCTGGTACTGTGGCATATTTTGTGGTTTCTGCTGTAGCTGCTGCTTCATTAAGAGTTTCTTTCCAACACTTCTCCATTTTGCTCTAAAAAAGAAAATAAAAAAAGTTTAAATCTAGACTATGTGTTTTAAGATGCATTTAGCACCATAGCAATGAGAGTGGCTTGAAAAGGTTGCTACACAAAGAGACAGTTATAGATATGAATCACATAGCGTTAAATTGATTAAACATATGGCTGTGCAAAATGGGTGGTAAAATGTTGCCGGGTTGTGCCTGGGAACCCTACTTGACGGATCTGAATGACTGTGCAAGGCGAAAGGCCGGGTGTAGGGTCAGGCCTCTCTTCTACTGTTTTCTTCTTCCGCTTCCTTTTGTGTCGGCACCTTCCTGGAGTGATTTTAACTTAAATACACTTGATCTGCCACGCGACCATCGCTTGCATTCCTAAACTGCTGCCTATAAAAGAGCAGAGAAGAAGGATTTGAAGGAATTTCTCGTCTCTCAATGTGAGATGCAGGGCTTGTGCTTTCTTTGGAGAAACGTGGATAGTGGACGAAATCTCCTGGTGGTGGTTAGAGATTTGTGGCACAGGTGATGACTAAAATAGGACTTCACGAATACTGGAAAGAAGAAAAAAACAGGATATATTGCTTTCATCCCATTTGTTGTCACCTGTGGAAGTGCTGCCCATGCGGAAGCCTGTTTCTACCGCTGAGGAGGTGAGGGCCCGTCAGGAAGGGAGACCACGGTCAAATCCATCGAGATGTGAGAAAGGAATGGGCCGAGGAGAAGTGCAAGGGGAGCAGAGCCTGCTCGTGTGTGTTGTAGCTGCACAGAGGTGCTTCCAAGTGGAAGCTCTTCTGGTGGTGCCCCCTGGATGCAACACTTGCTTTGCATTCCTCTCCTCATTTGTCATTCCTTTGCTAAAATAGTGGGTCAAAAATCTGAAGAATGTCTGTTTTTTTTTTCAAGCTGCATCTTCTGAAAAAAGTACCTTCTCTCGCGTTCATCTTCCCGCTTAGCAGGAGCAAGGACGGGGCTGCAAGAGGACCCAGCAGCTGCAGCACGAGGGAGAACGTGGCACTTGACCTGCCCTTCCTCCCACCCTACAACACCAAGCAGTTCAAAATCCCTTCTCCAGAAGAAGGTCTGTGCTGTCGTTTGGAAATACGCCTGTTTCCAGAGGGAGAGCAAAGTGTGCATGGTTAACACAGCCAATTTTAAGGAAGATAAATTTCCTTAATGGAGGTGAATAGCAAATATTCCTTCCATTTGAACATTTAGTAGTGGTGATCTGAATTCGCTTTGCAAGTGAGCTGGACTCTGGTCGTTTTTGTCTCACGTTTAGTAAAATGGCAGCAAATGGGAGATGTTTTCCTCCACCTGGATATGTCGGGAGCAGAGGCAATAGTTAGCTTTAGGAGCAAGGAGCACATGGATTCTTAGCCATGAAGTGGGCTTATCTCTTGCCTCCCTTTTAGAGCATAGTTTGTCTTTCTGGAAGATGAGGATTTTTGCTGTTGCTGCTAATGTGGCAGGTTGTGACGTTTGAATTGAATGATGTCTTAATGAGCTCTAACGAGTAATGACAAAAATAATATTTTGAAAGCAAATATAGAAGGTCTTTTTTCATCTTTCCTTCTGTCCTTCAGTGCCTTCTGTTAAGATACAAAACAAAGTCACCAACTCCTTCCATATAGCTTACGGTTAAAGAAAAAGTGAAGCTACTGCAGAGCCCCTGTTTGGAATGAGCTCGGGGCTGAGGGGTAAGGACAGAGAACTGTTATTAAAATCCTTTAAAGTTCTTTATCAAAGATACATGTGGTTTTTTGGTCTGTATTTGCTTTCATAGAATATCAAGTGGCAGACCTTTGTCTATTTGCAGATTGCTTCTATGGGAAACCAATGATCCTGTCACTTTCTATTGTTCTTCCCGGGAAACACCAGTGTCATCCCCCTTGTTTCAAAGCACCTGTGAGATGACATCAGAAGACCCCTCAAATTAGAGCACCTTGCAATATTTTAATATTAGAGTGATTCTAACCCTCTGTGGCATTTGAGTCTATGCTAGGATGCCGTTACCATTTTCCACTTAAGGCAACAATGTCTTTCCTTCCTTCCTTGCATTCTGCATTTGTTGCTCATTGCTCTTTATATAGTCATCTATATTTCTTTAAAACTACTGGTATTTTGTTTTGCTGCACAGCTGAATTTCAGCGAACCAACCAGTAAGTTGTTTGAGATGTTGCATGTTCAGCATTTTACTTGCCATGCAAAAAGGTCATTTAATAAGAAAAATGTGGGAACTTAAACTGCCCAGAACCTATAGCTTGAAGAGAAAAAGTTTGAGGGTAACCTAGTAGATAAGGCATGGACCTAGGACATAGGGAATAGGGGTTCAGTATCTGCTTGGCCCAATGGGATTTCTTCTACTTCAGTTATCTGTAAAATGGAGGTGATTGAGAACAATTATCTGTTGTCCGTTGCAGAGGTGAGAAATGTTTTTGTAGAGTGGTGTGTGGAAAGAGGAGATACTATGAGCTGTAATTTGTATAAAACAGTCAATGTGTCATTTTTGAACAGAAAAGAGATGAGGACAAAGACGACAAATGAAATAGTTTGATTCTGATTTGATAGGACTCTTACATTTGTGTAACTCTATGGTCTTTGTTTACCCTTGCCCTTGCCAGCACAGCTCAGCGCAGAATTCGGTCAGCCCTCTTTTCTGCTCGCGTGGTCTTGCACTGCTCTTCAGTTTGAGGGAATATGTCTCCCAAAAACTGATGGAGTCTGGAAAAATACTGATGTTCTAAAACCAGTGATTGAACTTTTGAACCACGCAGATGATACTGTCCTAGTCTGCAGGAAATACATACACTGCACAAGGGTTCACTGAGAAATTCAATCACGAAAACAAAAAAAGAGACATTTCTTACGGAGCTTGAATAAAATTGAGGTCATTCTTTATAAAAGCTAAGCACAAAAAGAAGCAGTCAGACACAGGGGCATGTTGGAGCAAGCAAATTCTTTTGAACAGGTACAAGGTGAATTGTCTGAAAAATTAAAATGAAGAGCAAAAATCAAGCCTAGAAGAAGTAGGTGAAGGTAAAAAAAATCCCTAAAGTATTTAGTTCCATTAGAAGATCCTCAAAAACTCGCTTAAATTAAAGGGTATTTTCTTTTGATAAAAATGGCAATATTTAATTTCATTTTTTTCTGAGAAGAAAATATACAAAAAAAATGTATTTTAAGCTTTTTGGTTTTTGATCAAGAAGCAATATTTATTACCTAACAGAACTGTTTATAGGCAGTTCTGAACACATGTGCAGGAGGCATCTTTGGACATATTGGTTTGTTTAAGTGGAAAGCAAAATGCTAGAGGAACTGTAAGAGAAAACTCTGCAAGTAGAGTGCAGTGGTGTAAAAAAAATCTATAATTTTGGAAGAGGGAAGGGATAGTCTTTTGCTCCACTACTAGACATGAAGTCTAAACTGGACTGCATGTGCATTTATGCTTTGCATCCTGTGAGCACCGAGCTATAGCCCATGAAATTACTTGAGCAGGTGAAGTTAGGACATGTAGCAGTCTGGGCCTTACAGATAAGACAGACCATCTTCGAGGGGGGAAAAAGAAGCTGCTTTGGGATAAGCACAGGTCTTTCCTGTCAGATCCACGTTCCTCCGGATCCTCTTTGCAGGAGGATGGATGTGAGCATCCTACATATCTCCTTTCCGTTTTAAACTCCATAATGCACTTCTGAAACACAGTTAAGAGCATGCACTAGTTCTGTCCAGAAAATATGATTCTTTAATAAATGTATTTGGTGAATTATAAACTCTGGCTTTATGCCAGTAGTTGAATTATGCTGAGGTAGAAGATAGAAAACCCCACTCTCCTGAACCTCCTGTAGCAATTTCTAGGCAGCAGTGTTGTCTACAAGAGACTCCGCAGTCTCTTTCCCCATAGCTCATCCTGCTTGGGACTGAGTTTTTAAGCCATAGCCACTTAGTGAAGGGCCTAAGGAAACAAGTTGCCACATCTGAAGCAAAGCAGAGCGAAAATTCGTGCTTTCTCTTGAGATTACGTTCCTGCAGGATGTGAAGTCATGCGTAGACACGCTGTATATTAATTTGTGCATTTTGCTATAACATTAAGCAGCTGTTATTACAGAAGGACGTGGATTTCTGCCCAGGTAGCAGTCACGGTTGATGATGAGCACACAGACTGCAGCAGTAAACTCACGTGATATGCAACCTTATGTTTCAGTGTCTGTAGTTTTGCACTAGTGAAGCTGAAGCCTTTTCAAGCTGGGGAGTTGCCAGCTCTGCTGTTGCACCAGTGGTGGAGAATTGCCTCCAAAACCCCTCTGCAGCCCACTAAGAAGAAGATTGGGATGAGTGGGAAAGAAGCTGGGGAAGTGCTTGGAACAAGTGCTTCCAAATGGCCCTCTAAAATATTGCTGAATATTCTTAAACTGGTGGAATGAAGACACAGGGAAAAAAATTCAGGTTGGAGAGAATATTGTGTCTTTTAATACTGCCAGAGCTCAAATGATTCCAATAGCTCTGTTTCTTACACTGGACAGAAAATGGCCTCCCTGGATTTTTCTGTGGAAAAGGCAGTGCCTTTGAGGAGTGCTGAGATGACTGTTTTGTTGCCATTTGAAAATAATTAACTGTGCTTTGGTTTGTATTGAGGCTCATGGGATTGTATATGAGCGGACATCTCTATCCATTTTGAATACTCTTGAATTCAGGGGTTTGATTTCAGCAGGAGGTAGCCTGCGGTTGTGTTAATCCACAAAATGTATCATATTTTCCTGGAATACAAAGGGAAAAATGTGTAGGTGGACTTCTAAATATGTTTCAAAATGGTTACCATTCATATACTATTAAGAAATCCTGACACAAATTTGCCAGATGAGTGCTCAGGTAACCCATAAATTACTAGACCTGGCGTAAATTCCAGTTAAGTTGCATGGCATAATTTACTGTAAAGCTTTAGGCTGAGTTTTGGTCTGCTATTTCTTGGTATCCTAAAAAAGTGCTGAAACCCAAGCCTAAAGATCTTTGTGTCTGTTCCCTGTGCAGACAACTAAAATCAGATGCATGCCAGCTGTGAAAATCTCCCATTCCCCGAGCGTGCACGTTGGAGCAGCAGTGTCGCGACGTTTAGCAGAGCTCATTCGGAGAATAAACGGTACTGGGATGCAATGGGCTGAAGCTTGGGAAAGGTCCTCTGCTCGTGCAGAAGGCCGGGGTACTTAGCTGGAGGAGCAGAGACTGCCTGACAGGCTGCGATTGCTTCTGCCAAGTGCATCTGGCTGGGCTCTGAACCTTCGCTTGATGGGGACAGATCTGCTCCAAGTTATAAAAAACCAAATAAAACTGCCTCAGGTCATGGATATGACAGTATGTGTGCTTCTAATCAGGTTTCTCCTTCAGCAGCAGGTTTTGCTTATTCATCCTACACAAACGTCAAAATGAGTTGAATAACTTTCCTTTAAAAAAAACATAGAAATAGCATAAATCTCAGCTTTAGTCTCCGTGAACTCCAAGCTAAAATTACCACTCCGTCTGGCAGTGTGTGCCATGTATGCTGTGCTAAGGAGAGAACTTCCTTCCTTGCAATTTGTGGTGAGGAGAAAATTTCGGAAACCGGTTTCCACCCTGGAGCCTCTGTACGACGCAGACTTGTCCTGTAGCAAATTGTTTTTGCAGCACCCGCTGTGACATACACCCAGAATCATATTCAATTAGGCTAATAGTTGCTGCTTACATTGTTCTGTAAGAGTTGGTGATTAAGGACCTTGCCGTATGCTTCAGTCTACAGTAATTAATTCCTCCTGCAGAATATATATAATATGTGTGCACACCCACTCTTCCGCAGGGATGCCAATACGAAGCAAGGCAGGTAAACAAAGAAGATAAAGGATGACCTTTAACTCTGACATGATCGCCTGCAGTGTCTGTGATTTACCAGCTGATATAACTCATCTCTCCTAAGCCGGGCCCACTTTATCAAAAGCTGAAACAAGGAAACAGCCGGGGATGGAGAAGGGCTGGGGAAGAGTGGGAACAGCCTTTCCTCGACGGGAGTGATGGCCAGGGCAGGAGGACTCGTGCGCGGGTCTCCTTCGGGCTTCCCTCAACTGAGACCGTGGTAAATAACCCCCAGTGCCACAAGCGGCTCTGCTGACATGAAGGCTGTTCGCAGAACCTGGATTTCATCATTCAGCCCTTTATAAAGGGTTGTAATTTAACACCTTTTGCACGTGCAGCCTCTGCCAGCATCAGTTAGGGCCAGGTCAGGCAGCAAAGATGGGCAGGTCTGGCCTGCGGCTCAGCCCTTGTCTGCAAGACTAAAGCTGAGAGCTGCCTGAACCCTTTGGAAGGCTGTAAATGTTTTCTAGTGTTTAACAAACATATAATCCCCCTTGTACATTCTCACCCTTGGGTGACAAAATGGTAAATCTTACCTGCAAGTCACAGCCAATATAGTGGTGGCAAATAAAAATAGCTTTCTACCACCCAGCCTTCATTAGTATGTATTGGAAACCTGAAACAGCATTCGGCTGTGTGGGGGAAAAAGTGCAGGAGGATTGCTTTGGATTATAATAATTTCAGCAAAGCATCTAATTTATATATTAAGCTTGCTTAATGGACTTATATTGCCTTGCTCTTTGATCTGAAGAAAAAAGGTAGTGAATAATTTATCAAATAATAAAAAAAAAATAATCCCCAGCCCAGCCCATGTGCCACAATCTGCCCTGTAATTTACATTTTTTAAGAGATGCCATTACCAGACGGGAGAACAGGTTCCTAAAGATTCCTTCTAATATTACAAATGTATTTTCACGAGGTACACTCTGGGGGAAAAAAATAATAATGAAAGAATGCAGTTCTGCAGACAAATGTTTCAGCTCTCTGCCTTCCTCACTAAAGACAGTCATTTCAAGTAAATGCCAAGAGGCATTTAGCTGTAACATTTGTCAGCAGAATAGGATTGGCTTTAGGTTTCCCTCCTGATTTACAATTGAGTGTTTATTGGGTTTACTGTACTGCAGCATGTTGTGTTAACCTCCAAAAAACCCCATCCGCCTTGTGCATTAATCACAAGGGTAATATCCATCAGGGCAAATTGGGCAGGCCTAGATGGATGGGAGGGGATGCTGGCTGCTCCCACAGGGATTGCGGGGAGGAAAAGAGCAGTGGGGACTCTAGGCTGGGCTGTGGCTGTTCTGTGCCCAGGTTCTGGCTTCCCAGGTGGTTCTTGTAAGGTGTTTAATTCTCCTTTCCCTTTTTCCCTTTTTCCCTTTCCCTTTCCCTTCCCGTTCCCTTCCTGCCCCTGCTTGCAGCTCATGGGGAGAGCTTTACCTTCTGGGGAGCTGCTGTTTAAAGCCTAAATACTGGGACCTCCGTGCTCAGATTTCCTGGAAGGTTTCCGCACAACCCCAGCAGTTATTCCCTGTCATCCCTGCTCCTGCTGGCCCGTGTGCGGGTTAGTGGCAGTGCTGGTAATCACAGCTCTATCATGACTCTTGACAAGTCTCCCATTTGCGTTTCTTCCACATTTGTCCAAAGCAATGAGTTGTCAAACGTTTACAGTGGCTGTGCACAGGCTTTATTCATATTTAAATAAAGCCATTATCCTGGCCTTGAGTTTCAGTAGTTTTCTGCTCTTCCTCTGGAGTATTTCTCTCAGTAGTGCCATCTAATCAGCTTTAGGTTTTAATTAAACAGCTGTCATTTGCTTCCTAGTTCTGTTGCGACCTGATGTTGTATTAAATTTTAATTTAGCCTAGGCTGGATAAGAAGTAGATTCCTTCAGACAACAAAGAAATGCTATTAGCAGGTTACAGTTGTAATTAAGAAGAGCTCTGCTGAAGTGCTAATGCATTCAGGTAGAGAGAGGAACCGGAGATAAACGCGGGCGATTATTATTCTGGGCTCGAGGCTGCGGGACGAGACGTAGCTCTTACCCGGGCTGCCTGAATTGCAAGTTTTGGACAAGCTAGTGCAGTTAAAGCCCTTCACAAGAGAGAGAAAGGAAAAGGGGATTCCTGATTTTCCTTCTGGGACTAGAGGTTTGGGCTGGTGGTCCGTGGATGTTGCTGCAGGTGCTTCAGGAAAGCTGTGGAGGACTGGGGAGGACCAGCCAGAAAGTCAGATCTCTTATCCCTTCCTGCATCTCAAATGCTGTCAGTAATAACTGGCACAGGTATCATAAATTCAGTGCTTTTTCTTTTTTTTTTTTTTTTCTCCTGAAGTAAGCCCCATCATGGAGATATAAACCAAGTCTAATAGAATCTAGATGAAATGTTATTACTTGTTGGAGATGCACTAAAAAAAAAAAAAAAGTTTGTTTATAAATCTAATGGGCAGGCAGTTAGTTCTGTTCTGCCTTCATATTTCTTCCTCAGAGGAAATACATTTTTGCAGTCTATAAATAGCAAGCTCTTAGAAAGGTCTTTATGCTGCCTATTAGACTTGTGCAACCCGCTCCTGGGCCCAGGCAGCTCAAACATTGATTCCTATCACAGGATCACTGACAGCTGAAGTGTAGGTTTTTGAGGCAGCACTGGGTGATGTGGAATGGGAGGAAGGTGCAGGGCCAAGCTGGCATCAAGCTCCAGGGGAGCTTATTTCAGAGCACCCATGGGTGACAAGGTCCCTAGTGCGTGCATCCCCCTTCACAGGAGGCATTTGGACCTCTCTGTGGTGCCCTTGGGTGCCTGGCAAGGTGAGAAGGAACCACAGGGCTTGATCATCTGGTGTCACACGTGAAGGTCACCAGGAGGGTGATGCCACGAGTAGTGCAGAAAGCGCAGGAGAAATTGCATGAGGTCCGTTGGTAACTTGGTTCCAGGTCCACTGAAGGCAAGAGAAGGATTTCAGCCGTGGCTCCTCAGGGCTGGGGTTGGATCTTGGGGTACAGGTGTAGCTGCGTTAACCAAAGGTGCTTTGGAAGCAAAATTAGCAGCAGTTTTTGTGACTTGGCAAAAACATTGTTTCCCCGATGAACATTTTGATGTACGATTTAGACAAGGTGGCACTGTGTGTGACGCATGTTTCTATGAGATTGATGGCTTGGGATCTGTAGGATATTTGCCCTTGGTCTGGTAAGTCTCGCTTCCCTCTTCTGCAGATGAAGCACCCTTGGTTTGTCTTCATCTGTCTCACGCAACCTCATTCTGCCTGCAAGGCATCTCATTTCTCCTTTGCACATTCTCCTTTGCATTTTCTCCTTAGTTTTATTCCAAGCCCTGACTTTGTAAAAGGTTTTGCCGTTGTTCTTTCACCCTTTCACTTCTGTCACAAACATCTCCATCTCTCTCTCAGTGTCCCACGCTCACGGCTGGCAGCTGGTTATAAATGAGCCCATTCAGCATAAACAAAAACTAGACCATCATTTTCTGTGTAAAACATCTGGTTTGTGCCTCAACGAGAGCAGAATGGAGACAGTATATTTATTTCATGAGGTATTATTCTGAAAAGTTTCTCCATTCAGGACAGCCCTTACTTAAACATATGCTTAAATCATATTGAAGTTCAAGTGTCAAGATGAGCACGTACTTCTAGTGCTGTTCTGAACAGAAATGGACTCAAGTACAGGCTTAAGTGCTTTGCTGGAACATAACTGCCCATAAAGTGCTAGTAGACTATATTAGTTAGCTGGCACTAGTGGTATTAGTACTTGAACTCATTTAATTCAGAGTACTTTTTGTAGAAGTTTCCTAATATTGATTAATAATGCATCTTGGTTGCAGTTATTTATTGATGTTCTCCAGCTGTCTTTAGCTTGTGGTCAATGCCCATTATTTTCTATCAATCTAGCTAGCAGACAGAAGCAAATGATAGTGAATATATCTCCATGTCTATGCAAGCTGCTATCAAATTTTTCACTAAAATCCATTTTTCCTTCTACAGATTCCAATCATGGAGTTTAAAGTTAGATTAGTTGGAAACAACTTTTTTTTTTCTTTTTTTTTCTTCCAGATGACAAGCAATTAGTTTTAGGGAAGTTGAAAAATGAAAAGTCGATTGACTTAAAGCAGAATTTCTTATTGCAGGCTCTTCTAGAAGGCTGAGGCTGAACCTCTGGGAAGGAGAGCGCAGACTGTCCCCCTCCGTGCACTTGTATTGTGTTCTGGGGCTGGCAGCTGGCACTGCTTAAGCAGAGGGAAGCTCCTCTGAAGGCCTTTGGAGCCTCTTCCCCTCAAATCTGCCTAGCTCCTGCAAGGCAGGCACTGGTAGTAGCAACTCATTTGGAGTAATTAATCAACCGCAGCCACACTGAGATGCGGAGGAAGGCTGTGTTAATGGAGTCATTAGCGTGCAGAGCTGTGAATTCATCAGGAGCAGAGATAAATGGGGCAAAACATCTCTAGGAGGGATTTTGATAGGGAAAGATTAAAAAAACTTGTGTGTGGCCTTGCGTAGTTTGTAGTAGCTCAGCCTCATGTGTAGCTTTGCTCATTGTGTGTTTAAGTCCAGAACAGGGAAAGTACAGTACGGGTAGAAATGCTGTTATAGTAATGCTTGGTTTTCACCTCCCAAATCACTGGCATGATGTGGGACATACAGGTGGGAAGAGTTGCTGGCTTCCTCTCAAAATTGAGCCCACCCAAGGCTGTGGTTCTGCCAAGCTGCTCACGTGCCTATTGCCACAGCAGCCAAGCCCATAAATTGCCTTGGAAAGAGTAAGTCCAAATGTCTCCTAAGGGCAAAACATGATAGGCTAGACCCAACTCCTAGCTCCAGAAGTTATTAAACCACTGATTCCCAGGTGTCCAAGGAGCGCGTGAGAGGACGGATCACCCTCTTAATGCTTTTCTGCCGATTCCTGGCTGCTGCCAGGGTCTTAGTCCACTGGTAGTCTTGTCTTTCTGCCTCTCTAACATCCCTCCTTGTTTGTGTGTGCATGCAGGACACTGAGGTCCTTAACACGGCCATCCTGACGGGCAAAACGGTGTCTGTGCCAGTCAAAGTTGTCGCCGTGCAGGAGGATGGAGCAGTGGTTGATGTTTCCGAATCCACTGAGTGCAAGTCAGCAGATGAAGACGTCATAAAGGTAAGGCAGCTAAGTGAAATAAGGGTGTTTTCACCTTTATCTCCTCCACCACCATCATATGGACACCTAGTCCAAATTCCATATAATGCAGTATATAGGAACAGTGTGCAGCATTTCTTACGGGCTCCTGACTGCATCACCTGCTTCCCAGGCAGCATTTTCTCATAAATAAAGACACTAAACTCTACCAAAATCTGGAGGAGCAGGATGGAGAAGAGAAAGTGACAGCCATATTGCAAAAAATCTTAAAACAAAATCTGGGAGATTTAAACAATGCTTTTCTTTCAAATGTAGTGTGCTCAGCTGGTTCTCACTCCCCAGTGCTGAGATGAAAATAGCTTTAATGTGGCTTTATCATGGTATCGATTATATGACTTATGACACTATTTCATGACTTTTTATCAGCTTTTAACTCCTCATTAGTATTTAGGCATAAAAAGGGTATTTTTGAATATCTTTGGTGGATTTATTTGGTTTATCATATGTGGTTTGGGACTGGGGATTTTCTTTTGTTTTTAAATGAATTTCATAAATGAGTACAATATCCTTCATGTAGGCATTTTTTTTAACCTCCCTGAAGGTTAAAAGAGTAGACCTGAGATGATGGTTTCTTTGCCTCCATTCCAGGAAAGTACAGTATATTGTATGAAAATGCTGTAAAAGTAGGCTGGCTTACTACCTCTTTTTATACCTCTAACCCGTAGGCATTATTATAAACTCTCTTTGTAGTTTTCAAGAAACAAGCTCTTCCTGATATTCCAGCTATTCATTGAATCCTGTCTGAATATATTTCAACTCTGGTCACTTTTGTAAGTTCTCTTCAGCTTGCATTTGAAACCCACATCCAAACCAGTGTTCTTTTAACATACCAGTGTAACTTCTTTGTAGATGAAACTAAAAAGGTTCTAACAGGTAGCTTGTAATTTGTCAGATAATTTTTCATATTCTCTCAACTAGCTAAAGAAATGCACACAACAAAGCTGGTATTTATTTTGAAGACCGTATACTGGAACAAAACAGTCACCTTCTTATTTTTGACAGTTCTGAATGAGCTTGTTACATTGTTTTGCAATAAATTACATCTAAAACAAACAAAATCTGATTGCATTTCAGTTCCAAGAGCAAAGAAGTTCCTTTGCAGTTAAAGATCTTATTTTGCAACTTTACCTTTTGTAGCAGATTTTCTCTCTCTGAGACCACTAGATGAGGGATCTTATATACTCCTAGGTAGCTATAAGAAAAGCAAAATAGGTTTCTGTTTGGGTGAAAGCCTTCCCCAGGCAACATCTGCTTGCTTCCAATGTTTTTGCTGAGGATTTATCTCTATACATCATGAAGGCAGGTCATTCATAAGTAAGATTGAAGTTATTGTAGAGAGGTGGTTGTGCCATTGAATCCCTGGAGGAGTTGATAGCTTGGAGGGGCTCTGTTTAGTCACAGCAATGCCTAGTGCTTTACAAACCCGAAGAAAGGTCAGGGGAATGTTTCTTTTTCATGGACGTGACTGCTGCAAAGTTCCTGTGATCTAGCTTCTATATACCAGATGGCTATATAGTTTTCAAAGGAAGAGTCTCTTAATAATTTTTTTTTTCTGTGTTGCATGTTGTTATTATTATCTGATTAATGGCTATTATTTATCACTTCATAATGAATTGCTCACATTGTAAACTCAAGAACCAAGTTAAATATAATCAGCATACTGCTGACGTTGTGTTTTGTTTTTTTTTTTTTTCTTGCACTTCAGAAAACCAGATCCTGATCTAAAAGATAGTTTGTGTGGATATGCCTTTGTATTATTTTAGTTTCTAGTATTTCTAGGACTCATTACTTAGAGAAAACTGCATTGAATTAGATAGTGAGAGGTCAGAAAAAGGACTTTCCCTCTTCCACTGCTAAAGTTAACATCTGCATACTTCAGAGAGAAGAGCTGCATTTCAAAACATTGCCTGTGTAAAGTCCATTTAGTTTAAGCAGCAGTTGTCCATATGGATATACTGTGAAACCTGGGTGTAAATTTATGCCCAAATTTAAAAGGTTCCCAAATTTAAAAGGTCCACTGGAGCTGACAACTAAACAAGGCTTGACGTGACCTCTGTGAGCAGAGACGAGACTTCCAGTTGCAGCTGTGAATTTGCACACTTTGAGAAAGCAAAGCTCCTGCCCTCTGAACACTTTCCTTTCTTGCTTTTTCAAAAGAGATTGTATTTTGGGGAGGAATTAAATACTTGCTCCAAAGCACCCCCCAGTTGATGAGTGTCTTCCTATTCCTTTCAATGGCTTTGGATAAAGCAGACCAAGATAAAGACCGATACTCTGCACAGGTTTTACAAGGTTTGCACTGTATTTCCCTTCTCTTCTAAGTGACTAATTCAGGTATAAATCAGGTCTTCATTTTCCTGTTTTGTGAAATTATGTAGCATTAAATCACCTGACCGCAGAGAACGCCTCTGGGACTCTTTTTATTTAATGAACAAAATGAAGAGGTATAAATACGGTCTTCACTGAGTTCATCTTGCTTCATCCTAGTGATATAAAAGGTCTCAAAATGGGAATAATATTATTTTTGTGAAAATTACAGCATGCTTTATAATGGATTTCACTCCTAAATTACTGAAAGAGGCTATCAGACTGAATGCTTTTCAGGCATATTTCTTAACTGGAAATTGTGTATATATATTGGTTGCAAAATTAAATCAGTTACAATTATTTGAATTAAGTTTAGTACAGGGCTTTTATGCCTATATATTTTCTGAAAAATGCATACATGCTTTACAGGTCCCTTTGGTAAAGTCAGCATTGATTTGCTTTGAGATTTGTGTTGCCTTTTCTATATAGGTTGTACTGCTAAACTCTCTAGTAAGAGTTGCTAGGCATTTTGGATATAGTTTTCTAATCCTGAGCTTCTTTTCACTGTTAATTCTCGCTTTATTGTTTCTTTGTAATTGAGGAGATGTTCATATTCTTTTGGATAGAACAGAAAGTGTTGCATTCTTAACCTTTTATTTCTGTTTAATACATAATGATTTAATAGTAACAAGCAATTTAATAGTAACAAGACAATTCTTTAATCACTTCTGTAACACAATTATTTCCAATTAAGCCACAATGAATTCAAGGTAGTTTAAATAAAAACATATTCTAGTCCAGGCTGTTATCTCTCTGTAGGTATTGCCAAGTGTGCTTACCTGGACTTCTACCTATATACCATGTTGATATAAATACTGCTCAGAGACAGTCGGATAGATAGATGATGTGTAGGTGATTTATTTGTAGACAAGGGATGTGAATCTTTCCTATTCTAAGCAATATATTCCCCCAGCCTAACAGTTTAATTGCTTCCCAGCAAGCGAATATTTCAGTCTACATATTTCAAAGCCTATATAATTAGTGGTAAATATAATGAAATACATGCATTACTTTTTGACTTTCCATTTTCAGTCCTTAGTGTGACCTGACCCTTAAAGGAGTTTCACAGGTAAACTTGCTTGGTTGGACTGCAATTCCCCCTATTTTATTTATATTCTTGATGGTGCACTACATAGGTTATAGCATTGACTGACCATTTTAACTAGTGCCTGCCCTCTAAAAATATTAGCATTACATTACTGGGAGTCGGTGAGACTCCCATGCTTATTCCATCATTGCAAAGGAACATTTAATACTGTTGGCATTTGAGGGAAGAGATTGGCTTTGTGATTAAGGCACTAAATGCTTCTCAGCATTAATTTCCATATCTCTTGCTGATTTCCTGTGTGACTGTGGGTAAATCACTCATTCCTCTTGGAATCTTATCTGCAAATACGGCTGCATGATACATCCTTTCCCCAGCCCTGCTGCTGTTAACTCTAAATGGACCAAATCCTTATCTCCACTGGAGTCCCACTGACTTCACTGGTCTTCCACCAACCATGGAGTGACTCGAAGGACTTCTCTCCCCGTGTCCCTGCTTTTCCTGCAAACCAGTGCTAAGTGGGATTATGAAACTGGAAAAAAATGAGTGATGGAAACTTGAGCAGATTTATGCAGCAATTATTTGGCTGCTCTCGTAACAGGTAGAACAGTGATAATGGAGTTGTAAGCACGATGGAGGGACCTTTCCTGTACATCTGCTGTGCCATGGGGCTTCAGTCTTTGTAAGTGGAGAACGCTTTAAAAGAATGAAGTAGTTGCATCATGGCAGGCAGCTCCTTTGCTCATCTATCCTGCCATTGGTGGCCTGTTCCTGTAGGTCTCACTGGCTCCTTGGCCTCTGCGTTGTAGCTGGAAGGAAATAAGGGATTAGACCAATAGTGCTAGTGGAGAGAGACGGTTGCATTACAGGGGAAAGTCCCTAGTCTGAGGGGTTTGGGCACAGGTCAGTCTCCACAGCTGCCGCGATGTGCCAAGCACAGTCAATGCACTGCTTCATCCTTGTAAAAGTGCCTTTAGAAGCCTGAACCACAGGAATTTCATATGAAGAAAACTCTGGCAACATTACAGTTACATGGGAGACATAAACATCACCCATGACGTAGTACCAAGTGAGGAAATTAAAATGAGGCCAGTTTCTTAGTCCAAATGTTTGTCTCAGGAGTGTACAAATGAAAGCGAGACAGCTGCCCAATTAATTCATTCTTAGATTAGTCATATTTTTGTGTCCTTTGCAAGTTGTGCACAAATTGAGTAATGTTTCCAATTAATCCATGCAGCAATTCAAATGGCTTCCGTGGAGTTACATGACGGACTAATTTAGCCTATTTTTTAGGTAGCAGAAAAGGCCCTCGCTGGAGCAGAGGGGAGCTGGGGGCCTCACCCTGCCCATTTCTGCCCACATGGACAGTGCAATAGGGTCAGGCTCAATGTGTCCAGGCAGAGACACACATTAAACTGCGGTGCTCCAGCAATGTGCCGTGAACCCCGTGTGCATGAGCACATGGTTTCC
Organism: Nothocercus julius; assembly: GCA_013398735.1. Classification (NCBI taxonomy): domain Eukaryota; kingdom Metazoa; phylum Chordata; class Aves; order Tinamiformes; family Tinamidae; genus Nothocercus; species Nothocercus julius. The sequence goes on along the minus strand of VZSV01000067.1, from coordinate 791,576 downwards.
TTGTTTGTTTGCTAGGGGAAAGCACTGCAGTGTTTTTCACCTTTTCATAATTTCCCATTGAATTATAATGGCAGTCAAATTCAAACCATTCCTACCCCCGACTTTTCTATCACAGACTTTGCCTTGAACTCTCTATAATCAACGCTAAAACAATAGAAGACCTAATTTTCCTAGCAGTAGCCAGCCAGGCTTTATCTAATGTGCCATAAAAATAGTGTCATAAAGGCAGGAAAGGTGAAAGGTAGAACTAGAATGAATCTGAGGAGGGTTCCTCCCCCTTCCAGACAAAAAGCAGGTGGACGAGAGGGGAGTTTATACAGCAGCCCTGGGCACAGCCATCTCTAAGCCTGGCTCAGAAGCTGCTCCAAGGCACCACAGCCGTGTTAGACTTCTGGAGTCAGTAGGGGTTAAACCCAATCACCACCTGGGCACTAAGCAATAGATCAGAATAGCTTAAGCCCATTTTAATTGATCCTCTCTTTCATGTAACCTGTCTGTTTGGAAGAGAAAATAAAAAGACAAGAGGGAGGGTTCTTGTGGGAGTCTGAGTTAGACGATGCTGAACTTCTTTGCACACTTCTGGGCAGCTCTTCATGCAGGAGCGCTGAAGATGAAGCCATCGCTCATAGTCTGCAGGTACTGCAGTTGCTTTGCCATTAAAGGCTGTGAACAGGAGCGCAGTGTATCTGTACCTGAAGTGCAGCTAATCTTATTTCTCCATCTATCATATTTCTGAATTCTGATTACTCCACTGCCAAAGAGCTTTTTTTCTGTGGTCACTTGCTCGGAAATTAGCTCACTGCAGGAGTCCACAGTCTTTTGGGAAGCAGTGAAAATAGTCTTTACTTGTTTATATGATGGATTTACTTTGCTGCCAGTCAGTTTATTACACAATTCGTTTTGAACTAGATCTTATTTATTAAGTGCTTTTTTTCTTCCATGCTGCTCAATGCATCAAGATTGACAGCCCTGGAGGCTTAAGCACTTTGTGTGTCCCCAGAACGGGGCCAGGCCAGGGCTGCGCACACTAGGAAGTTTCAAAGTGCGGATGTTTAATTTGGTGAGTCCACCTCCATGTCCGTGCTGTCCTTTTACTCTGACCTGATTAGTGCCAGTGAAGCATCATGAGCTCCGTGTAATCAGCCGCTAACAACCTCAAGTCACTGTCAGCTTCATCTGCATCCGTGCTTGGGAGCCGGGAGTTGATGGACTCTGCAGTCCATTACAAATCCCCTGAAATTCCTGATGCCTGACGCAGGAGAGATGTTGATGGCAGCGAATGCAGCAGCTGAGCAGAAGGGTTATCCTTGCACAGGACTCACAAGTTCTGTATGTCTCTGTCTGCTTCAGGCCTTCTCTTCAGCTCCCACCCGTGGTAGAGCAGGATGGTCAGGATGCCCCTGTCTCAGCAGGATTTATGGGCACAAGACCTGCTCAAGGCAATGGGTCTTTGCTTTTGTAGGTGTAGACAGGTATATCTGAGAGGGAGCAATAATTAAATGTCATTGAGCTGCTTGCAATGCACCAGACTTGTAAATTAGATCTTCTTCGTTTCCAGTTTTGTCCAGAGAGAAATCTCCTTTGCTCCCATACAAAGTTCATTTTTAGGAGTCATAAGAGATGGGCAGTAGAGTATGGTTAATCTTTCTACAGTGTATTGACTGCTGAGTTAAGGAGTTTGTTTTTTTTGTTGAAATACCAGAGGTTCTGACATTCAGGTCATCAGATGCTCCTAATTAGTTTTCTAGCCAGTCAAAGCATGATCAGAAAAGGGTAACATGGCCACTCACTGCATATTAAAGAATTATCTTACAAAAGACCAATGCTACATGGCAACAGGTAGAAATCTATAGTGTTTTATGATTGTGCCAAGTAAACTTTGGGTGGAGAATGCTATTTGCAGGCAAAATAGCTCCATGTATAGCAGTAAGGATGCCAATGAGGCGATCTCACAACATCTCACATATTGAGGAATTAATATTCTGTACACAGTGCGCGCTGTACACAGTTTATAGCAAAATATATGTGTGTATCTTCCTGAAGCTATTTTTAAACATACACAGTCTTCAAAGCCAGCTTGAGAGAACTGTTTTGTCTGGGAGAGGATCCGTTAAGAACAGACCACGCCGACATGTGCAATTACGCAGATTTCGGCAGAGATGCTTATGGTGTCTTCCAAGGGACCAGCTGCTGCTTCAGAGGAAGAAAACAATTTTGTGGCTTGGCATTTGGCTGCTCGGAGAGCAGAAATGCAAAGGGCAGGGATCCCAGTCCTGGGAAATGGTCATTAGGCTGAACTGTGGCACTGCTCAGGATAAACTCTGAGTGTTTTATGCTAAGAGAGGCACAGCCCAGGCTCATCAAAAGCAAAAAGTAACGGCAGAAAGTAACTGGCTTGAGAAAATGACAAGCTCAGAGGCTTTTGCTCCAAGTTCTGCAGGAAGCGAACTTTGCTTTGTGAACTTCAATGCAACGGGCCATTTAAATGTTTTAATTGAAGACACGTGAGCCTCATGGAGTCTGGGGCTTTTATACCTCTTGAACTATAATTCTGACTGGGTAAATTAATTCACATTCCTATTGTCGCCTAAACCTCCAGGGCCAAAACGTGCTCTTGGTTAAAGTCATGCGGCAGTGTGAAAGGCAGTGGAGTGACAGAGGTGTTCCAGAGGGCAAAATTTGTTCCACGTGAAAGTTAAAACTGCTGTTAGCTGTCAGGATGGAAAGGATGAGAAATAAGTCTCATCAGCTAAAGGATGCCAGCTAAAGGATGAGAAATAAGTCTTTCCACCATCTTCACTGCTGGGGGTGTGCAGAGATGCGGGACTGGGCAGCAACGGATGCTTTTTGGATGGCGCAGCTCCCATTTGAAGTAACTAATGGCACTTTGGGCACTGAGTGCCCTGTAACACCAGGATGTCCGTGCAACGCTGAGCCCTTCGCCCCACACAGACGCTTGTTTCAGAGCTCTGTGCCCTGCCAGGCGGCTGGAGCCCTGGGGTTCCCCTGGCTCTGCAGGTCACAGTCAGCTTTGCATGCTGCTTGAGGTTACGCCGCTGTGGTTTAATTTATGCACACCTGCGTTTTGGCAATGTGTGCTAAGATGAACTCCCTCGAGATACATAATTAGAGTTGAGGATGGAGATGATGAGGCTGACACGCCAGCATCATTTTGAAGTGCAGTTAATTTATTTGACATAAAAAGCACCTACCATTGACAGCTACCAACTCCCTTTCTCCTCTGTGATAGAAGGCATTTTTGTTCCTGCTATATTTTTTTTATTATCAATGTTTCTGCATTCCCATTATACAAAATGGGAAATCAGAATAGGAACTATTTTGATCTCCTTCATAGAAACAACAACAGGAGGAGAAATGCATTTAGCTAGAGAGCGTTGCATCTGTGTACAGTAGGATTGGGGTGTATCCAGGAGCCTGGGTGGAAAGGGGAACTCGAGCAAGAAAAATATTGGCTATTTATTGGATTAATGAGTTGAATGACTCACTAAAGTGAAGAAAGACCCAAAATGAAGTTATAAATGATGTTTCTTACTGCATGTGAGAACAAGGAATGGCTTGTGCTTTAGGAAACTTCAGGCTTGTGCCTGTAACTAGGTGTAAGACTTCCTCTCATTACTAGAAGGGTAAACCATTGCTTTTGTGAGCCACGGTCAGGCTATTGGAGCTTGGTACTGTTAAAAATCAAAAGCGACAAGTAGTGATTAAAACTTTTCATAAACATTTACTTTTATTCAGTATGAAATAGTATTGAATTCATTTGCTGTACATTTTACAGCCCCTTAGTGGGGCAAATTTGTGATTCTGTGATGCTAGCTGGGTATTGCACTGAATTAAATAGAAAAATTAGTATTTTATTAATAGGAGACTGCTTAATTTTCCTGCTTTGATGCCATTCTCTAGAGGAAAAGCATTGGAGGGGGCTGGTGCTTCCGGAACAAACTAGCATGTTGTCTGTGTATTTCCATTAAAGAAATGAGTGGTCAAAGAGCCGCAGGTATCGATGCTCCTCATGCCACCTCCAAGACCTGCAGTCTGTGCCTTGGCAGACAAAGTCCCCTTAGCACTTCCGCTCTAGGCTGTTGGTCAACATTTTTATTGTGCGTTTGATACAAATTCATTCCCAGCTCTATGGCTAGAAACCTGACGGTGCTGAGGAAGCCCAGGCACTCAGCTTGAAAAGCACACGTGCTACAAGGACTGCTCTCTGGCTCTCTATAATCTATGCAATATATACAATATAATGCAAAATATACATTACAGATTACATTACAGGATGTGGCTTGCAAACCCTGTGAAAATGCACTTTAGCCGCACGTGGGCAGCAGCTCATGAACCCTGCAGGTCCTGCCAAGGGTGTCCTGTGGGTCGGGCATCAAACCTCCTTTAGACGTGAGAGCCTGTCTGAAATCCGTCATGAGCCAGAGGAAAGGACACACTGTAATAAATGGAGAAATAATGAGCAGAGATAGAACGAACTCTTGCAAGTGTCAAGAAAAGGCTGTAAAATGAATGTGTACTTTATCGAATAAGATCGGGGCATTTATTTGAGTTGCATGTATATATTCCTTGCGGAGTGCTGACAATGTACTCAACCCCATGAACTCGTGGTGTGGACACAGTGCCTCCCCTATAGATCTTGCAGCTAACAGGAGTTACACAGCGCTTACTGCAATATAGACTGTCAGGGAGGTAATCCTGTACTGAGTTCTCGTGCAAACACCCAGTGCAGCCTCGCAGCGAGGAGGGGAATGGCATTCCCAGGGAGCAGCAAATGGAGCTTGCCCAGCGGGACTGCCAGCAAGGGGGAGTTCTCTGCTTGAGCTTTATTGTCGGAAATGGTAAGTTCCTAGCGGGAAATGCTATCTGCTATTTATATGTTTTATTTATTTGCCCTTTTCTGATTACTTCTTCTGAGCTTACTGTTTGGATTTAAGTTGCACTGCTCCCCGCTGGCTGATAGGCTTTCTCCTGATAAAGTAAGAGAAAATCCTTAAGATACACAGTCTTTTCTTAGGTCTCTTACCTTCCACATTAGCCACTGCAGAGCAAAATTAATGCATGCCCTTCTTTATTGTTTTCCTTCTTAATTCATTCCTTTCTATAGAGGCTCAGCAAGCACCAATTTTCTGAGTGAGTTTTTAATCGCCTGAGCCCAGCGTGCTTACTGTCTTCCAATCTAGTTGACATTTGATGCAATCAGTATTTCAGAATACAGTGATTTTTTTCCCCCAAACCTGACTGCTGTAAGCCAGCTGGTAGCACTTGTCTGCAAATAAGCATAAAATACTCATGGCCCTGTGTGAAAGACTGTAGCCTTTGATGGTAAGGTCTCCCCTACCAGCTGCACAAAGGAGATGTGAAATGGTTTCTTTCCAGAAATAGTGTAAGATGGGGCACAAAGAAATTTATTATTTCAATACTAAAAGCATAGGCTGGGGAGGCGGTGGAGCAAGGAGGAGATTGCAAAGTGCTGAAGTATTTCTCACTGCTGGAATGTTTGCTTTGAAAAGGCCTTTCAAGAGTACATGTTGCCAGGGGAGATCTTCTCTCCACATCTTTTATCGCCACCCCACAAATCAGAGATTTCAATACACTAATACAGGAAAACCACAGACTTAAATAGTCCCTGCCACACAGCAGCTATAGCCTTTTAGATTTCCCTAACCTGTAGCAAGTACAGCGTGAGAGATTATCAGTGGAAAACGAGAAAACCCTTCCTTGGAATAAAGCCTTCATTGCTGTGTTTTAAAGCATGTTATATTTTGAGCATTACAAATGCCAGGCAAATGTAACCCTGAACCAAATATGGGGCAAAAGGGAAGTGGCTGCAAATATGGGGCTATGTTTCTCTTAGAGTAGCAGCCCGAAGTCGTGTCTCCTGCTTCTAGCCCATCCCCTAGCACCTCTTGAGCTAAACCTCCTTCTGAGGAGCTCTTGTCTCTTGCTGCAACATGAAGCTGGAAGGAAATCACGGAGGCACGGCTGGATCCTAAATAACTGCACCTGCTGCTCAGGTGCCAGCCACGGCAGCTCCCATCCTGCTGCTTTGATGGGCTTCAGGGAACATGTAAAGAGGGTAAGGACTGGGGAACATGTTTCAGTGTCGTCCCAGGATGAGGTGAGGCTGGAGCTGGTCAACGCTCCCCACCATCAGAGGACTGTTTGTGCCACGTACGCTCTCAGGTCTCTGCAGCTCTAGCCCAGCATCTTTGCAGCGCTTTTGCAGCCCTTTGCAGTTCCCAAGGGAGCTGCATCAGCCAAGGCCACTGCTCCAGGAGCAGAGGAGAGCGAGCAGGGTGCCAGCATTTGCCCTGTGCTTTTTTGTGCCCAGCACATATCCCCGAATGGGACTAACTGCGGGGCCCTCATGAGAGACAAGCCATCTCTGAGGAGTTTAGTGTTCACAACAGCACTAAGTTGCTGGGACTGGAAAGTCTTCAGCTGCGCTGCTTTCGGGTAGAAAATGCTATTTTGTGAAGACTGAAACTTCTGCCAGGTGCAGCCAAAGTTTTCTAGAGGTGGCTTTGCCTCTCTGTCTCTGAAAGCCTGGGAAATCTTGGATTAATCCCAGGATAGACTGCGGAAAATATCCCAAACTCCCAGCGTCCTCAGGAGAGGAAGGTTGCGTCTTGTCCAGCTCTAGTGCTGAGTCTGTACGTAGAGAACAAGGAGGGTGACGGGGCCGTGGTGGGACGGGAAGAACCAGCATCAGTGAAGGGAAGACTTGGAGGATGCTGGCAGGCTTCCCTTTATGCTTTTTAATAATGCAAACATTCACAGCGTATGGATGTTTCCCGATATTCTCTGTAGATACCATGTGACTATAGCTATTTAAGATACAGCTTGTTTGTTTTTTACAATGCTGTTGGTGAGGAAGGTTGTCTAAAGTCTAGTCGACAGCCATTTGCTAAGACCTTCTGTTCTTAGCAAACTTGACAATGTGGCTTGTTTAATCGCCTTATGTTAGTATTGATATTTTCATTTTCTGTAACTAATTTTGCTGAGGAAAAGTGTATTATTGCCAGCTTTGATCTCCTTAATCTTTGTAAAAAACTGCCTCCAGGTTTGGCCCATTTGAAGAATACACAGATGGGTCTGTACAGGAGCGTGTCTCCTTTGAGAAGGTTTTGGATGTTGTGCTTGTGTCTGTAGGGTCAGGATGCAAAGGGATCTTGTTCATTGAGACCGATGCTATTGCCTTTCAAATACTTAATTTTTTTCTGTCTATCACTGGGAGTCCAGACAGAGCTTCCATGATCTCAGGGAAATGCCTGAGGTGCCTGAAAGGAAGGTGATTCCAAATAAAGCAAGCCAGGATGAGATAAAACCAACAAATAGAAAACAAAAATCAAAAAAAAAAAAAAAAAAAAAAAAAAAAAAAAAAAAAAAAAAAAAAAAAAAAAAAAAAAAAAAAAAAAAAAAAAAAAAGAAAAAGGAAAAAGAAATTTAATGTATACCGAAAGGCAGAGATGTGAGCGGAGCAGCTCATCCCTTCCAAGCCACCCAGCTCCACACAGCATATTTGTGCAACCTTCCCTTGCAGCCGTGGTCCATATGCTGCTCAGTGGGAGGGCAGAGGAGATACCCATCCATGCTACCGAACTGCCATCAAGAGAGTAGCCTTTTTACCTCTTGCGAAATGAACCTTTGTACGAAACCTTTTCATGACTTCTGAAGACTCAGACTGTGCCTTTCAGGAACTGTCAAGTGTGTAAGATGTAAGCCTTGAAGTACAGAGAAAGGTGGTGTCTTCTAGGTCTCATGCGTCTTGAAAGGTGCTGGGAATGGAAGTTCTGCTTGGAATAAGTGTGTTTTAGTTATTGTAGTCTGAATAAATTATTTGCTGAGATGTAGCGTGTGATAGATTGACAAGGAGAATCAATCTGCACAAGAATAGCTCTTGAATCAACTACATCTGTGACCTGCATAAAACCTTGTAGTGTTATTTCAGTAAACAGAGTGTAATAGTTTGGGTGTGTAGGCCCAAGCTCCCCACAATAGTTTGTGGGTAGCCACAAACTGATTTCAGAGATGCCTCCCGCAGGAACACGTCCATGCTATAAAGAGGCGAGATTACAAGCAGCAGGAAATAATTTGTTACCTTGAAACTCATGAGCTCTGCCCTCTATGAAAATTAGTATTTGCACTCACAGCATCGTGTCAGTGGTGAGAACACCCTGTGCCCTTTGTCACGTTGTGCTTTAGCCAGCAGAAGGTGATGTGGACACAGGATGCTCCCCGAGACCTGCTGCCCTGGCCACAGTGCTGGCCTAGATGGAGGTCAGAGAAATGCTGTGACTCTGCCCTGCTGCTCCCCTAGCAAGACAGGAGGCTTGGAGAGGAGGCTTCCTGTACACCAGAAGCTCAAGAGCCCATGTTTTAGAATTGGTTTTATAACCCTTCCTTAGGTCTTTAGATCTGGGGAGAAACAGCTCCCTTGGGGCTGTGTATTCCACTGGGTTGCAGGCTTCCTAACGTGCCTGTTCTTAGATGCTCATCAACAGTGGAAATTAAGAGGCTATGGGGATCCAATTCTCTTAAACCCTTTTGAAAGTCTTCTTGTATGGAGAATCAAGACAACGGGTAGGGGAAGCCACATTCCTATAATTCTGAGCTTTAAGGGACAAAAATGAAAGAAGAGCTAAAAGGAAGAAGCTGAAAGAGAAGAAATCTGTCAGAGAATGCAAATGGACAGAAAAAGGTGTGTGGTTATTGACAGGAGGTGTAGTCAAAATCCTCAGCAAAACTTCAGCAAGTTCTCCATTGCCACAGAAGTGGGGCATCAGTGCAGGAAAGTATCTGAACCTCTCAGGATAAAATAGGAAATGAAGCCACAGAGGATGAGATGACCACATGCAAAGTGTACTCACGGTATGGACTTTGCAAACAAAAACAAACTCATGTGATACCACTTGGAAAAGTCCAGGATCAGTGAAGAAGTGAGGAAAAGTGAGTTCCTTGAAGAAAATAAGGGCAAAATCAGATAGAAAGCCTTTGGTGCTATTGCTGTATAAAACCACAGGATAGGAGCTGTGGCTGCACACTGGGGTATGCCTGGGCCACACGGCGCAGGAGTTGTGTTCTGCTCGTGCAGAAACGTGGCAGCCACGGGATTAGATTGCATCTTCTCTGCTTAATTTGTATGAACGGGGAAGGAGGTGTCTCCAGAGAGCAATAGTGCAAAAGAACAGAGAAAAATAAAATCTGTGCTTCGCTTTAGCCAATCTGCTCTATCTCCAGCAAGCTAGGAGATGAAAGTAAGATAACCACTTAGGATTTCATGTGAAAGTAGTTTCTGGATGTGTGCATGGAGTAACTTACACCTGTTTTACACCTCTCCAATTTCTGTCTAATAGGGCCATAGCATCCCCTTAAGTAAGTTTGCTGGGCTGGCACTATGACTAAAATTCGTCTAAACTCTCTGCCAACTTTAAAACAACTGGTTTGCCTATCAGCTTCAGCAACAAATTCAGCTCGGGCGAACTGACGCAAGCTGGTCCTAGCCTGGCATTGAACTCTGTGCTGCTGTAAAACACTTTTGCCAAAACCGGGGTTAACTAACTAATGTACAGCTAGACGAGGTATTTGCCAGAGTTGTCATCCTGCCATGTGTTAAGATTTCTTGGCATAATATTTATTACTATTTATATATTATGATTTATTTCAATTTTGCTTTCCCTGTCTGTCTCTTTTCCTAGGCCTTTTGAACATACCCTTTCCTTGTCTCTTTTCCAGGCCTTTTGAACATAGCATCACTTCTAATGAGAAAGTGTTTCCTCTCCTGACATAGCCTGAAAGTGTCCTCTTTTTTTTTTTTTTTTTTTTTTTTTAAACACTGTCTAGATCTGTGTGTGTTCAGTAGTATGATGTGTGTAAGCACTGCATTAACACCAGCAAATTTATGGTCTTCAATGTAAATCCCTCTCTGCATCAGTCAGAATTCTCCCTCTGAACAGGGAGAGCGGCAACATCTCTCCTCCAGACCCAGGCCAGTGATACGGTCTAATGTGGGGGATTGGCTACTTCTATCCTGTATCATTGGCACGGGTATTAAATAAATCCGTATTACCAGAGGTTCTTAGGGAATACATACGTGATTTTGCAAATGTGCCATCATTAACAAATATAAAGACATACAGATAATCAAGACAAGTGCCCATTCCTGATTTCTTTCTCTGCTGTTTACAGTGTTGTTTGAATACACTTCTCGTTAAGTGTATAATGTGCCTCTAGGCCCTCTGGTTAGGAAAAAGAAATTACTGCTGCTAGTAAAATAGCCAAATGGATTCGTATGTTTTCTGTGATTCCAAGGTCTGGGATATATTTTTTTATGCTGTGTATAACTTATATATATATATATATATATATATGTATCTTATGATTCAGTGGATTGGTATAACTTTAAGAAAGGAAAGCAAGCTTTTTTTTTTTTTTTTTCCTTGTTCCATGTTTTTATATTCTTTGACTGGGGCACATTCATCTGTATCCAGACAGCCCTAAGGGGAGGCATAAAAAGCAATCCAAAAGAGAAAAATCCGAAAGTACAACAGAAAACTTAAGGCAGCATTCTGTGATTTGTCACTTATCTCTCATGCATGAGTTGTAATGTCTGTTTTTGCCCACGTTCAGCAGCGGAACTTGAGAGCTTTTCAGATCTGTCTTGGCATTTAGATAGAGTTCATGAGAGTACATGCACTGCAGCCGTAGATGGAGAGAAGACTGATAAATAGGGAGAACACTCATTTGGAGCGGGATTTCAACAGCATCTTAATTTGGTGTGAAATAATTTTGGTTCATCCAGATCTCATGGACCTTACAGCAAAACTGATCCAGTGAAGAGAGTGGTGAAGAAGTCAGGTTGCTCTACCCTAATTCTGACAATCTCTGCCTTTAAATTAAAGTCAGTAGCAAACAAGCTGTTGATTCTGATAAGTCAGGGTTTCTGAAGAGCTCTGTGGAAAAAAGTAGCTTTTGTGTCATGCAGAATGTCACGATTTGGACAGTTGTTCCCACCGTGATTAAAATGTTTCTAAAATCCGAAGGCTCTGTGCTCTGCTACATGAGTGCAGTATGTGGTTATTAATTAGCTCTGTTCCCTTATTGATTAAAAAAAAATATATTGTGACAGTTAATTTTCTTTGTAAAATATATAGAGAGGACTAGCAGAAAAGCTCTAGAGTAAGGTAATGTAGTCACGTTCATTGGCCTGTGGGTAGTGCTCGTCGTGTGTGGTTGAATTGCATGTTTGGGTTACGAGCCTAAAACGTGTGGGGAAGGATGCCACCCTTGGCAATGCCGTTCTCCATATCTCTGTCCCTCGCTAGCAGTGAAAGACAGTTAAAGGTCAAGAGCGCTTCAACACACTAATGAAAGAGAAGAGGTGGGACGGGTTAGCAGGAGCTGCCAATAGCCTTTCTTAGTTCTGCAGACCCACTAGACAGAGACCACCTGTATCATCCGTGCATGTAAACGAGCAGACCTCCCATCTTGAGCACAACGTGCTCGTTACCATCAGTAGAGTGGCCCAACAGTTGCATTACAGTCACACCAGGCATGTTCTTGTTCTGCACAGCTGATGGAGCCAAGATGTGCTGCCTCCCCCCTTGTTGGAGTTTGGATTTATTGACACAGTAAAAGTCGAGTAACAGATGACAACAGAGAAGCTGCACACAGAATGTTCTCCCGCCTGGGCTGCTCCTCATCTCAAATCCTGCAGGATTTGGTCTGTTCCGCTCCCTGCTTCTTCCTGCATCTGAGGAACAATTCATTGCGCTTCTGTTCCACTTGGAGAAGGCAAAAATGCAGCTGTTGCTGTGATTCAGACGTCATCATATTTTCATGCTTGTGACTCAGGAGCTCTCTGTAGACCCCACTAGGTAACAGGAGAAGAACTTGGCCCTAGGGCTCCCCATGGCTCCATTGCCATCCGATCGCATCGAGGCTCTTCCCTCTCCCCCTGAGCTTCCTCTCTTCTTATCTTGACTTTCTCCTCCTCTCATCTAGCAGGAACCCCCTGCTCGGTGTAGGAGAATTTGCAGGTGTAGAGCCATTTTAGGAAGGAGAGGGAAGGGAAGGGACAGCGCATTATGCAAGGACCTATTTTCAAAGAACCATGTTATTTTCAAGGGACTCCAGTTAACTGAGGTGCAGCTTATGTGTGTAAGTATAGGCTATAGTAATTCCTTCCAATTTTTATGTGGAATTTAAGTTTCTAAGCTGAAGCTAAGTCAAAACCGCACCATATTAGCACAACCTTAGAATCTGTCAAGTAGAGCAACAAGCAAATCTGGGACTTTCCATTAAGGAGTTAAGGTGCATCTCACGGCTGTGTCATTCTGACATTAGAGATGAAATATTTTCTTGGAAAAGATCTGCTGTGTCATTCAGTCACTTTCTGACAGTTTTAAGAGCCCCACGATGATACACTCAAGTAGATATCTAGCCATATTTTTGATAGACTGAGACTTTTTTCTTTCCAGTGCATTCAACTTAAAGACTCTCCCTCTGTTCCCTTGAGTGACTGTCCAAGAATATTCGTTGCATGCAACTCTGCAGGATTCAGAGCTGGGACAGTCACACGGCCCAGTGCAGTACGTGGTGCAATACAGGGTGGACTTGTGCAAGAAGCACTGTTTGGCAGCAGGACTAGTTGCACTGGACACTTACGGCTCAAGGGAGCCCATCAGCGGTAGCATAGGGTGCTCGGCCATGCACTATTTCATCTTTTACTTTACTGTGGAATCAGAATTTCTGAAAAATCATTTAAGAGGTCAAGGCAGCCTTGGAGATGATGGTAGGTGTTGGACCTCCTCCCGTTTTGTCATCACTATAGCTCTCCGCCTCTGCAGCAGAACATTTTTTTTCTTACACCTTCCCTGTGCTTTAACTAAGGCCACTTGTATTATTACAATACTGCCATCGTTTAGGAAGTGTTTTCTGCTGCACACAATACCTAGGAGTTTTGTGGCAACAATACCGGTTCTGTGGGCAGGCAAACCCCCTCCTCCAAAGAGGTACAGCTGGACTGTAGTAGTGCAGTACGACACAGGCTCTAGCAATATAAAGCAATAGTTTTGACCGTTTTGTGTAGGTGGGGAAATTGCACCATCTTTTATGCATCTAAACTCGATTGTCTAAATTACATCCAGGGAGGTATCTCTTTTTCCTATCTCCTAATGCTGAGTCTGCATTGTCCTATATTAGATGCTAAAACAGTCTAGGAGAGGGTAGATATATGACCAAAAAGAGGGTGTGTGTGGGGGGTAATAGCTTAGGCAACAGTCCTTGACATGCTCCCCATGAATGTTGTTTTAGGGCTGTGCTTGCTTTTTTAAAATTTTTTTTGGCTGCATTTCCTGCCTGAATGTCCCAATGTCCCTCCTTTTTCCTTTTTTCTTTCTTTCTTTCTTTCTTTCTTTTTAATTAGTAATTAATGAATTATTTGTTGCTCAGAGACTAAGAACTATCTGGGAAGTCTTAGGAATGCAGAAACACTAAAATTTGGGCACAAGACCAAAGTTTTCTTTGTAGAATAGACGTGTACTACTGTTTATGTAAAAGCTTTTTGGGGATTTTTTTTTTTTTTTTCTGGTTTCCAAATGTTCCTTTGGGATAAGGATGGTGTACACTTTCGTTACAGTTGCAAGATTAAAGGCTAGATCAGTGGGCCTGATATTCCTGACTTAAGCCATTACTCTTAATACTCAAGCCCACGAGCTTTGTTTGTGGACTGTTTGTTGGCAGGTGGGACAATGTGGGGGTGCCCTATGTCCCAGAGCAACCTGGAGAAACCAGGAGTCCCAGGAGCTTCAGCAGTTACAACAGACCTGCATTTTATTTTATTTTATTTTATTTTATTTTATTTTATTTTATTTTATTTTATTTTATTTTATTTTATTTTATTTTATTTTATTTTATTATTATTTTTTGAATTAGGCATTGTTTAGAAACCTCTATTTCCCATCTTAAAATTTCATTGGAAAATCGGATGGGTATGCAACACATGAAATTGAAGGAATACGCATGTAATTGTTTCTTTTTCTTTTAATTTCATGGAGCCTTAGATCCTAAATTTCAGTCACAGGGATTAGAGCCATGAATCATGAACACTTAAGTTTACTTAGTACACAGAAGATTACTTTTTAAGCCCATTATTTTACAAAGAACTTCAGTGGGACCGAAGTATGTTATATCTGCCTGAATACTTCCCCCTTGTTCTCTTCTAAGCAACGTGTAAATTATTCTGTCAACCTTCAGCCCCATTTGTGAGAGTAATTCAAGTGCAAAAAAAAAGGAGAAACCCCCACCATGGCTTATAGCTCAAACATATGTGTTAGGTTCACCTAATTAGCAGTTTCTACAGAACAAGTTCAGTGTTTGCAATTAGAGTTGGTGCAAGAAAGCACTGGCACCATATGCCTGGGTTTTCACTAGATAAACAACTCTTAATCCCTTCTGGGACAGCAGCTGATGAATATGAAGTATGTGGATGTTTCCTTAAACCAATAAGCATTGGTAATGCCTAATCCGACGAAGTTTAGGGATCAAATACTTAAGCAACCACCTCATACAAATATGTGCTTAGAATTTGTGCCCGTGAAAGGACTTTTATTTGAGTGGACAAGAATGAAGATGTTTGTCTCAAGCCAGGCAGGCCTGGCTGGGGAGGACATGAGCCCACAGAGGTGTCTTGTCACCTGCATCATGGTGACAAGACAGGTGGAAACCATGCTGAACTGCATATGGGATTGCTTAGGAGAAACAGTAACTTAGGGAGCAAGAATGGGCCTGGTGCAATTTCGATCACAAATGGACAAGGAGGTAGGATTTACTGCTCCGGCCCCCGCGTTATCAGCAGAGGTAATGGTTGAATGAAGAGTATGCCTGGAGCTCTGCTCAAAACCTAAACTGTGCTGAGGTTTAAATGAGGTTAAACCACAGGAGATGTTTCATGTGCATCTACTCCTCTGCATCCTGGCCATGGAACTGCCACTCCATCAAGATAATGGCAGTTTGTCCATGCAGTTTGAACTATACTATAAAAAGAACTCCAGCCTTAAAAAAAACGTTGCCTAAACATCTCCTTGTACCAAAGTTACGCCACTGTTGTCTGTCACTGTTTTACGATTGACAGTGAAGTCCTAGTATCTTTTAGAGCTCCTGGTCTGAGGCCAGTATAAATCAGCGGAAAGTCTCATTTACTTCAATAGCTGCTGGATGAAACCTAAAAAAAGGCTTTATTGCCTAACACATATATCCCAGTCTTCTTTCATGTTAAAGTGGAGCCCCATCTGCTTTTCCAACCAATTGCAGTCATGTCTTTGCTAAGACCGATAGCAGCATAGCCAGCCGTAGCTCTTAGTTACTGGTATCAAACATAATTTCTCCTCGTGCTGACAATCCTGACAGACCAACCACCATCTATTCCAGGTAATGTGAACAAAGGTGTTGATTTCTAGAGATGCCAGCATCTTAACGTGGCCTTAATGTGGCCCATAACAATGATTTCTGTTTCTTAGTCTGCACATGATGATGCTAAAACCAGTGGGGAGAAGAGAAACATTAACCTTTAATTTCTGCAGAACGCCTTAGCTTGGTTTTGGTAGGAAAAAAGTGCATTTAGAAGCTCTGCTGATTAGCAACAGGTCTTTGAGCGTGGAGCCAAAAACATTTCGGCAGAAACCATGTACTGCTATTAGCTGCCCCCGCTGCCAATCCCCTGCAGCGTTCACTCTACACCATCAATAGGAACGAAACACCAGAGCATCTGCCTGTCCCAGTGGCTGCAGCACCGCCGTGGAGGCCGAGCGGTTATTAGCCTGAATTTTGTCAGGCCGAGCAGCAGGCTGGAGTGTCTCAGCTCACCCACCTTCTTCAGTCCCCCTCTTTCAACCCATGCACCCGCCAAACTTCCCATCCCCAGCAGGAACGCCCGTGCACGGTGTGCCTGAAAGTGAATGAGAGCAGCTGTGCTGCACCTGGGACTGACTTCCTGGCAGCTCTCATGTGTTGTTTAATAATTTTGCCTAGATAACGGTTTTTGAATAGTGCACACTTCATTCAGTACAGCAGGTTTTTAAATTCTCATTGTACATTCATGGATCATTGCACCTTTTCTAAGCCACTGCAGTTGTCTCTATTGTTAAACCAAAATGTCAATGTCTTCCATGCTGTCCTTTCCTCTAGTTCAGTGCATTTCAATGGGGGGTTAAAAGGTAAAGGGACTCTAAAACTTTAAATACCCTTTGACATCATTATAGGCTAGACCTAGTCGCATCTTCTTCCCCGCTCAGTAACCTGCTTCTCTTCATCAGTAATGTTCAATGATGACAGAGAAAAACAACAGAGGCTTCTTCAATAAAACAATAGGTATCATTCTACTGTGCTAATTGCTGCTGAGCTGGTATTAATGTGTCCTCATGTTGTCCGTGCAGAGATCTGTGCAGCTGAGCAAGTGAGAATCTCCTCCATAAGCCTATTCCTCAGACCACTATGTTCTTCTGGTCTCTTCAACATAGAGTACTTTGGTTTATTTTCCACTTTTCCAAATCAGAAAATGTCCAGATATGTTTGACCTGCTAGTCTTACTGTACATTTATTTCAACTTCCTCCCCAAGCAGGTATTTTCCTAAGCAGGTAGGTCTGGAAATAGTCCTTCCTCCTCCCTCCCTGCCCACCTAATTAAGTGTACTGGGGTCTGCAAATAGTGTCTCCAAACAGACTGCGGCAAATGGTGGCTCAAGAATACACAGAGCAGAGGAAGGCAAATGACAAGATGCTGAAATTGAAACCAATGAAAACAGAAGTTTTACTCCCTTTTAATTTTAGGCATGTGCAGAATAGCTTTGGAAGTGTCACTTTCGAAACATTCCTTTCAAGTTAATTTGTTTTTATTGGCAAATTAGTTCTCCACATACTATTCCCTGGAATAGCTGCAGTAGTTTCAGATATAAGGGTTTATATCCCTTGAGATATAGTCTAATGTTTGTTGCCTACTTAGAAGCAATAGCAAAAGTTTAAGTCAAGCACTACCCAACACTAGGGATAGGTATGTGTTTCTTTTCATCAGTGAATAATAATGTTATACAAACGACATGATTCAAAGCAGTCAAACAACTAGAGTTACAAATACAGAATATATTTAGGCTAGATTTTCAGAAGTGAGCAGCCATTTCGCTAGGTAGGTGGAGATTTCAGGTGAAATTCAATTCCAGGTTAAAATCGGTTGGAGACCAACGTCCCCGACATCATAATGGAATGGTGTAGCACTCTGCTAAAACAGGTTGCAAAAACACCACTGTGTTTTTGTTTTGCATGTGTTTGTTAAAAAAAAACAGCGATGAAAGTGCCACATGACAGCTTGGTGTTGGGTACAGTATTAACGCTGACATCTTTTCAGTCACTAAAGTCCCATTTGCTTATAGACACAAGGGTTTTGCTTGATTTCTGCTACTTCTGTTGTAGCTATTTCAGTTTCCTTACTAACTGACCGACAAGATGAGGGTAAAGCAAAAGATTTTGAATAAAACATGTCTCTCAAATTGTAAAGCTTGACCAGAAACAAGTTTTATTTGCTTTCTTGTCAGTTCAGTTCTTTTTTTATACCTGCTCAGCCAAAGGGTACCTAAACCCTTGCTGACCTGAACATCAAATGGCTTCCCAATTACTCCCGTGGATTGCTACCTACTTTTGTACTTGCTAAGTCTAAAATGAGGAGGATCTGACAGGTTGTACAGGGGAAATTGTGCTTTTTAGAATTACTTGTGGGGATTGGAGCCAAGCGCCTGCTTCAAAGCCCAGAAAGGTTAATTGCAGTGCTCCTTCTCTTGACCTAAATACCAGCGCAGAGAGACGGCCATCCTGCCCTTCTTGCAAACTGTCTCAAATAGCATTTTCTGATTTTTTTTGTCAGGCAGTTGACAGTGAAGAGTGGCAGCCTGTTTTACAGCGCTGTGCGTTTTGGGTTAGGAGATGGCACTTGAAGGTTTTGCTGTGTCCTCTTACTGTGAAGTGTTTGCAGGAGCGAGTTCTTTTAGCAGCATTTGCCCGTTTTCTTCCCTTGGGTGTATACCAGCAGCGCTATAGCAATCTGTGCCTAAGTCACCGGTAATGCAGCTCTCCCTAAATCACTGCTCTGCCCCCCAGCAGGTCTTCCCGTGCACGCGGCTGTGCTCCCCAACCGCAGCAGAAGCTCCTCGGAGTTACGGTTCAGCAAGCTCACGGGCCTCGCTGGGAGTTAGGGCTCCTGTGTAAGAGCATGGGTTAGACTTAAAAGGGGAGAAGTGAGGGGCAACCACAGTTCCTGCGGAGGGGAGGCTGGCCTTTCCTAAGCCAAATACTCTTGGAGGCCCCAAAGCTCCACATCTTTCCCTCATCACTGGCGGAACATCTAGACTGCTCTTAACAGGAAGGCACCGCTCTCGTCTGAGAACTGGATGACATTAATTCTGTGTGCAAGGAGTTGGAACAGGCTACTTTCAAATGAGTTAACAACGGCTCTAAGGTTTAATGAGTGGAGGAGTTCTGAGGTTAAATGCTGCAGATTTAACACAGAGAGGCTTGCTCAAGCGGGCTTTAATGCAGCTGGTGTGGCTAATGGTGGTCATGGCTTCACATGCTTCCTCGTGGGCTAGCGACCGGACTCAGCGACTGCTGTGGTGTTCATTGCTATCGGTGCAATCAAAACTTTCCATTAGATTTCTAGGTTGGCTTGTAGATAATAAACTTTAACGCTTCATAGGGAGCTGGAAAACAATAATTCATCTCTTCACATTTTCTTATCGTGAACAGATGATTTTCTAGAAGATACACGTCAGTGAAAGGGGGACTGCAAACTTTACACAAGGTCATTTGGTCAACTCCTATAGCACAGTTATATGCGCTGCATTGTAGTTACCTTTTGGTAAGTGTAAGTGACTGGGTGGCCTGTATAAACATGAAATCTATGAGCTTGGCAAGCCAAGCCTGATGATTTTTAAAAGTTACAGTTAAATTCCATATTTCTTTTCCCTGATTTAGCACCTTTCTTGCCAGCTGACAAAATACATGACTGTTTTAAACACCAGGAAGAGAAACTAAAATATTAGCCTCTGTCATGTCAGATATTAGTTATTCTTTTGATCAGGTTTTGATATTTATCCTTCTCTCTTTGAGTTTTCTTAATTATTTCTGTCTTGTATTAATTCTCACAAAGCTCCCTAGATGTGGGCTTTATGATTTAGAATCTCAGCTGCTCGTTCAATTAATGAGCTTGATTAATGTGCTTAAATTTCCCAGACACACTTGTGACATATTATGAGCGGGAAACAGGGTTTCTGAGTGTGCTCCATTTCATTTGTGATACTCCTGAGCCTGGAGTCCATTTTAAGCTCTTTATCAGATAGCTAGATTTTTCTTTTCTTTTCTTTTTTTCTTTTTTTCTTAATTCCTGTACTCATTAAGCATTGATATGGAAGGAGTATTATCTTCTGAAGAGTGCCAGAGTGCCTTAGTTTCTTTTGTCTATCCCTGGTACCCTGGCTTAGTCCTTTTGCAAAAAACATAATTGCTTGCAGTTTCAGCACATTAATTAGGATCTGTGAAACTGGTCTGAAAATGGCAAATGTGGAAGTGCAGCTTTTTTTTTTTTTTTAATATATTGGTATTGCATGTTTCCATATAAATACCAAGCAGTGATTTTTTTTTCTAAAGAGAATATAAAAGCACTTACTAATATTTTTAGTAAGGTTATTATCTAATAATTACTAGTACAGAATAGTAATAGTAGTTGTCCAGTGATGTTATAAAAGGGACAATGTGAAAAGTTTGACTGTTGTATCTGAATAAGATAGGTCTCACTAAGTGTAAAACAGTCACTTGATATCGTCAGCGTTCATTGGATCCATACCAATGGATAAATTAGCACAGTATTTCCTGAATGTTTTTCCTTCCTTTCTCGGCTTAGGAGTTCCTGTAACACCATCAAGGTAACTCTGGAAATAAAACTTTCCAGGCTAAGTTGCCTATAAATTTTAAAAGTATTATAGGATCCATTGAGACAAAATATTTTTTACTTAAATGTTCTCCATATAGTAGTAGAACACGAGACATTGCCCATATCAGAAATCTTACAGTGTCAGAAAACTTACCATGTCACAAATATAGTGTTATTCCTAAATTCTTAAATTTCTAAAAATAGTGTTATTCCACATGATGTTACTAGAGTTTTAAAGTACAAAATTCCAGTCATATTTGAGAACTATATTTAAGAGAAAATGTCTGCTAGTTATTTTCTATATTTCTTCTTTGCGCCTAACTCCTTTTAATACCAGAGATGATTTGAGGTACATTTACAGAGCAAAATCAACCAATGGTTCAGCATATTCCCCACTGAAGACTACATGACTCCAGTAAACCAGGATCTAATCACTGACTTTGCTAGAATCCCTTCAGGTCTGAGTCTCAATACATTATATAACATGACACAGAATAGTCCTGACGTGAAAATGAAGTCCATTTCAGTAACGCAACTACATGTCAGGAGGCATGGCTTTAACAGATTAAAGCCTTAGTACATGGAATCTGTTGGAATCTATCACATCTTAGTTCAAAGCAGAATGCAAATCCTCATACATTTATATATGTATATATATACATATATACACACACACACACACACACACGCACAGACAAATATATAAAAACATACCTCACCAAGAACGGAGTTCCATCTTTCCAGGATACAGGTCAAACATCTTGTTATGTTGAATTGTTTCAAAAATCTGTGCTCCAGAGCCTTGATTTTGTGCCAAAGGATCCCTGAAACCAAGAGGGCAGACGAGTTGTAATACACAGCCCACCTGCTGTACAGTTCTAGATTTGGCAACATTTTCATATAATGACACAAAGCAACTATGAATATATTTTGCTAAAATGACTACTGAGAAGTTCTAAAAATTAATGTTTCTGTTGCAATTCTGCTCATGAGCCATAAGGGGATCTTCATCTTTAAGTATTGCAGTGCTCAAAGAAAGAGAAGAAGATTCTGTTTTATGGTTCTGAGTCATTCGTTTTCTTACTAACATATGGCTCCATCTTTTCCAGTTTTTTTAAGCAAGTTGTAAACATAAACCCTGGTGCACATGGAGTTTGATTCACGCAGAGTTTAATTTGCCTAGTATAAAAGACTGACATACGTTATATAACATCCTGAGATTATTTCTGTAGTCTGAGTAGTACCCGTTGCGGAAAGCAGAACTGTTTCCCTGGGGTATATTTTTCACTGTTTGTAACTAATTAAAAAAAATTGGAAATACAATATGCATGACTCATATTATTAGAATTGTCTTTGGATTGATGTATAGTTCCTTGTGAATAATGTTTATCATTTCCTAATTAGACTTTTTTTTTTTTTTTTTTTTTTAAAAAAAAGGTTTCTAATAGATGTGACTCCATCTTTGTCAATGGCAAGGAAATGAAAAGCAAAGTGGATACTATAGTTAACTTCACTTACCAGCATTTTACCACCCAATTAGAAGTGACTGTCTGGGTTCCTCGGCTTCCGCTGCAGATTGAGATCTCCGATACAGAACTTAGCCAGATCAAAGGCTGGAGGATACCAGTCACCTCCAATAAAAGGTATGTCTGCCACACTAGCACTGTCCAGGTGTCTGGCCAGGGCCTCAAATTTTAGGTTTCAGGAAATTTTTAGAGTGCATATGCAGTTCAGACACTCGCACCAGAGATGAAAGGGGCAGCACACGGGACACAGGGGACGTGCAGAGCTCAGTGCATGGAGTATGGACACAGCCACTCATCCTGAACGGAGCAGTCAAGACATGGCTTTAGATGGGAAAATAGGGGAATCTTAGAGAAAAATACCCAGATAGCTAAGGCTGCTGAGCTTTAAGAACAGTTCGGGATTTCTGACTCTGTGTTTGATTCCCCATAGTTGTTTTTTTGGCTAAGTACTTGCGATCCCAAACAGCTTCTCCATCACTAAAACTGGTAGCTCTTGTCTGTTTGTCCATGGTGTTTGGAGAATGCGGTTCAGCCTGTTCCTGCATACGGTAAGCATAACTTGTGCAAATCATTAAGAAAAGTTCATAAAAATAGAGAGATATTTATGCCTGGAAAACACGTACTTGATCTTCCAAATATCGGCATTTGCCACTCATTAAAAGGACAATATTCAGAGCACGTAGAACGTTTCGTTGCAAAACTAGTCTATATTGAAGCCTAGCTAAAAATGCATGCTTTTAAAGCTTACGCTGTCCCTTTTTCCTCTGTGTTTTACATTAGTTTAACTTAGGAAGCTTCATTATGTCCTGTTACACAGCACTCTGAAGGGGATATGACCTTTTCAATTAGATCGCCTCTTAATCTTTTCTTTTCCACAAACAGGAGGTCCAGTTTCTTCAACCTGTCTGAATATAGATGAGGTTCTCATTTCTGTGGATAGTTCCAGTTGACCCTGGTTATTCCTTCCCCATTACAGTAATGCAGTATACAGCTTCCTTAATCAACTCACCTACTGTCGTTCCTAGTTTTCTTTAGCATGCCTTGATAGTTCTAAATTCAAAAGCAGCAGTAAAAATGCACTTTGCACAATATTGTTTCTATCATTTTGTATCATTAGTCTGAATGATGTACTATGTATTTTTTTATTTTTAACCAGCAAGATCAGCAAATTCAGAGCTCAATAATGTGTTCTTAAAAGCTATTTTCAAAGGTTGACTCTTGGGAACAAATTTTAGCTCTGCTTTTTTTGTCATTGTCCAGGTCAGTATTGGACTTTTACAGGTTAGGGGCATCACACTTAAAAATGACTAAAAGGTGGGATGACAAAATTTCCGTGACAATCAGCAGTCTCAAGAAGAGGCAGATGGACCTGCTTGAGAACATGTGAAATTTTCCAAACAGAAAAGAGGTGAAAGACCTGCAGGACTTTTAATGGTTCAGCAGTCTCTGTATAGATGTACTCTGCAGCAGACCTTAGTGAAGCATTACTTATCAGATCTGATTTAGGGAAAAAAAAAACAAAAAAAAACCCTCCTCTTATCTTGTTAAAGTCTATGTTCTGATGAATAGGTTCTATGAAGAAAACTGTGGATGGATCCCTCTCTACTTAAAACACTCATAATTTTGACAATGTGCCAGATTAGGAACTTCTAGGAACACTAGCACACTGTTTTATTTCAGGCTAAGTTGAAAAATACAGCTGCAGAGCAAGGCATGACACCAGCTTAAATTTATAATACAGTGAAAAAGAATTTCTGGCAGCAGCAACCATAGTGCTAAAGACAGTCACAGGTCTAACAAAAACACTCGATTTGCCCAGGGCAACATATCAGCTACTGAAGAGTCTAAAAAGGGCCCAAACAGACAACAGTGGGGGTAGAACTATCCAATACTTAGGAGGGCATAAAACTAACGGTTAAAAGGCACAATTTACAGGATGTTCTGAGGATGAGCTCAAAGGAAAGGGACTGACTTGTATCTTGGCTACATGGATGGTTTTTCTGGCTGTGACAAAGCAACAGTGATGAGGATCTGGCACAATAGAAACTTTCATGTTTGCATCAATAATAAAAGCAAAGATGTCATGTGTGGAAGGAGGATATATGCAGAGTATGAACAAACTGAATATATGCCAGCTGCTTAAAGTTTCACTTATTTTACCTTGTTCTGTCTGTAATGGGCCTGGTGCTGCAACACTTCCTCCGGTATAGCTCCTGCTGAAGCCAGCGGGGATTTTGCTGAGGAAATGGCTGCAGAAAGAGGAATGTCTGGGCTGCTTTTTTTTTTTTTTTTTTTTTTAATGCAAGAAGCTATAAAGAAATACAGTCTTTGCTAGGTAAGAGCAGAAATATGGCTCACTTGATCAATTGGTAAATATATGGCAAATATTTATTCTTATTCAGAGGAGAATTTGTCTATGGCAGATGCTACTATAGATATGGACAACCACGATTTCCACAGAAAAGTCAGGTCCATGGATCACCTCATGAGTGAGGGTACGGCACAGGGCCCTGAGCTGTCGTGGGCTAATGAAAGTCTACGTTGGAATGTGCTGCAGAGAAGACCACAATCTCAGCAAATGAAAGGCGTGCATTTAAATTAAAGTCAAATATTAAACTGGAAAAGGGGTCCAGGCAGACTCTGACAGTCTAACAAGAACATGTATTTTGATTCCTTATGCATCTGGAAAATAATCATCTCTCTTTGAAGTTCTTGCACTGCTTCTATGCACAGATATTTGCATGGGATGAGTGCCTTCAACTTGCATTAATAGGAATTGCATGGCTAAAGGCTCACAGAACTAGCTGGAAATTTAATTTAAATAAATGTTTGCCAGCTGGGATAGCACATTGTTTCATGAGGCCAACATCACGCACTGTGTCTGCAGCATATGATTCAGTGCCAGGCACTTCGTTTAGTACCTGGCTTAGGTGAACAATAGCTGGTTAAGACATTAGTACGACACAACACTGCAAACCTCGAAGTAGCATTGGCTTTTAGAGCCCAAACATGGTCAAGGCATATTTAAGCCAAAGATGGTATCGCTTGTGAATGACAGTAGGTTGGGCCAGTGGTTACTTATGTGGTAGACCTGCTATGGTCTGGTCTGCTAGAGACCAAAGCAGGAAAGCTCGCCTGACTTAAACGAAGGGAAAAATGAAGTGCTTTAATTAAATGTCTGTGTGAATGCTGTCACGCAGAAATAAAACCATCCTTTAATGTGAATTAAGTGAAACTGGATTCAAACCATTTCATTTGTGCATAAGAACATCCACACAGCTTGAACACGCCGGAACTTCACTCTCTTAGTTAATTGAGTATAATATCCCATGGAAATAAGATTTTTTTGTTGTTGTTTTGTTTTGTTTTTTTAACAAGTAGACTTTTTTTTTTTCTTCCCCCAGGAAATGTAAAGATAGCAAATTACATTTCTTCTTGGAACTGCAAATGGAGCTATGTACAACTTATTTCAGTACCTTCACTAAATCAACTTGACTTTAATTCTGTAACTGAAATAGTGGTTTTTTTTTTTTTTTTCCCCTCTCCAATTAGAGGTGCTACAAATGTCTTTTAAAATACATGGCTCTCTTTAATGGGTATTGCAACATCAAAACCTGCAAAACTGATTTCTTCAGAGGGGCTTTTAAACAGAAAATTAGCATCTGGCCAATAACCTGATGCATGGTTTGAGCATGGTGCAAATTGAAAGAGACACACTTAAACTACTCATGGACAGTGTCTGTAACAGAAAGCTGACAGATCACTGATTAGCTCAGTGCTAGCAGGCACCCTCGTAACAGGCTGCTGTTAAACTCAGCTCTCCTGCAAAGGCTCTGTGTGAAATGTAAATTAAATGTAATTCTGGCAAATGTAATTCTGGCAAAAGCAAAGAATCTTCCAAGCAAGTTTGAGAAGCAGCAAGAAGTAGGATAAGACGGGTTCTGAGAGACATCCACAGCTAACCTCAGAGATGACCAAGAAAGCAGCATATGCAGCAATAGCTTGTATTCATGAAGACAGGTCTTTAAAAGAAAGAGTTCACTGCTTAAGGAAAGCTTTTAAACCCACTAAAAACACTGTAATAAGAAGTTTAATACTTCTTATTAAGTACAGAGAACTTTGTAATTCAATGTATTTCAAACATTTTTTACTGAAATGCTCTGCCTTCTTAACTGAAACAGGGATTTGTGACTTTGAAATGGAAATGGCTATCATTTGTTTAAAAAAAGAAATTGAGTTGGTACCTGGCAGATCAAGACTTGCAAGGCTTGTGTTGAAAAGTCAAACAGGTCTCTTGTTCCTTTGCGTTCGTACCAAAAAGTTCCGTGGCCACTCCATGGTTA
The DNA here is from genome assembly GCA_013398735.1 of Nothocercus julius. Classification (NCBI taxonomy): domain Eukaryota; kingdom Metazoa; phylum Chordata; class Aves; order Tinamiformes; family Tinamidae; genus Nothocercus; species Nothocercus julius. The sequence continues at coordinate 765,714 of VZSV01000067.1, read as the reverse complement.
AAGGGCCTGGCTGCCTTTCTGGTGCTCTGGGTTTGCATAGCACTGAGCATCTCTGAAGGAGAAATGTACAGAGGCAAACTATAAATAGTTCTGTAGTGAAATGGAGCCTTTATTTTTATCTGTCCACAAGGAAGGACTCAGACTTCATCTTATTCTGATTGGCAGCCCCCATAATCCAAATTGTGGTAATAAGGACAGCAGTGACCCTCCTCTGTGCTCAGGCAACGCTGCATCTCCGGCCACGCTTTGCAGCGCTCATGTTTCTAACTGCGGCCAAAGCATTCCCTAAACTATCCAGCTAATCTAATTCTACAAGAGTAACTTCTTTGTATAGTGTACATTTGCTTTTGGGATCCTGTGAGTTTTTTTCTTAACAATTTTTGATTACATAATGATGTTTTATTCAGTAACTAATGATGGATTATTGTTCTAAACACCCATACAAAACCAAAATGGCTGTACCAAATGCCATTTACTTGAGACTGAATGTGTGTTTATATATATGTGTACACACACACACACACACATATATATATATATATATATTCTCCTATCATAAGATGCATTTAAATATATTTCCAGTGTATTAGATTCCATAACATCAAGACTTGTTAGCATTTTGAAGAGCACAGGGTTATTTATAGATGTATTTTCAGCTTACAATTTGTAAACTCTGTCATAAAACAATCTATAACAACAGCAATTCTGTTTTATAATAGTTTTTCATAACTGATATTTGGGAAGAAAAGATAAAGGAACACAGTAAATGCAACTACTTCCCAAAACATTGTGAAGAGGCTTAGCCTGTATTTCACACCCTTGCCATAAAAATGGCTTCAAGCTCCATTTGAGTAAAAGGAGGAAGGCAAAATATTTCTAAGCAATGAATTCCACAGCACAGAAGCATAATGAGTAAAAATGTGACCACCGAGTGCCTTATATCTGATTTGCAAGAGGTAAGAGAATCTACGTATTTGTTCTAAGGAATAATTAAAAAAAAAAAAAAAAAGAAAAGAAGGACTGATGAGAAATTGGGTTTTAAATTGGGGGTAAAGTTGCAAGGTATGACCACTGTTGTTACTGTACAAATCACTGTGATGCTTTATAGAAGACTTGCAGAATGCTTTTATTTTTGTCATAAGTGTATTTTGTAGAGAGGGCCTAGACGGTTAGAAAACTGTTAGAAGAGTCACTAATGGTGCAAGAGTTCATGAGAGTGCTCATCTACCCAGTCTGAGATGATATTTGTACGTCAGAGTAACTGATGTCTTGAACGGTAATTTCAGTGACTAATTTGGATTTTTTTTTGGAAGCCCTATGTGGTCACTTCGTGACTTCAAATATACCCCAGCACTTGCATGAGCTGTATGAGACCTAAGGTTAAATCACTGCCTATTTCTCAAATGCAGAGGGCTTAATGAGCCTGTGAGATAGAGCCAGCATAAGGCGGGGCAGCATTACCCACACAGGGAATCCTGAATGCACAGTAATGGTTCGGAAAAGTTAAGTAAAGGAATAGAAATGTTCAGGGAGGGAGGAATGGAGGAAAAGATCCGTCATTTTTAAGGAGGTAACTACTGTGCAGCTAAAAATTCTTTTTCTCCCAGCACAGCTATTACAGGGATTGGTGCCACAGCTGCCCTCTCATAAAAATTTCATCCTGCTTTCCTTAGCCCTCTGCAGGATTTGATTGCTGAATGAAGACAAGAACAAGCAGGGGATCCACGGAAACATCAGCACAGACAGACATTGCAAGTGGCTGGGTGGTGGCACGCAAAGAATCACCAGCAGACGTGAAAGAGCCTTCTGACTTGTGCAGTGCAAAAATAGCTGTGCAATCAGGGCACTCAGCTTGACACACCCATCCAAAATCTGACTGTTCATTTTTCAAGTTAGCAGAAAATGATAAAATTAATCTAATGTAACAACGCCATGCAAACGGAGCTTTGCAAGCTTGTAGGGAGATAATGGCAATATAGATAATGAACATGGATTTCTTTACAGGCCTACCCGTGACAGTGAGGATGAAGATGATGATGAGAAAAAGGGAAGAGGTTGCACTCTTCAGTATCAGCATGCCATGGTGCGAGTCCTCACACAGTTTGTAGCTGAATCCTCTGATTTTGGAGGCCACTTGACCTATATGCTAGGTTCTGAGTGGCAGTTTGACATCACTGACCTTGTGGCTGATTTCATGAAGGTAGAAGAACCCAAAATTGCTAAGCTTCAAGATGGCCGAGTTCTGGTTGGTCGTGAGCACGGGATCACCACAGTCCAGGTACGGCCTAGAATATTTCTACAGATCCAGCAGAGTTCTGCAAGCATACAAAGAACTACTTGCCATATAAAAATCCAATTATTTTCAGAAAAATTATTGCTGGAAAAATGATATGCTAAACATAAAAGAAGGTTGAAGAGCTTTAATTTTTGCTGTTTGTCATTTTCATACAATAAATAAACTTAGGTATTCCAAATTCCAAAGGAATTTGTACATGTAAATGTGACTGGGAACACTGTGGGTTTTTCCAAACAATGATACAGGTTGCATGATCACAGTCCCTTTATGTTCACTACCCATTCATCTGTCTTTATGCATATTTTGTAATTAAAATAAAGGTATGAGCTCCCCTGATAAAGTTAGACATCTATAATGTGTTAACCACTCTTAAGGTTCATTTACAGTTAACACAAAGAAATAGGCACTTCTAGGGCTCAACTCTAATAGTAAAGCAAGCTTCTTAGAGAGGTCAAGGGAATTTGGCTCTAAAAATTTCTCTATAAAGGAGCAGAAGTCAGCTAGCTCACCTGCAGTTACCTACTCTTTAGAGGGCTGATGCTGGGTTAGAGAAATCACACCTCCAATATTTCGGGCTTGATCCATGTCTCTGACATCTGTAAGAAAAATGACTCCTTCGGAGGGCACTGGAAATGAGATCTTAGGGCAGACTGACAGGACTGCTTTGACATGGAAAGATGCAGACAGGGATCCAGTGGGACTTTCAAAACCACTTTGTACATCTCTCTTCATTCGGTTCCTCTATGCCACTGAAGGGGTTAGGCCAAGTTCCTATTAGCCAATTTCTTCCCTTATTGAGCTTCAATATTAATCACTGCCTTACACTCCATCCTTCTGCTATATTGCAGAGGAGATTTAGGAGACCATACATTGTATAGGAGGTTTAATAGACCATACAAAAATGTAATTTTTTGGGGGAAAAATAATTAGTCTGGAATGTCATTCTGATTAGAGTCTTATCTTGCCTTATAGCACTGAGTCAGCTGCTGTTTCAGATGAAACATTTGTTTTCTCTCTACAGGTTCTGTCACCTCTTTCTGATTCCATCTTGGCTGAGAAGACAGTGATAGTCCTTGATGACCGTGTAACAATTACAGATCTAGGAGTCCAACTAGTTTCAGGCTTGTCCATCTCTTTGCAAATTAGCAAAGGAAACAAGAGAGCTATTGTTTCTACCACCTCTGCTTACGATATCCTTCATACTCCAAAACAGGTATAATGCAAACAGTATTTAGAATCTGTGAGAATCCAGGACAAAGCTATCTAGTGAAAAATGTAAATGGCACACATAATATATGACTGCATGAGAAGCTGTAACTTCATATAGCAAAGACTGTTCATCTTTGACACCAGCTCCTGCAGGTGCAAACACCTGTACAAAATGACCATTAAACTCGCCACAACTAATGCAGAGAATAGCACATCACAGGGAAAGTGATGTGCCTATCTGTGCATGGAAAACGCTGTAGAAAGCATGCATATGCCTCTTAAGATACTTTTTCTCTAGAAAAATATGGTGTGGCTACTTAAGCAGAGGTATAAATCCTATGTTTTAATAGATTTAGAGAGCCAGCTCTGCCAAAAGAACCCTTTAGATACATCTGTAGAATTTTTCTTGATATGTATGGCTGAAATCTTTTGATATTTTTTGTGCTTACTGTGGTTTTCAAACCATATAATCTGAGAAATTAAATAGCTTCAGCACATACTTTTTTTTTTTCCATTTTATTTACTACAGAATTGAGGCTCTGTCACTAAAAAATCTGCAACTACCTTTTTAGCGCTCAAAACTTTCCCTAAGAAATCAGTTTTGTCAAGCTGTCATGAAAATTTGGCAGTCTTGTGTGTGTTTATTTTCTGAACAAACTACAATCACTTTGTATGCTTCATATAATATATATTTGAAAGTATGACAGAAAAAAGAATAAAATACTGCACTCAAATGTTTTCTTTTTTGTGTCAATGAGCTGAACAGCATCACCATTCCGACCCATAATAACTCTGCACATGCATTATATACACACCATTAAAACTGCAGAATTACAGAGATTCCCCATTATAGGGAAATATTTTGTTTTCTACAAAGTTAATTAACAGGATTTTGGGAACATAATTATTTACATTACCTAGACCTGGTATCCAAAAAAAAAAAAAAAAAAAAGAATGCTTACTTCAGCCTGAAAAGAAAGGGAACTTTCAAAATGTCAGTGCCTTTTATCAAATGTAGATGACAATTTCTTTGATAGTTCCTGAAGAGGAGGTATATGCCTAAGTGATCTGGAGAATACAAACCTACAAGCAGTAAATAAGCAGAGTAGAAGTTTTGATTTCTTTTTTTGAAAAGCAAAATAAACTAAAGCTGTAGTGTATATTTATTTTACCAGTGATGTCAAACAAACTTAAATGACTGCAAGTCTGCTGTGTAGTCTCTTACCTTTCATACTTTTTTCCCTCACTTTTCTTCTCCCAGGAAGCCATAGTCAGTGCTTGGGTTTTGTTCAGCGATGGATCAGTGACACCTTTAGATATTTATGACTCAAAGGATTTCTCAATCACCATAACTTCCCTGGATGAGATGGTAGTGTCTACGCACCAAAACCTACAGTCAAAATGGCCTAGTGTAGTAGCAGAAGGGGACGGGCAAGGACCTCTGATTAAAATTGAAATGGTCATCAGCGAGCCATGCCAAAAGACTAAAAGAAAGAGCATCCTGGCTGTTGGAAAAGGAAATGTCAAAGTGAAGTTTGGTCAAAAAGATTCTGACCACAAAGGAAGTACCAATGATATTGATGAAGTGGATAAAGACTTTAAAAGCCACGCAAGCAACTCTATAGAGAAGCCTGCAGAACAAGAGAGGACAATACAAGAATGGTCTAAAAACGGAGCCCTGGGTAATTATGAGGACAATGTAAACAAAAGCACAACTGCCAAATCTCCCACTGAGGAGGAGTCACTGGAGGATGACCAGCTCCAAAATAACCCAACTGCCTTCACAGGTTTCCCAACACAAGTAGAGCTACCAGAGCAAAACAATCCGAGTGATCTTACATTGACTTCAAGAGGATTAACAGATTTGGAGATTGGCATGTATGCCCTGCTCTGTGTCTTCTGCTTAGCAATCTTGGTCTTTTTGATTAACTGTGTGGCTTTTGCTTGGAAGTACAGGCATAAAAGGTTTGCTGTGAGTGAGCAAGGCAACATCCCCCATTCCCATGATTGGGTCTGGCTTGGAAATGAGGTGGAACTGCTGGAAAACCCAGTTGACATTTCGCTCCCATCAGAGGAGTGCACTACCATGATTGACAGAGGAATGCAGTTTGAAGAAAGCAACTTTCTTCTTAATGGAAGTTCTCAGAAGACTCTTCATAATCATATTCTCAGATCTTCTGAGTACGTTTGTGAAAAGGAAGTTAAAAGTGAACCTATAAATTCTGGGCCAAAGCAGAAGCGTGTAAAGTTCACTTCATATACAACAATACTGCCAGAGGATGGAGGTCCCTATACCAACTCAATTTTATTTGATAGTGACGATAATATTAAATGGGTATGCCAAGATATGAATCTTGGTGATTCCAAGGAACTTAGGGACTATATGGAAAGACTGCAAGACAATATGTAAAACTACTTTCTTATGTTTGTAATCACCTTTATGCCTTCTGTTTACGGATGGTGGAACAGTCAGTCCAGTCAGCAATAGGAACAAGAGAGTCCACCTTCGAATTACCGAGATAACCTGATATCGCTGAGCAGGTGCAAGAGGCTGGCTGAGTTAACCTTGTTTCACCATAAACCAGGATGTGCCCCTAAAACAGCTACCTGTAGGTCTTGGAGGTGTCGCACGATGGCTGTTTTTGTATACTGCCTGGTACTAGCAAAATGCTAATACAACTACGCTCAGACTCAGAGGAGACTTCATTTGTTTATCTCTCATGACAAATGGTAAATAAGAAAAGAGAGAGATCTTTGCATTGATTTTTCTAGTCGTCGTCCTTTGTAAAGCACAGTGGACATTTCTTGCTTACAGCCTGAAACATGGCTTACATTAAAAGGGATCTGAATTAATCTAATTTTATTGCTTATGCGCAATACAGCCAAGTAGTCTTACTATTTTTTTACACATATAAAAGTCCCCATGTGGTTCTTCATATTGTTTATGAATTTTATTTGACTTACAGAACACTAGCTATTTTCTTTGAAGATTTTTTTTTGGTTGTACCAAAGTGTAGTACAGTAATATTTATAATGATTCAAGTTTTCTATTCATGCACATCAGCCCACAGAGATACCTCCCTCATCTCTTACTATCTTTCTGCTTTCCATGTGGGTCTTTAATATTTGAAACATAGAAAGGTTTTAGAAGTCTTACTGGAAAAAAGGTTGTCTCTTTTTACAGGGAACTGTAAATACAATAATAAACCCTGGAAAATAAAAATCAAGGCGTAGCCTTGGGTTTACTTTTGTCCTTGATGAGCTGAAAAGGTAAACTGCAACAAAACAGCATGTATTTCAGAGAAAAATGCTTTTGCTGAAACAGCAACTTGATTGGTGAGAGATATTAGACTGAGAAATTCAAATGTGGTATTGAAATGCAGAGAATGGGAAGGAAATTTCCTGTCAAATAAGCAAAGACCTGGAATCGGATTACTCTGTACTGATGAAATAATACATTGATGGAGTTTACCAGTATCTAGAAGTCCATATATAAGGGCTAGCACCCCAGATGTTGTCTAAAATATCCCTGAACAAAAGGCTGCTTGCTGAAAAGATCTTTATGTTGTATTTCATTAAAAGGGAAGAAAAGACAACACACACATTGGACCCCTTAATAAGTAACTATTCCCAAATTTAACAAAGAAAACATCATGCTGGAGATTCAAAGCTGCTATTTCATGTACGTTACATGTATTTTCACATTGGAGGATGACTGAAATATGTCGAAAATTCCAGTTAGAAAAAAGTCAATCTATGAAATTCTAAGTGAAACCAATATACTACATATTGTTGTGGTGGATCCTGTGAAATAAACACATGATCCAAACTACAACTGCCCTACATATCCTGCTTGCTGACTTTAAGGTAGATCAAAATCAGATTTGAATTTTATAACCCAGTTTTGATTTTAGAATAGGCCAGACAAACTATACTCTGGGAAATTTGAATCCTGATTCGAAACTGGGAACACCTTTAGCATAATTACTGTGTTATAATTTTGATGGTGACACTACAAAGGACAATGAGGTTGTCAGCCATACATGAGTGATTAGAGAATTATGTTTGCTGCCACTGAACTGCATAGTAAAGGATGGCATATACTGTAATCCAGTCTTAAGTAGGTCAAATAACTGACCCTAAAGATGCTTCCATTGGAAAAGGGACGTGGTGTTTGCAGATGAAATGAAATCTCAGGATGTTTAACAAACATTCTTTCCTTTCTAAATGATTGAGGCCTCATAAGGAAATAATTATTTAATATTACAATCATTTAAAATTCGGCATCTCTTCCCACTGTGTTATTTTGTATTTGGCCCAAGCATAAACCAAGCGTGCACAAGACAAAATGACTATAAATTGATTACAAATAAATTGAGACTAGAAATCAGAGGAAACAATCTCCTTTTGGTAGTTGCAGAGGGCAAACAGCATAACTATTTCCATGACTTCCCTTCCACTGGTTCACCAGGGAAACTGTGCGCTCTGACCGCAGCGTGCTGGACTTCGCGACTGATTTCTTTCGGTGGCCCCGTTCTGCTAAATACACCAGGAGATGCCAAACTCGATTGCTAGGCCCAGGATGGCACCTCAACTCTGCATACAAAGGCCCTTGTAGCTGTGCTCATAAGCTCTCCTGAATCAGTAATATTATTCATTTATTCAGGAAATTTCTCCCTGAAGGGATATGAAGGGCTTGAAAGCCCGAGTATCACTAAGGGTGCCCCTCTGCTGACATAGCAATGTGCCCTTGACCCTGTGCTGGAGGCCCAGGTGTGGCTGGTTGGCCACAGTCCCTGGCGATGGACAGACGGTCAGGCTGCATCGTAGCGTGGGGAAGACCTGAACGCAGAGTGGGGACAGTTCTGTGCGCAATGCAGACGCTCCAAAAGCTGCCGTAGGAGACCTGAGGATCTGTCAGCATTTACGTGGCTTGAAAACCCCGTGCACTCAGATATTTTTATCAAATAGCGTTATAAATGCAGGATTCCAGAACTGGGAGTGGTGAACCAGAGCTAGTTCCATACCGGTGTTTGTATGCATAGAAAACCCTCTGCAGTAGGAATGTAAATAGGATCCTCGTGATGTTCTAGCTCAGCATAGCACTTATTAGCACAGCCAAAGTAAAGGTCTTACCTGGCTCAGTGGTTGAATATGGATGGTTACGAGCCGTATTTGCACTCACAGGCCTCATACATGGACTCATCCCTAAATTAAAAAACAGTCAGTTATAAAGCTAAGGAGTATGGCCACTACTGGTGTATCATTAAAAAAAAAAAAAAAAAAAGCATACAGCCTTCTACAAAAAAATACCCAGTCTCCCTTCCAAATCCAAACCCCAACCCCCCTTCCAAATGGGGGAAAAAAACATCTGCAACTGCAGGGGTGTAAAACACTTCTTTTTTTTTTTTTTAAAGATCACATGTTTTTACCTGTAAACTTTTACACAGAAAAATGGCAATGCATGAAACAAAGACTGTGAGTGATAAGAGAGAGTTCTTTTTCTCAGCAATGCTGGGATAATGCCATTAAAACAAGTGAAGTTATTCTGGATTTATGCTGGTTTAAGAGCTTATGTTGCTTCACACAAAATCAGATGGAGAAGAATTTAGATGAATATATTTACAAAATAATAGTACTGAGTTGATGTACAACTATAAAAATATTGAAATGCAGTCAACTTAAATGAAGTATCCCAATTTTTAGTTTTGAAATTATGGCTTACTTTAACTGTGAGTATAATGAATTAAAAATTATTGAAAACAAAATAGAAAAATTTCTGATTCATCTGATTTTTTTTTTCTTTTCTGGTTCAAAGAACTTTTTTAAAAGTCTTTTTTTCACCCAGTTGTCATATTCAATATTTTGCTATGCTGTTAAATGACCGTCATTTGTATCTTAATTAAAGAACCTCTGCTTCTGAGATGACAAAGCAAAGGAAGCAAGGGGATTAACAGGCAGAATATTTATGTAAGCAAGAAACTAGAATTGACTAAAAAGAAAATAAAAGCTATATTGACAGATTAATTAGAATTATGCTTCAGTAGTTGCCCAGGAAAGCAACCTGTAATTTAATGCTGCATAAACAGTACATCTTATTTATGGCACATATAGAAAAACATTGTGGACAAGTTTCTCTTCCTGCTATTGAGGAAAGAGAATATGTAGTATCAATACATATACCCGGAGATATGCAGGAAAAAATGTATACGCAGAGTGGGTTAATGAAATGCAGGGAGTTTGTGAACTTGATAAATAAAGTTGATGCCAGACCTCAGCTCTTGAAAGTTAGAACTGAGTGACTTAAGCCAGTTGAAGATCTGGCAAATAGAGAATATAGAAGCCAGAGGTAGTTTTCATCTGTGCAGAACTTTTTCTTTCATTTGGACCATTACATGGCCTAGTGCCACATGACTTGTCTACTTATTCTTTCTCATTGAAATAAGAAGTTAAGAAACCAATGCCCCGCTCTCCTCTTGATATAGAACCACATAGATTAATGTTTTGAGCTGCTCTTTCTTAATTCATATTGGAGAATGTACAAGAAACTCTTACAGCCATATGACACAGTACAAACAGTCCATTATATAATGGAAAATATTTGTATTTCAAGGTAGCGTACCCTATGAATGAAATACCAACTTTTCATAGAAGATATGCTCTTTTCTGAAATATAACTCATGTGCACTACATTGAAATACACTTTAGTGTATTGTGAAATGCATACATTAATTGCTGAACCTATAACACTGAATATGTATATACATCACATCCCAAATATTTATACAATATGGTAAGTCTTAGATGTGTAACATAATGAATTCTGTACAAAATAAACTGTAAGTTAAGACAATGAAAGAGAACTTTTATATCTGTGTAATTTGTATAATAAGTTATTCAAGCCTCAGTTTTCATCTTTAAATGTGCCCTTTAAAAATGTTCATTTTCTATAGACAGATCTCTGAAATAAAGTCTTCACTCTTCAGAGAAGAAGCAATTGAAAGACTGTGAAAAAGACACAAACTCTGCTGGAGAAATAAATGTATTGTTAATGTGATTTTTTTTTAAATCTGACTCTAAAACACGTTGCATTTATATTGATCAAGCTGTTCTGCTGGTGCAGTTGGGGGTGATGCATTGTGCAGGTGACCAGGAAAAGTTCAGTTACTGAGGGAATGAAATTGAATTGAAGAATATATAAACCAGTATGAAGCAAGACTTATATCATTCGTGCAGCTAAATCTTGGGTTAATCTATTTAAAAATAAATGTTATACAAACTACGCTGATAGAAGTTACAGGATGTTCTAAATAGGATGTAGTTTTGGTCCCACTGGAACCACAATAATGTCAATAATATCAGGATTTCCTGGTATTTACCAGGTGCTGCTACTATCAGATAACAAAGTCCCTCAGCAGTTTTCTCCTGGCCAGAGTCTGACCCTGTCTGGTGGCAAGAGGGACACGTACACATACCAGTACTCACAATATAAACACTTTCTCCAGCTTATTGTTCCATACTTGCTTTTTTCCTATGTTTATATGCTGGTAGCATTTATCCTATATTTTGAAGTATATGCACGTCATAAAATGAAACTAGTAGTCTGTCAACTGACTTTTTTTTTTTTTGAAGGATATTTGTAGCTTAAAATGTCAAAAAAAGGCCATTAAAAACATACTATGACCTGTTTTTAGCAAGAGATCCATATACTATGTATCAAATACTAAGCAAGCCACCAGTCTCAGCACAAGTCTAATGCCGATTCATACAGACGCCTCACAAGGAATGAAGTTCATTCTTTAGGTGAAGTTTCTGGCCTATCTTTGCAGTGATTCTCTCTCGTCACAGATAAAAAATTTCAAATTCAGAAATCTCATATTGAGAGCTTAACATCTCTGATACAATGTGGCATTATTGTCTATTATTCATTAACAAGTTATTAAAAATTTTAGAAACATTAACAGATACTGTATAAACTGATGCCATTTCCCATACTGTGAGCTATAAATCAACCTTTCTTTTTAGGTAAAATACTCCTCCTTCCATGGAAAATTGATTTTGTCATGGTGCTTTATTTCCAATAAATAGCTTAAAAGTGTGCTTTGTTTTTCACAATTTTATTCAATTTTGGAATGCAATATGTGGTCAGAGCCAAAACCTAGGCAAACTAAATGAAGCCACCTGGTTAGTGCAAGGAAATAAAATACAGAAGTGAAGTCTTTGTCTAGTTATTTGTTAACATTTCCCCTTAGTTTGTATGAGCTGGGTGTAGGTATCCATTTTAATAAAAGCCACAGGAAATAAGACAGACTTTTACTATGCTGCATATGCATAACAGGTGGCATGGACCATGTGTTCCACAGCACCATTATTAATATCTTGCTGACAGCATGAGTTTGACCAATACAAATGAAAATGTGGATTTTTTTTTTTTTAAGTCTGAATTGCTTGTTAACTTCCAACAGCATGATTTACAAAGACAATTTCTAAGAGTCTCTATTCCTAGAGTAGTTTAGCAGGGACTAAAGAGATTGCTACACAGCAGAGTATAAATAGCAAAATCTGTAACTTTATCCAAAGCCACATCATGATAATGGGGAGTTTTCCACTTAGGTTGGCTATTGCACAAAACAAGTCAGCTAGAATCCCCCATCCACTTCACTGTAATCACAAAATGCCAGTTTTGGCAGCTGGTTTTCATTTTCATTTAGCACACATCACAGAAACCAGGCTAGACAACAAGAGAAGAGGAATGCTCAGAGGAAACATAGATGTGATTCTGTTCAACTCAAGAAGTCTTCCACTCATGGTCCTTATGGCACTCAACTGACTGGGTATAAGGTGACAAAGAGTCTCCCTCACAGATTATCCACATGCATTGCTTTGACTGCCTTTCCTTACCTTGCTGACCCTTGGAATCAGCCATGCAATTGTGCAAAAGCAGTGGCTTGACTTGTGATTTGGTTATTCAGTGAGTGCTCCACGTGGCAATGACATGGAAGAGCACAAAGATACGTGTGCATATGTGCACACACATATATATACACCAACCACACCACCTGGCTCCTTGGCTCTGTGTCTTTGCCAGTGAGAGCATCTACTGAGCAAATGTTAAGAAAAACTCACAGCACAAATGTCTGCAATAACATCTCTGGCACTCCCATGTGCAAAGATAAAGCCAGTTTTCAGCCACGGCCTCATAAATACCAGCTGTCATTCAAAATGACAAATACTGGTTGTCATTCAACAGAGCAAATTCAGTTACGTTTCTAAAATCATTCCATAAGGTAAAACCATGGAGATAGGTACACTTGTCTAGGTGCCTGGTTACATGATTACCAGAACTCAACGTATAAAATAAACTTTTTTATCTGCCGCATCAGTAAATATTGCGTATGGTGCCTATGCTGGCTGCAGGTTAGATTTGGCCCATTGCAAAACAGCATTATTGAAGGCCATTTCTGGCTTTGAGCTGTCTCTAATGAATACTTCTAACAAGGCAAATGCTTTAAAAGCACCAAGCATGCACCACCAAAATACAAAATACAAACGATTTCAGGCTTTTAGAGCTTATGTCAAAAGCAGCTGAGTGCAGAACTAAAGGCATTTGATGTCCCACAGAAGCTGCATTCCTCTAGATAAGGCTTACTAGAAGCCATAGTTTCTAAGGGCATTCTCTAATTTCAAAAGAATTCAGCTTATTCCTTCTATATCACTTTTCTTTCTATTCATACCACCAGCAGAAAGTATATTGAAAAAAGAAAACTTGGCAAGACACCTGCTCACTGGAGGGATGTAATGAACCATTGGGGGAATCCTGATTGAAGGACTGGAGGACACTCAGGTCTCTCAGGTTGAGAACCATGCGACGGCACCACCTCCTGGACCCAGTCTGAAGTGGAAGGCAGATGAGAACTTCCTTAGGGCAACCTGCCTGCATATTGGTGCAGAAATAAAATACACGGGACCATGGCAGCATAGAAAGAGGAAAAGCTTCACAGTAAATGCAGAAGCCTAATGTGCCTGAGAGGATTTTGCACTTAAGTAACAAAGGATAAGCCAGTCAGCCCTTTTCTTAACAAATTTATTATACAGCCAAGAGCTACTGTCTCATTCTTAAAAGAACTGCTTCCACTTTAAAATACACTTAATTTAAATAACAGCACTTGACATAGGATTTTCAAAGGCAAACCATAATCAGAATAAGGCCTGTGCTGAACGTTCAGCTGTTATGTTATTGTGATACTTTTTTTCTTGCTAAAGCTTGCTTTGTAAGGCTTTTTGCCATTGCAATTCATGAGATGCAATGTATTTTTTAAAAGAAACACTAGTGATTTGAGTCACAGTACATACCAGCATGTGAATAATGGAAGTATGCATCTGTCAATATAATATGCTTCATAAATCAGCTAGTTCCCCTGACTTGCCAGAAGCTGAGTGGCCCTACTAAGAGACGAACAAGTACCTGATGCTGTTTTGTGTCTTTATTTTCTGCCATTAAAAAAAATATATATATTTTAAAATTGCTTCATACAAGCCCTTGGAGTCATTCAATCGAGCCATTAATTTGGACTCATTCTTAAAATGAACCCAGCTGCTGCTGATGTTCACAGGTGGTTCTTTTAGAAAGTTACAGGACTTGGCTACAAAACTGAAATTCACCTTCTGCCTAGAACCTGAGCTAACCTCTAGCAAGCAGCACTCCTCTTATTAACAAAATTCAAGGCAGATGATGGACCAAGCTGAGAAGAGGATTATTGACTCATATTGACAGGTTACATAGGCATAGGTTACAAGGTATTTCTGCAGTTACAGGACTGAACATTTTCAAGAAGAGAAAAACAAAAGATCTCTACCATCTTTCTTAGAAACCCCTTTCATGAAAGGTAAGAATATTCAGTGCTAAAATTGTATTGGGACCTTCTTGGAAAGACACAGTGGAGCCTAGAACCACAGAAGTTGCCAAAAAGTAAAGGTGATAATGCTAGACATCTTCTCAGCAAAACCATCATGTACTCTGTAAGTGATAGACCATGCAGCTAGCTGTCTTCATGGCATGAAAAGAGAAAGCAGAATACTATATTCATATCTTTTCTCCCTGGGTAGGGGTAACTTGTTAAAAGTGCTGCAAATCTTTTAATCACTTGAAGCTATGTGCATTTTTTTTTTCTTTTTTTTTCTTCTTTTAAATCTATTTCTGCCTGGTTGAACCTCTTTTAAACATCATTTTTATAAACTAAACCTAGCACATGGTTCCAGTGAGGTAGTTCAAGACTTGTTTGGCTTTGTAGTCAGAAAAAAATGGATCTCACAAGCCAAGGCTCTTGCCCCTGGAGCCCGAGTGCTTGCCTAGGAAAGCAGGCAGGAATGGAAGCACAGGAGGGAGGAACGGACACAGGAGGGAGGAAATAAATAAAACACTAAGACATGCAAGCCAGAACCTTACCTTAGGCTCTCTAGTCCAAGAGGAGACTGAAGCTCTATTAAAAAAGAAGCTGTTGAGATTTTCAAATACTGTTCGGCATCTGCTTCCATTCTGACATCCCTTACAATATCCAAATACCTCTGATGAATTCCTAAATGATTTATGACCTTAACCTCCCAGCCAGGCAGCAGGATTTAGTCACATTTGCCTTTATTTGCTTAAGTACTACAATAAAAAAAGATTATGAGAGCCACAAAGACAGATACCTCTCACTCATTCTGCTAAATATATTGAGAAAGATTTGGTCCAGCTATTTTGATATTAAGCAGTATTAGCTTTACTCTGTTTTCTTCAGAAGACTGTACTTTTCCACATATCTAAACTAGAAAATACATACTGTGTCATTTCTATTGTAACCACAACTTAGTGACCCATTAAATATGAACCAGTTCACTGAAGAGATACACTAAAAAGAAAACGACCCCCCAAATTAATAAAAAATAAATGTCTTAGGCAACACCTTTTTATTCTTAGCTGCCATCTCAACTAATAAAACCCATTAGTTTCAAAACAAAATGTCTACTTCCGCTTTTTGTTTTTTTTTCCCCCATTGACTAGAGACATCTTTCCAAAGCATGGGGAGATAGCACAGATTTCTGTATTCCATGCATGTCAGTTTTCAAGACAGTTCAAGTTTTTAAGTGAAAGAAATTATGCATCCTATGCTGGCTACCCACAGGATTAGTGTGACAGAACTTAACTTTTCTGCCTGAGAGTTTTAACTATTTCCAGGCCATGCAGAGATCCAGGAGAGCTAGCTGATTTTCCTCCTCTCAGTTGCGAGGTCCAAGAACCCTCCTCACAGCCATCCCTGTCAGCACTCAGTACCTACCGTGCTGCATCAGACTTACTATTCACACACACTTTTTAATTTTTTACTTCTTTTTTTAGGTTACATGACAGCCATTCTCACTGAGTCGGTCCAGGCTACACATGCACGCAGGGGAAACTCCTCTGTGCCTGCACACACAGGGGCTGGATATGGCTAAATACCTTTAAGGATGTGAATTATGGTCCCTGTTCTCAGGCATTTGAAAACTGCCTGAGTCATGTAGGCAGCAAACGAGCACACAGGAAAAAAGGGAGATGATAAAGGGAGCATGACTCACTGCCAGACAAATCGCTCCGCTTTTTCTTTAAGGGAGCAATTCTGTTCAGCATCTGTTGAGACAAAGGTATCCGAGGAGAGCGCTGACAAAGGATGCTATTTTGGAAGCCAGAACCGTGATGGCCTGAATATGACAGCTCTGAATAAAGCCGGCAGGACTTGTTGCTGCTCCCACAACTGCTGACACTGAAGGTACAACAGACAGCGTCCGGTACCATCCATCCCTTGGGGAAAGCTGCAGAGCTCTCCAGCTCACATGGCCTACTTTTGACAGCGGTCCCTCCTTTGTAGACATGAACTCTTGCCCAAGGGAGCAAAGCCTTGGCTGGCCACAAACCATCTGTTTTCTCTTGGCTACAGATTCCCCAGCAGCAGAGCAGAACCAACATCAGGCTGCACTGGCTGGTTCTCCATAGCATGTTCTAACAGGTTATTTCCTTTAAGGCAGTTCAAAAGGGATGTCTTTAGCGAAATGTTTCATACGCTTTCCACATTTAATACTTCACTAGTCCTGTTCTAGTGCTGGAAAGCACCTTCGCTGTCCCTTCTCCTTTGGTGTGTAATTTCAGGATAAAGTAGATAAGAGGATGTTAAATATTTGGCATCCATATGTGAAATACATATTGTCTGAGTCTGCAGCTGTGATATGTCACTGACAGAACATCTTTTGCATGGTTCCTGGTTTCCTGTGCATTATGCTCAGGTGTTATTATGTACATAGTGCACTGGGAAAGTAAGCAGAATTTTTTTTGCCATCTTCTCTAGATCTTTTTTACATTGATTTTGTTGAGGTAAGGTGGTGGTCTTCTAGCCCCCATTCACTTTTTTTCCTCAGTTACTGTAAGATGGGTAGCAACTTTATGAATTTATTTGCAGAAACCATTGAAGATTACATCTACTGTGAACAAATCCCCCTAAGTGAAATAAAAACCTCTACTTCTCTGAATGTAAAGCCTAAATCAATAATGGACATGAAATCATCAAGTTTAATCTCAAACACAGCGAACCCAAGTAATCACTCTTCTTGATATAAAACTAATTCTGTTTGACAGTAAAATACTACTAGTCTGTGCCATAAACCAACGGAACAAATAACTTTCTTAACCCTGACAGCTGCTGTCCAGAATCATTACATCTCCTCTCCTTAACGATCAAACATTTCACTGTAGCCCTACTTCAGCTGAATTCCCTTTCTTTGGAAAGCATCATATGCACTACAACTTCGAAAGTCCATCTCTTTAAATGAGGCAGTACAATTTTTTTTTTTTCTTCTTCCTGCTAGTCAAAATTTGCACAGGTTGTATGGGCAACATATAAACCAAGTGCTGGTTGTGCACTTGTTCCCAGTCATATTGCTAACAGTATTCTGGCATCAGCATCACACACAAACCACTCGAGAAGAACAAACAACACTTTAGATGTTCCTTGGCATAGAGCTAGATTGTCTCTCAGGTCGAATTGTCAGTAATGAATTAACTTGAGCCCCAAATATGGGTATTATGAAACCAATAATCAATAGCACTGAGGCTGATATTTCTTCGAAATGTGCCTCAGTGTAATCTTTCCCAGAGCTGAAAGTTTCCCTCCCAGGTTGGCAAGGAAAGACTTGAGAGGGCTTTGCCAAGGGGTCCTCCCTGGGGCTGCTTGGAAGGCTTGGTGCCTAAAATGCTGCAGCATTTGCTAATATGTAGGAGTCCGAAATACCTGCCAAAACCCAGCCCAGCACATATGGATGCCTGAAGACACACGCTAATGGTACCTGGCCATATTGTTTCTCATAACAAAAACTTCTCATGTAATCTTGATATAAAGCCCATAAATTCCTGATGTTAATGATAAATAATACTCCAAACATTCAAAATATAAAGATATAGAAGTTGTTTCAGCCGCCGTATGCTCAAAGGCTTGTAGTCGGAGAAAACTGGGCCCTGTTGATCTTTAGGGTGATAGCCCTTGAAAAGCCAAAACACTATTACTCCAGGAAACAGGAGCGTTATCTAAGTAATAACTTGTCCTTGTAATAAAATGAACGATGGGCAAACAGAATGGGAACAAGCAACGGAGGAGCTGACATCCTCCGCTAGGGTGACAGAGATGGTACTTCTGCTGCCTTGCAACAGGGAGAGCATGTAACAAAGTACACCCAGGTGTTTGCAACAGAAAGACTAATTGTTATGCCAGAAAACCTTAAACATGCATCATTAGAAAAATTCAGGGGGCATTCCCAGTTCTTTCCATTGAATTTCCTCGCTCCGGAGTCACTGCATCAAGAGATAATATTTTATTACCAATTAAGAAAGCGTCAGTGAAGTGTTGTTGCACTGAGGAAGCTTTTTAAAAATATCTATTTGTTTTGAGACGTAGATATGCATTAGTGTCTCAATTATTTAAAAAGCAACAGAGGGGCCTAACTTTAGAGGGGCCTTTTAACTGTCAGCATTTAATGGCTGGGTTGCCTGTAGACAGTCAGAAACCACATCAGGCAGCAAATCTGAAATAAACACAGCAGGACTTCTGACCAGTGATTCCTGCTTCATAGCCATATCTGCAAGAAATGAGGTGAAAATGATCCAATGCACTCTCAAGTTTTTATACTGTTGTGCATGCTTGTAACACTATTTTATAGCATGGCAAACAAAGCCACAACACGCTTTTCAGAATCGAAGCAATGTCTTATTTCCCTCTCTTCAACTGGCAGAGTATTTCGTTCTGAGATCAGCATTTCACTGCGCTGGGGAGAACCTTTGGTCTCAGAGCTTTCAAAACTCTGGATTTTCAAGAACTCTGCTGACATTCACACGTCACGCAAGTGCAGAGCAGGACATGGACCTGTCTGTGATTTACCTGTCTGGCACACCGTCCTGCTCTTGAAAACATCAACCTATGTGTTACTATTTCTGTCAAAATTCTTCAGCAAGTAACTCCACATAATAACAGCCAGGCCAAAGAGCAAGGTCTTATCCTAGTCAGATACATCCCCATTCAAGTCAGTAAAAGCCTGATTATCTCTCTGCTTAAATTCTGGGGTGGAAGTTACTGAACAAGAGCCAGGAGCTGTTATCATCTTGTTAAGACAAAGCTTGATTTTCCCCTCCCCTCAACTTCCAAGATTTCTGAAAATTTATACCCTGTCACAGTCCTTGATAAGAGTTTGGCATATCTGGAGCTGAGAAGCTTTATTTTTTTTTTCCCTCTTCCTAGCACTTCTTTATTTTTAAGAAAAGCTTTATCTGATATGGTCATTATATGGTGAGAGGAGGAAGAGGAACATTTGTTACTGTGTGACTGAATGACAGATTCCAAATAAGACATATAAATTCATAGTGCTGGGGGGCAGCTTTAACGGGAATTAGTACCTTTGAAACAGACTGGACTTTGCATCCTGTTTAGATAGGAGTTACTTCTTTTTTGTTGTTGTTTGGGCTAGATATCTTCAGAAAGGAATAGCACAATAGTCTAGTCAGAACAAAAGAATGAATATTTCTTACACAGACAAATGTATTCAGAGTGATAGTTTATATGTATAATTATAAAGATTTCGAAAGATAATAAATATAGTATTTTAAACAACATGCCAGATTTT
Source organism: Nothocercus julius (assembly GCA_013398735.1). Lineage (NCBI taxonomy): Eukaryota > Metazoa > Chordata > Aves > Tinamiformes > Tinamidae > Nothocercus > Nothocercus julius. The sequence continues at coordinate 746,033 of VZSV01000067.1, read as the reverse complement.
AAATGACAATTACGGTTTTCTGTGGTTCAAGAAGCAGCAGGCTGTTTTTCTTCTGTTGGATAAATACTCATCAGCACCATGATGGCATCCTGGCAGTAATTATTTAGAGCTTAGGCAGAAATAGATTTCCACTATTACCTACCTCAAATGATGCAAAAACCTGTCTTGCACTGAGATACAAAGTTGAATTCGCTCCCTGAAAAATCACCATTTCTTTTGTTTCCTCACTGGACTATGTCTCACAATCTGTAACATAATCACATAGCAGTGTGCAAATACCCTCATGATCAAAATGACCATATCTGCAGGAGGGGGTGTATATTCAAAGGCCATTTTTGAACTGGACCTCTCGGCTTCCAGCTGACCATCCTGACTATCAGACTGCCTTGTTCTACTTGAGTAAGAGAAACATTCTTCTCTGTCACTTCAGTTTTTATCTGGGAAGACATTTTCCCCAAAAGGTTAAGCCAAAGTGGTTTGTTCCTGAAAACGCTGGAGTGTTTCCGTGAAGAGTTCTAAAGAAAATGACCATGAGGACTATCATGGGCTCTACACCCTTTCTCTAGAACTGCAGAAGGAAGCTCCAACTATTCATTTTCAACAAAATCTTTGAATTTTTTTTTTCTCAAATTGCTACTTGCCCTAGTCTAAACTGTCACAACACCCTGTTATGCACCATTTCATACCATGCCCAGTTGGAAAATCCGATGCTTCTTTGGTGCTTCTAATTACTGGTGTTGATAAAAACAATTAGTTCTAGTGGGCGGAAATTACATGTAGATCTGTAAACAAATGGCACAGTTACTCTACACAGTCTATCACTGTCAGCCACAACTTGCTCTCTTGAGAGAAAAAAAATTTAAGAGTGCTCTTCTGTCCCTAGCAATGGTGTATATTTCCTCATTCATATGGATTAGTAAACCAATTGTGGTAGTGTCAAATACACCCAGGGAAAAAAAGGTCTCCCCTCTACATAATCACAAAAAATACTTGAAATGTTTTAGTTAGGTCTCCTTTAGACATAGGAACAAACATATGCTTAAAAGGCTTTTAGAAATTAAGGTTTTGTTTTGATTTTTGAGTCTCAAATTTTGTTTCTTCCTTTTTCCTTCTCCTGGTAAATTCTCAGAGGGGGAATATTTTGGAAAGAAATTTCCAAAACACGTTTTTTTTCCCATTTTAAAGTGAATAGAAACATGGAATTGTCTGAAATGTTTGCAGAGCCCAAGTTCTGTGTTTCATCTAATGTTATTACAAACCTCACCCCTAATAATTGAAACTCCACCCCTCTAAAACTGAACTACTCAAGTCTTGCAAATTCTTGTTGGGAGAACAATCACCTGTTAGAGCCTGATACAAGATCAGTTGCACAGGACTATGTAAAATAAGCAGACTTCATGAGTTTAACTGCTCTTCTGAGACTGCAAATATGCAGTGCAAAATATCATTCCCCTCCCAGGGCACCCAGCATCTGGCCAGTAACAGCAGCAGCACTAGAAGCAAAGACTTCCTCTCCCATTGGATGGGATTCAGATGACAGTTGTTGTAAGTATCACTCAATTGCTAGCATTAAAAGCAGAAAAAAAAAAGGTTAAAAAATGGTAATTTTGTTGCAGTGGTTGTTGACAAAATCTTTGTCCTTTTAATTATTGAGCTGATTTCAAAGCTTGGTGTAATCCTGCCACAGAAACTGAGCTACTGTAAGAGTGGACTTGATTCTTGCCGCCTCACCCAAATGAAACAAACTGGTAGAAAAAATGTTACTTCTACTTCCTAGACTTGAATATATCTATTCTGCTGGAATTAAAAGTAAATTCTGACAAAAAGGTTCCTGCCTGAAACAACAGCCAGGACCTTGACTCGTGGACCTACCAGCCCTGGAGAGGGGAAGCTGTGCAGGTTATCCACCTGTGATTAAGTGTATTCTAGCACCTGCTGAAAGCTCTGCTCTAAACAGGATAAATTTTTAATTTCTCCAAATTGCCTCTGCAGCTGTAGAAGGTTTCTCTTTCTTTTCTAAAATATTGATGAGGTGGGAGCAATATTCTGCAGGGAGAAAAGATCAGCATTAAAAATGAAATTTCTGCCCTCCAAGCAGCTACCATTTTCCTGAGAGCTACTCATGGATTATCTCCAAAATCTCTCTTTGTGTTGGCCACAATTTTCTACCTAGTATCCTGACTTATCCCAACGATGACAGGTTGCATCCTTCTGTGGACTTTGAAAGACCATGAAAACACACAAGAAACATCATGTGAAAAGGTCCAGAAGCCCTGAAGTTATTGAATTAAGCTCTGCTCTCAGCAGCACTAGGGTAAAATCAGCATTTTGATTTCAGAGGAGCAACTTTCCCCTTCTGATTTGCATCTTCAGATAACCAACTGCCTTTCTAGTGTCTGCATAGACATGAAACAGGGTAATCAAGACATACCAAAGAACTGCAGCAGATGAATTTAGCTCATGTTTTCCAGTGTACCAGGAAAGTTAAACCCCGCTTTTATCCCAACCAGAATCTGCAGCGATTTTTTAAAAAATTTCATTGTAATTATTGTTTATTGTTGACACCACAGTAGCGTCCAGAATTTGTTGAGTTTTTTTCAACAAAATGCATTTGCAATAAGTAGAGTAATTGAAATTGCAAATTATCATGAGAGAATGTTGGTGTTGATAAGTTTTATGGGAAACCTGGCCAACTGTAGAATTGAACTTCTGGCAAAAAAACACCCGGCAAAAATATACATGGGAATATTTCCTACCACCTTACAAAGCACTCATCTTGAGCAGGGATTTCAGCTTTCCTTTCTGATACCTACATGGAGATGCAAACTTCTAAGATATCAACAATTCCAGGGGAACTTTTGCATGTAAAATCTTTAAGCATATCTGATTCCTTCTGGAATAGAATCATTTTTTTTTGCTGTGTTTGAAATCTCAGAAATGTTTATGGCACAGCAGAACAACTTTTTAACCAGGTCAAGTCTAGAAGACCAAATAAATAGTGTGATAGGATTGAACTAAGTGCTATTGAAACAGGCAGGTATCAATCTCTGCCTTGAATTATGATCATCTTCGTGTTATAAGTAGAGAACAGGTTAACTGGCATGTGGTCACACACAGTTAGACACCACAGACCTGAAGCCAGAACTTCAGGATCCTGTTCGATGTCTCTCCTATATAATCATCATTCAACAGCCTTCCAGATCAGATGACTGCCTTTCCAGCATCATTATATAATGCTGGAATAATATACATATACA
>VZSV01000067.1:720543-742246 GCA_013398735.1 Nothocercus julius | reverse complement strand
TTATTTAAGTTGTGCTTCTCCTTTACATTTTAGGTCCAATTACTGAGACTGTGTGTGTTCCTGAAGCAGGTAAAAAATTACATTTTTGTTTAAGAAACATAGAGAAGGGTTAAGCATAGATCCATTAGAAACTTTTCTATCAAAACCAGTTTTCCAATGGAAAATTCAGATGAAAACAATATGTCTTTTTTGTAGAAGATTTTGGTATTTTACCAAAAAGCTGAACCTTCAAAACACAGAATATTTTCATTCTGAAATACTACCATTATGTCCTGTGAGAACTGTAGCTCACTTGCCTTCTCCTGTGCTCCTCTATGACTGGAGCATCTCCCAGGACGGGGGCAGGATAACTGTCGGCTCACAGGATTCTTCACCTCCGTTCGGGTCACGAAGTGAGATGTGTGACAGGATGTATAGCAGGACCGTGAAACGTGTACTACAAGAATGGAAAATTAACATACCGTCATGACAGGGCCTATGAGGAACCAACGCTGCAATAATATACATAAATAATTCTTTATATGTAAATAAAATAAAAACAGAAATAAAATGTCAAATTAATGATTTCAATTCTTCACTGAACGTTCTATATTTGCAGCAGAAGATAAGTTCTACCTGCTGACTGAATCCAGTTAAAAATTCACCTTAAAATCTCTTCACAAGTCAGCAGTAAATTCAAGACTAGAATCCTGCAATGAAATTTTGGCTTGCTATGGATGCATTTCTATTGCATATTCCTGCCTTCAGTACTTAATCTGCCTCCTGCTTTCATACTGTTGAAATCTTAAATCTAGGGTTGAGTACCTCAAATTCTGAAATTTGCTTGTCCCTCAAACTCCAGCACGTGGAGATGACATCTAACTTCAGCCTATATGCCCTTGAGCGACCTCATCTAATGTCACCACTACTCTTCTTCCCAGGTCATTGTAGGTGTTTATGGAATTTTCTCTAGCACTCTGCAGCTGCCACCTGCATTTATCACTGAGTAAAATAATTTCTCACTCTAAGCCTTTCTCTGTTTCTATTTCACAACTTCTCAAATTTAAGCAGTGAGAAAATAATTTGAAAATCAGAAAATCTCTTGGTAGTTTTATTAAATGTAGCTGAACAGGTAGCTGAAAATTATCATAGCTGTGGCTGTGCCACAGACAACGAGAATTAACATTTCATCAGGTATTACAAAAGACTGATACTGTAACTATCAGAGTTGTTATTTTTAAAAACACCCCACAATTGGACATAAACCTATACCATTCCAAGCTTCTTTCAACATGTTTTTTGGTTAACTCTGGTATAGTCCATTAACAGTTAAGCTAATCTAAACAAGGATAGAAAGCCTTACAGTCAAAAGCTTTTACATAAAAATATTCATATTGTTTTGTTAGGTTAGTTTTTAGCTGGATCAGCACCCTCACTTCAAGGGAAGGTTTGGGGCTGCACAATCAGGGGCAGAAAGATGAGAAATTCAGCTTTACCTCCCAAGGAACTGTACTCAAACACTGCTAGTTGTCCTCCCTCCCAACCCTGTTTCATAACATAAGATCTTTTGATATAGGACTATGGTTTCAGAAGCATTTAAACTGTTTAAAGTGTTTCAAATGGCCTGTTTGCTAGCAGAAACATCTAAGGTAGTAGGAATACTGCCAAAATATCAGGATGTTGCAGCACAGTACTAGCAACATTTATCCAATGTAAATTACATTGCAAAGATCGCAGGAGATTTTCTAAATGTTAAAGCTCTTGTTAAAGCTGCTCTAGCAATTCTATTTCATACAGAAAACCCTAGACCCAGCCAACTCAGTCATGTGAATAACACACTTTTTGAGACAACAGCTGCTTTGCCACTACCTTCAGCAAGCCATGGTTTTATTCCAGATCGGCAATTTTGGGGCAAACCGGGCATGCGTATGAGCAGTTATCACCTGCTATAAGTAACATTTCACTTCAGGCAGGTGAATGTATCTGCCTGCAGGAATCTGCTCTGATATCAAAGCGGTCCCCTGGGTTGGAATGACTGGGGTTCAGCACTTTATTCTTCTGTAACAGGCTTCACATCTGCCAGAGAGTCCAAACTTTTCTTTTATCTATAGTGTGGGCCAAAGGAGAACAATTTCACTCTGGTGTAGGGTGTTATTAGGACATCTTGCAGTCACTTCTCTCAGCTGAGCCCCAATCAGTCTGTATCTGGAATCAGAAAAGGGATTTTCAGCCACCTTTAGCTGTGTATTAATTATTAAAGGATCCCACAGTTATTAATATTACAATGGGAACTTCTCTTTGTCATTTGGGGAGGAAAGGAGACTCTTCTATGCTATTTAAGAACTGACAGAGGTAGCAATGCAGTTTGGCTCATTCTCCACTGTTGACACAGACACCAAGATAACTGAATCAAATGAAATTAAAAAAAGGACGTTCTTCTGCTTCTTTTTCTTTTTCTTCTTCGTGCTTTTTTTTATTACTAAGCTTTCTCGAATACTCTGCTGCAGCACTTAAGAACAAATGCAGAGCTATGTATCCTTGGAGGGAACATGGGAATTGCCATCTTCCTCTGGGACATCCTGAGGTCCTTCCACATGCCCTGATCTAAAAAAGCATTTATGTACATACCTACTTTGAATATCCCTGTGGTATTTGTCTTGACCTAATCAGGTGTCTTGATTTCAGTGAGATGATTGCATATGCTTAAGTATTTTTTATATAGTGTCGCAGTAGTGCCATGCAGTCCAAAGGGATGTGGACTAACCACAATAGCTCCTATAGACATAATTCACTTAGAATTAGAAAAGAGGTGCATTTAAGGAAATCAGCCCATTCAGAGTTGGGCAGAAGCCAGAATCTCCAGAACATACAAACTTCTGACCTTAAGCAATGAATCTTTTTTCCAAATTGGGAGTCAAAGATGATGTTTTCCCTGGAAGAGCATTTTAAAGGCTTTTAATATTTTTATTTCTACAAATACCAAAATGTTTCTTTTTCCATGAAGTAAGATCATTTGATTATGATAGTTCAAGTTATTGGAATAAAAAGCTATAAAATTTAAGAATTATATTAAAATTGCATATCCACGTAAACCAATAAATTGAATCAATAAAATAAGGGAAAACAAGCTAAATTGAAATTATAAAGTCAAACAGATTCATTTACATTTTTCCCATTAAAAATTCATTGAGAAGCGACATGTGCCATGAAATGTTTCAATTTCGACAAAGCTGCTGTTTTCAATGGAAAACTTCCATCCAAACATTTCTGAAGTGTTGCCTTTTTTATTTTTTTAAGTTTCTTTGCAACAAGAGTGCCACCCACTGGCTGTTTCAGCACTATCTAGGCATAAGTCTTTTGCACAAGAACACATAAAACTCTATTTTCTCTAGGAAACCAAGGGTTATTATGGTGTTGCCCTGCAACAACCACTGCCCAAAATACTGCAGCTGAAGAGTTGGCTCATCTGTTCCAAACCCCATTGACCAGGAGGAGGGTGTTAAGCAGCTTCTTGCAGCAGCAGTTGCACTGAAGAAGTGTCTTGGCCGTTTTCACCACCACTGCCGCAGCAGAGGTCTGCTGCCTTGTCTCCATCTGTACTAAATGATGTTATCGAATGAGAAAGGTAGCTGGAATGTCATATGCCAAAAATCATTAGGATGTTCCAGTTTAACCTCTGTTGATCAATGAGTGCCCCAAACTCAATGATGGCTCATACCCGTAAATTGGAAATGTGAGCTAATAACAACACGTTAACATTTACTTGGTTGTTCCAAGGAGCACCGAACAAAGGGAAAGCAGGAAGTTATGCCATTTTGATTTACAGCACCTACAAGCAAAACCCCCTTTAGCTTTATCCATAACCTAGACAAATAAGTCTCAGTGGCATTTTCAGCAAAAATTACCTGGCGGTGTTTTGCAGGAGTTGAATGAAGCATTCACTGCAAACAGACGGCAGGAGCGGTGGTGCTGGTGTGCCAGAGCAGAGCAAGTACAGGGGATCTTTCGATTAAAAAAAATGTTTCTTCTTTCTAATTGTGCTTTGGGGTGAATCTGAAACCTTTAAAAATTTTCAGAAAAACAAACACCATTAAAACAACACCGAAACAGCTCACTTGGGCAAAATTGAAACACTTCATTTTGCCTTCTGCAGATATCACAAACTAATCAAAGCAGAAATGATTTAGCTTGAGAAACATTGAGCCTTTAACAGCCAGATATATTTAATTTTCCAGATTTTGGATTTTATTTCTGAATCAGGTAGAGGAAGCAGTTCCAAGCTTTCACTTTACTCTATTGGAATTCAAAGTTTTGTTCAACTCCTGGCAGAATATCATGAATTTGCCAGGACCGTTTCTACTTTAGGCTTTCTATAGGGGCTTCCTGGAACTAGAAGTTTAATAATACTTTGTATAAAAAATTAATTCCCCTTATCTGTTCTAAACCAGCCGTGTGATAATGTCACTGGGAACCCCTGCATCTTGCACCCCAGAGAAAGCAATGAAGCAATGAATAGGTGTCTTCTCCATCTCCTTCGTGACCATATACCCATCAATGAGTCCCCCTCAAGCCGGTGAGTCCAGCCTTGGTTACTTTTGCCTTCTCTGGAAGCCGTGCTCTACCTTCGAGCATCTCTGCTCCCCTTTGTAGCTCCTCTGGGCTACCCACCATGATCTGGTGGCAAGTTCTGTCCATACTGTCCACAGCGTTTCAGACAGGTGGAAGCACATCAGATATTATAAGGCAGCACAAGGATGTTTTCTGTTTTACCCTGATTTTTCTGTTCTTTCTCACCAAGCTAATTACCGGTTTGACTCTACAGAGCAGTGAGCCTTTAGAGCTCCCTTCACAACAAATCTAAATCAAGTGAATTTGAAGCAGGTATCTATGGATGTTGAGATTTATGACACTGTTCCCTCTCCTTCAGATTATGCCATGTCCTTTTTTTCCCCCTACTGTCTGAACTGGTATCAAGCAGCAGTCATCAATCTGCATTTTGTCTGCCTCCTGTAGCTTTCTGTACGCGCTATAACCATGTCTGTGCCGTAAGTCTGCCTTCCAGCTGCCAATGCCAGCAGCTCCCCAGCCAGCCCCAGCCTGGCTGCCTCTGCAGTAACTTGCCAAAGTTACAGAGGCTCCGCAAGAGCTTTCTTCTACTGCAGCCATTTATTAAAATGATCTTACACAGTGTTTTACCTAATTTTCCTTCTCACCTGAAGTCAGAGACCAAACAGAGAAGAGATATGCATGGAAGCAGTGTTCCTAAAAGTGAAATAAAAAGTGTGAAGTGCCCTGTTTTGCCTTCCCTCTCTTAATATTCCTGTGGCAACCCTGCCCTGAACCCCCAGCATGTTGGCAACCGGCAGCAATTTACAGCATAGTTTACACCCCTGACAAATTTAGACTGTAATTCTCATCTAGGCCACTTATCAGTTAAGATTTTGTGAGTCAACCCCACAACATTATTGTTAATACATAATTCGTCCATCAAGAGCAGCCCACCTGAGACTCAGACTCATTATGAAAAGCATTATAATAACCAGTCCTTGTCCTGCAGAGCCTGGCAATCCTGATGGGCAACAGCAGAAGAGAGTAAATAGAAACACAAGGGGAAAGGACAGTCCAAGAATTACAGCATTACAATCTTACCTTTGCGGCTAAGGCAATCACTGCCTTAGCTCTGACTCTGACAACGTTTCTGCTCACGGGCCTTGATTCTAGTCTATCTCTTCAAAACCGAAGGCATTAATATGAGATATAAACAGATAACTCTGTCTGCCATTGGAGTTAACTAGCCTGGCAACTTTAGGAGACCCATTACTGGTACTTCCTCTGAAGTTTTCTATGCCATCCTGTAATGTAGAGGAAAACAGAGAAAAATTTGGCAGCAGCCTACTTTAAGAAGTCTCTGAAGGCAACTTTTGGGTTCTCTCCTTAAATCAGAAAAGGTGGTAATTTTTCCATTCAGGGAAGCATTGGAAGAGTATGTTTATCTCCAAATAATAAGTCATTCAGAAAGGGCTAGATACATAAGAATCTAATATTACCAGTAGATAACACTAAACAATGCTTCAGAGCCCTGCACTAACAGCATCATCATCAGTCAGTTGCTTGGCTGGAACCATTAGCTTGTTTGGATATTGCCTAATCCTGCCTTTTTTCCTCTTTCTCCTCCTATGCCCCTGATAAACAACCACACTAGACAAATGAGAAAGAACTAATTCTTTCACTCCTGCAATACAGAGTAGTTTTATCCCTACTGGAAGTGGTCCCTGATTGTCCCCAAACCACAGCCAGGCACTGCCCAGAAAAGTCCCGTGGGCACAGGACTTAACAGTGTAAACGGTACGGGCATCGCGTGCTAGTGCGTGAGCGCGTACCCAAGTCTATTTAATTTATCCGTACGGATGCAGTCACGGAGTCCCAGGCAAGAGAATGGATACATGCGTCTCCCTCGGTATTAATACCGGAGACAGATAATTATCTCACTGTCTGCTGGCTGCAAAACAACAAATCAGATTCTGAAACATACTCAGCACTTACAGCTGGGGTCAGATTTTTCAAAAGGGCTCTTCATCTATTTAGGTACTAAAATAAGTGACCAGCTTCTCATAAAAAGCATGCCAGATACTGAATTCTTTTGAAGATTATTTCCAATTAGAGACATGATGAACATGTGAACATCTGCCTCAGAGTCTTCAGGAAAGGATCAGCTTTTCAGAGATAGTTGTAACTGTAAAAAATGTACCAAAACGTAGCCATTTTCTTGGGGATCGTACAGGGTCTAAAATCAAGAAGTAGTTTCGATATGGCAAAGGTAGAAGGAATTTTCAGGAAATAAATTACACTGTTACTTTTGAATGAAACAGAAAAGGGGAAAAAAAAGGAAAAAAATAGTTTTTATATTATATGAGCCAGATGGAAAAAAAAAGTCTTTACGTAGAGAAGAGCAGATATAGACTAACTTTTAGAAATCTAAGAACCAGTTGTCCGCACCAAGTTTAACACTGTCACCTTCACCTAGTAAAAGTTTCTGATTTTGAGCCACAAAGAATCTGTATTTAATTGGAAGCGTTCTTCTGCCAGTTCTGTCATAAGAAGCTCAACAGAGATTTTCAAGCCATTACAGAGAGAATAAAATGCAGTGCTTAGGTACTGCCTTTGAACCCAGGTCCTTCCATTTGGTTTTATTTCTGTCTTTAAAATTAATGATATATTCCACATGCCTGTGGAATAATGGGAACAGAAGTTAAAGAATATAGCTGTTTCTAAGTATTCACTTGCTCTAGAGATTCCAACTATCCATCTTGTCATAATTTCTACCCTGGTAAACAGTCTTTAAAAATATTGCTTTAACTTGCACTACTATTAGCTTGCATGAGCGTATTTATTTTAGATACTTATGATGCTGAGTGCCTGACAAGTACTGGCCCTGCACCGCTTTGGGGAGAAGGCTGTCACTCGCTTCCAGGTAAGCAGGATCACGCCTGGGACATTTCCTAGCTGGCTCTACAACAGGATGACTCCCTGCCATTTCACTTGTTACAGAGAAGTTCTGTCTGGCTCCAGTATGGAGGCTAATACTACAAAATTATCCTGAAAATGCAGTCTTGCATAGTCATCGCATCACTTGACAGGTCAGTCACAAGACCTGCTAGTGCTCATTCCTGTTAATGCAGCAGAGATTGAAACGTGCCCAAAATTCTATACCAACATTTGCAAAATAGTTGCTTAAAGCAAACAAGACAGGAAATTTGTTGAAAATAGAGGTAATACACTATATTCTGAAAAATATTGAGGAAAAAAAAAGGAATATAATCTCTTGTTAAGATAACAAGAAAAATTAACTCCTCTCTAGCAAATTATATGCTGGTGTTCAATTTGGCACTAAGCAAGGCTGTGAAAGCACATAATATAATTAGTCTAACGCTGTGATTAGCCAGTAATTAGCACTGGCCTATCTTCCATTAGAATCCTAGCTTTTTGTAATAAACTTTTATCTTTACCTACATTCATTTGGTACAAAAGCTGAGACATGCACATCATTGCAAATAATTAGGGCATAGAATTCAGCTCAGTATGTTGTAATGGTGCACTACAGTCCAAAAACCAGAATAGAACTTCCTTTATAATATAAGGGCTAATTCACATTATCTATATGCTAATTTGTTTCAACACCATTTAATTAAAAAGCTAACTATAAGACACTACCATCAGTAGCAAAACTAGGGCTCCCTTATCCCATGGAACAAGGCCTTTTGTCCAGTCTGACAGACACTTCTCAAGAGATTTGGAACAGGGATGCTCCTGGAGATTTAGATGATCAGGCAAATTTGAGCCAGCCTGCAAAAATCAGCTGCAGATGCACCAGCACAGGGAAGCTGATTGCACTAGCGCAATTTTATCTCTGACACTGAGACATTGCCATGGGCAACAGTGCTGAAAAAACACTGGGGATGCCAGGGGGTGATGAGAGGAAAACTGGGACTAGAGCTGAATAATGAAGGCAATGTCTCCGGCAGCAAGGGGTGTTTGGTAGTGCTGTGATACACCAAGCTTCCCTCAAACTTCCTATTAAAATAAATGAATAGCAACAACTTTCAAATATAATCAATGAGCATTCATATTTTCATTGTACTCCTGAGGAAGTTGCTAAAGCAGCAGAGAAAAGAAACAGAAATCCCAGTTGCTTCTGGATCTTAAAGTGATACAAAGCACTGGAGGATGGAATAAAATCTGTCCCCTTCCCTGGTAGCAATTCCATTATCACTAAGAGAACCTCATATCGTAGTGGTGTAAATCTTCAGCTGCTACAGACTATTCTGGCTCCCTCAAATTCACATAGCAACTTCGCCACCTCAAATTTTTTAGTCACAGCAAAGTTTTGTGCTCAGTCTGTCCCTTTGGGTATCCCTGCTGTGACGTCCTTCCCAATGGTGTTTTCTGGTGGGTTCAAAACATGCTGGGTAGCTAAGAGCACATACTGTACTCTGACAGGCAGGCAAGCCCAATAATGCTTCCCACTGCTGCAACACTTTGCATTGGATTTTCCTAGCATTGCATAAACATGTTTGCTTGGCCAATCCAGCTCCCGACTCAAACATTCTGCCCTTATTCGGCTCTTCTTCCCTTCTCTTTTTCAGTATATGGGTCACAGATGCTCAAATCTTTGTGGCTCTAGCACCCACGTGACTTACTGTAAGCAATGAAACTTACGATGAAACCCTGGCAGCTTCTATTAATATACAAGGCAATAAGAATTCGTGACCCAGAAGAGTAGCTATCATTTGCTGGCAAACCCTTTAAAACAACTCATCCTCCTAACGTAGCCTTTCTCTAAGAATAGAGCAGTACTGAAAACAAGTTCTGTCAATTCGCTTTTCCAGTGCTGCTGGCCTGAGTTAGAGATGGAGAAGCACAGCCTCATTGTAGCCATCAGAGAGGATACCTCCCAGTGACAGAAGCAGCATGTGCAGGAAAAAACCTCATGTTAGAAATACTAGCAGTGACAGTAACAAGCTCAGCTAGCAAAGAACATTTTTGGCCCATGTGCTAGGAGCCATCCAACTACATATAACTATTGTAATATGACTGGAATTTATTTTTGAATAAATGTTTCAATATTTGACATTAGGAGTTTCCACTATGGTGCTGAAAAATAAAATCTCAATGCATTAAAAAAATGCTACTTTTGATGACAGTCTTTAATTTCCTTTCTGTCTATTTTGTGTTTATCTCCACAAACACCATGCACATGTTCATTCAGCCTTTGCTACATTTTTTCCCTGAAACACGTTTTTTGTTGCACAATAAAATGGCTGATAAGGGGGAGAAAAAATTACAGTGTTGCTCTAGAAGAATAAAACTTCCCCACAGCTCTCCCATGTAGAACCAAGCCACCTTAGTGAGTACAGGAAAAAATGTGCCCCTATCTAGAAAGAATACATTAATTATATCACTCTACCACTCATCCAAGAAAGATGTAGTTTCCACTACTTTGCTAATATGAGTGGACATAACCAAGTTGTGATCTTATGCATAAGGCTGTTTTTTTTTTTTATTATTATTTTATTTTTTTTGGAAATGACTAGTGGAAAAAGTGTAAGATTGCAATTACTTCATTAGGACAAAAAATGATGACAGTCCAGACAATTACATTGCCCTGAATGCAGCTTGAGCTGCTCCTACCCAAGTGGTTTCCAGGATTCTACCTGTTATTGGAGAAACCCAACCCCTTGTAATGACAGCCAATTAAGCACATGGTGAATGGCCTGTCTAGCCTGTCTGCACACAGAGCATCTTCATAATATGAGAAATGAGGCTCAGGTTAGAGGATCACCATTACCTGTGATCTCCATTAGGCTTTCGCTGACATTGCCAGGGAGGCTTTAACTCTTAGAATAAGGATCCTGAGCACCACATTGTTTAGTGTACCTTATTTCATTCTTTATCACTTTAGCTCAGCACTCTTATTCTTTCTACTACCTACATATTACCATTACTACCTACCATTACATATGTGTGTGTATATATATATTTGCATATGCTTGTGTGTGTATACATATATATATATATATACTTGACTGGGAAAATACTGAATAACCCCATAATATACCAATCATATGACTACCGATTATGGAGACACTTTTTCTGGGTTAACTTGAGATACCTAAGAGAGACGTTACCTGTTAGAGGGCAGATATTCTGTCCTTCCAAAATTGCAGGTTCTTTTCCAAGTCTTTTAGAGAACAATGTGGAATTAAAGCACCCCAAATTCCTTATCTCTTTCCTGGTTTCTGCTTATGTTTATGCTCATGGTCACCATCAGGAGGATCAGACTGAAAAGCTCTCATTCTCAGATTTCAGTAGTGGGAAGTGTTCTGCACTGTTCTGTTCCCTCTGCAAGGAGGTGGTGAGAAATTTCAGCAGCTCTCAGAAAACACATTTGCAAATTATGATCTGGCTCTAGTACAGCTCAGGCACAACAACATTTCTTGCTGTAGTCCATTTAGCATGACACTGCAAGCTGTAGGAAAACAGGCCTGGAATTTTCATTATCATCAGGACCCAGCTAAAAATATTTGGAACAGATCCTGAAATAATTACAGGAGTATGTGAATAATATGATTAACAGGAACAGGTTGATGAAGTGTTTCTTTCTTGCTCTCCTACGCAAGGAGACATGGAAAACCAACCAAAACACAATGGCATCAAATGCTTCAATCTCAGGGATCATTTGGAAATCTCCACTTTTGGTCACCAGTCATAGCCAGCACATTTTTGAATGCAGACCCTTGCCCTGTGCACTCACTGATGACACAGAAACTTTAGTGCACATGCAAATTAATTAATTAGTTGCAAATACTCAACACAAGCTTAACCACAGAAATCAGGACATACGACTGCCTGCAAGTTGATACAGTCATTGATTTATATCATTCTTAGACTTGGGACAGGGAGCTATTTATCAACAGGAACTTGTTCACCCATTCTGAGAGCCAAACCTCTTTGGACTCATATTGTGAAGTGTTCTTACTAACTCATGTTCTGAAAATTTGCATTGTGCTACATGTTGTGGAAAACAATTTGAAGACTCATCCCCTCATCCCAGTTACACTTTATACTTGCTTTGACTATGCTTACTAGAAGCAAAATTATGTCTGGCATATTGTGGCAAGGAATAGCTGAAATCCAGTTATCCTTTGGCAGCAACATATAGAGTTAAAAGGGCTTTGCATTTAGCTTTTGAGAATACCAGTCTTCGCAGTCAAAAGTCAGCCCTGAACTATTAGATGTTCAGATGCTATTCCAAATATACGAGCAGAGATAGCCAAGAAGTGGATGAAAAAAGGAAGGGGACAGCACAGCTGGATGTACAATACATAAAGCCAAATTTTTGTGGATTCCGTCTCTCTACTTAAAAATTCTATTTTGGACAGATGAGAACATAAAACAAAACAAACTGAAAACAGTCAAAATCTCCCAGTCCCATCAATATATAACTTACTTCAGAGCAACCAGGAAGGTTATTCTGCTGAATGATTCTTGAACCTCTCGCTTCTGAAGGACATTTTCTTTCCTTGATATTCAAATTTTAAATCAGCTGGCATTGGACATCTAGGTCATGTGTTCCCATGATTAGATAAATCTACAGAGAGGCTCCTGTCATGAATACTTATGGTAGCAAATGCAACACTGTTTTATGTCTTCCAACCTTTTCTACTATAAAAAAAAAAGAGAAAAACAAAACTAAGTAAGCATTCTTGTCATCACATTCAAATATGGAACATTAGCAGAAAATTAAAGAGTGAAAAATAGAGCTAAAAGCTGATTTAAGATTCAAATATGTACTAGCCAAGTTTTGCTTAGCTCCGGTTCAGATTCATAAACTATCAGTGGAATAGGAAGGAAGAGATGATGGAAGCCTGCACAGAGTTGGGTTCCGCAGCGATGACACTCAATTTGGCTTGCAAAAAGTCTCCTAGTGTCCAAGACAGCCCAGGGCAGTCACTGCTGCAGAGCCATGGAGAGTCACAGACTGACACAGCCGAACCCTGCCAGGTAGCCAGTGAAGGGCTCTTCTGGGCATCTCGTCAGAGGGTGACAGCTGCTATAATCCAGTGGGGTGAGGATAATTTATACCAGCTATGGATCTGGCTCATCATATTTAGCATTTTTGAAAGCATTTACAAAAGCTATCAAAGCATATGGCAGGCCACCTAAAAGGGCTTTTGCATTTTAAATGGTCTTTGCAGCAGGAAGCAATAATAGAACATTGAACTGTGATACGTTCACTGGTCAGTGAACGTTAACAATTAAAAGTATACTGTGAAGTTTTACTAATTTTTAAAAAATTTATCAGCTCACAACACATTCCATCACTTCAGGTCTAAATCCCCTGGCAAGAAATCAATGCAGCATGAGTCATGACCTTGAATACATCAATCTGTAATAAGGAACAGAAAAATTGTGGCAATACTTGATTAAAAAATGTCAATGCTATACTGCACTTCTAAAGCTAGGAGCTCTCTTACAGAATATAGCAATTAAAGAACAAGTGCCATTTCTTTGTCTGGCCTTGACTGTACACAAAATACACATTCCCACTTACGTTGCAGCCTGTGACCCTGTCCTGTTGAGACCCGTGTGCCAAGGTGCAGAGTGCATCCTGTGCATCATATATGAGACTGGTCCTGGCAGAGGCTTCTAAGAGAATGGAGAGGAACCGGCCACCTATTCAGATACCATGCGGAGAGCTGGGGAGCAGTCAGTCATTTGTGCTTTTCACTTGGACTTGAACAGCAGCAGGCTGAACGAGAAGGGTCAGGCTGGGTTCAGCTTGTTCTGGTCAACCACTTGTTGCGTGTCTTCATTCTGCACACAGGCTTAGGTATTAATAGCTACCTCTACCCCTTCTGAATTCTTAAGTTACCCCATGGCTACAGTAAATGCCAAGGAGGCCCTGCAAGGGCAGCCAAGTGCCACTCTCCAGCTGGCTGAAATACTTTTATTTTTAATAAATTAACTGGCTCCCTTCCACAAAGGTAGGGGAGGGTAGCCATTCAAATGCTCTCTGCCCTCAATCTTTTGTGTGTGTGTGTTCAGTTTTGGATGACTGTTCTGTGCAACTTGAGTTGCTCTGGCTTGCTGACAGCTATACAATACACGGCTAAATGGCCGTGGGCAGTGACGAAGGATGCCAAGGAACTAGATTTGTATTTCAGAGATGGAATTTTTAAGGCCAACTTTGTAAGCCTGTAACTGCAAACATTACTGGAAAAAAAGATGACCTTATTCCAGTAATACCAGGACAAGGCAGGAAAATGCTGCCTGAGAAAAGAACTGGAGGCTGAGAACTAAGTCTGAGAATCTGCAGCCACTCAGCTTGGCAGCCCTGTGAACATCCCTGGACCTCCGTCTCACGCTTTTCCCCTCCATCTGTTCACACTTACTTGACTAGTGCTACCTTTTCCAGGAAGTTCTGTGATTCTTAAATAATGGATCCTTTATTAGTAGAAAGTAACATCAATGATTTTATGACATTTATTTTTCCTTCTCTCCCAATTTTTGGCTACCACTGGTACAAATTACTTGAATAACATGTAGAGCTGTTAAAAAGAAGTCAGCTCGTTTGCTGCTGTTGTAACAATTGTGTATCAGTTATAAACATGCAAAGAGTATTTTATGAATTGTGACAGTGGAAGGTAATTTTCCACACTAAGCCTGAAATGAAAGGCAATGATGACTATAATGCGTTTCTCTAAATAAACATAAATCAGAGAAGCTGTTTCTGTGTTTGGCTTGACTGCTTCACAGTTTCAGTTTACTAATTCCTGTAGCAAAGATCTGTATTTATGTTTGGAATAAATTGACACAGGAGGCTCCGCTAGAGAGAGCTACTTCTCTCATACAAGTGTTACATGCATCAAAATGGATTTCTCAGTTCCTAGAGATTTTTTTTAGTTCCTTATTATTTAACACAAAGATTTGAACCCCTTTCCTAGTGGAAAAAAGGAAAATAAAACCAACTTAGATAAAAAGATTGGGACATCTTCCACCATATTTTGGAATTATTTATGAATTTGAGTTGAAACTCCTATTATTTGCTGTTGCCAAGATGAAAAGACATGCCAGGGGAGATATCCACAGACATTCACTTTCATTTCTCCCTTTCTTCTTATAGCAGTAGATTTTTTTTTTCTTTTTTTTTGCCTCAAAGACAGAAATTAATATCACACACATATAATAATGGAAACAAGAACTAGGATATGAACTGGAGACATTTTGGCCTCCAAACAATAACTTCTCTGGATGAACTAAATGCCTTCGACTCAGTCAATAGAACATTTCTATCTACAGAGGATAATCACACCCTCCAGCACAAATGATAACAGATGTAATGTTTGTGCTGGGATCAAAGACACCGGGAAGGTGGACCCATCAAATTACATTACTTCAATATACTGGCCTTTTTTTTTTGTTGAAAACAAAACAAACAAACAAACAAAAAACTTTCTACACATAATTGGAGCAGCTTGCTTATCTCTAAAAGCTAGAGCTAAGAAACGAGAAGTAGGATTAGTGTTGTATTATAGATATTTTATTATAGATATTCTGGTTTATACTACTCATTTCAACCATTAGATTCCTAACCCTATTCCCAGGAACTCACTATTGCATCAAATGCTGCCTGAAACATTATTGCTGTAATGGACCTAAATGTTAAGGCCAGTTTAGACTGAATCTGAATACTTTTTTTTTTTTTTTTTTTTTAAAGCAGCTTGAAGAGCTGAGGCCATAAGATGTGGCATCTGGGACGCTCTTGTAGCTACAGCTCTCTGGTGAGCTGGCATGTCTCTTCCTGCACTGTAGCAAGGTGATGCATCCTACTGCTGCTCCCGAGCCCAGCTGTAGTGTTTCCTCCTGGGAAGGATATTGTTTGATGCCATACTCACCTAGTCAAGTCTACTGCCTAATTCATTTTCAGGTCCAAGGTCTTCTATATTAGTATACATTGCAGGATAAAGATCTCATTTTCGTAACAAACAAAAAAGAAGGTGATAGTTTACTGGTCATGAAGAAAATCTCTATCAGAGATCTGTGCACAGATTCTAAGAAAAGGGGAAACTATACCCCCCAAGACTGCTCTTAGATTAGAAGCAGGCCAATAGCTACAGCACAAGCTGGACAGAAAATGACTGAATATTCAATTACAAAGTGTGCCCAAACACAAACCAATGCAAAACAATGCTTGTCTTCACCAATATTGTGACTATGCTGCACTGTGATATCAGCTTTCTCACAGGCTGACACACAAGAAAACCTCGAAGACCAAATCAATACGTGGCTCATCTGCTGACAGCTTTTCCCTAAGGTTTAGATCAATGCTAAAGATAAAACCAGTGCTTTAAGGGTGGGCAAAGCAACTGGTTGGGTATCACTGCAAACCTGGTGTTCGCCTTAACATATTAATGCACAGTTCTTTACCAAATAACAACACGTCATACCTCCTGCAAGGAGTACAGAAATGTAATTTCTATTAGGATGAAGGATAGTGCGTGTGAGGACAGATGTGGCAGGTTAAAGGAGGAGCTAGAGAAACACATATGGTATTGATCCCATACACTGTTTAAATAGTTCGACCATGTTAGCACTAACAGAAGCTACTTGCAATTGAACATTTTCAAAGTTCTGCATTGCCTTGATTTCACCTTAAGTTTCCAAATGTCATGAAGTATACGTGCCTTTGCATTAGCACTGCTGGAAGATTGAGAGTCAGGAAAATTAAATTGCTTGCTAAAGGCATCTCAGAAAGACAGGCCTCGCTATTGCTACCTCTCATCTCACACAGGATCCTCTCCTATCAATCTAAAATTGGCCAGCAGAAGTTAACAAAAATTATTAAACTGTGAGCTAAAAGGATTGAGAAGCCAGTGATGACCCAAGTCACTAGCTGTGGCAGACCCAAGGACTTTTTAGGCTGGCAGAGAATGCCAGGATCCAGGGCCTGCAGGAGAAGAAAATGAAGCTACAAGAGGATACAATAACAAAGACAGAGATGATTTGATGTCTAAGAGGGACAGAATTTGGCAAGGAAAAGACCAGCATCACTTTACTAAGAATAAAGCAAAACAGGCCTGCAGACAGCAGTAGGAAGCAAAGGCCTATTAGAAGAGACAGGACATCGAGGGGATGGGTCGAAGATGACAACAGAATGATACCAAAGGCAACAGGAGCTTGACTGAAAAAATCCATATTCCTTGTGAATAATAAACAGGAGAGGAGAACCTTGTAGGCATAAAAATATGGGACTGCACTATACGGATACTTAGCTCCCAGAGGAAAGAATAGTTTTAGTTTGTTTTGATATAAACATTCAAAATACTGGCAAACCTTAATAACAGAGGATATTTTTTCCGTCAGCTTAAAAAAGATTTAAAAAGATTCTTCTGATTAAAAAGGCCTCCCCATATTTAAATTAAAAAGTAGTAACAAAGATCTTAGGAAAACATATAATTGCTAGCAACTGTCCCATGAGGTATTCCAACGAAATGCAAGTATCTGTTTTGTATGTTAGAGGAAAGTACCTTTCAGGTGGGATATTCAGCCACAGCATTCCATGGATTCAGGAATCATGCCGCATTGCAACGCGCCACTCTCAGAGGGCAGACGGCCCTCAAAATACATGGATTTAAAACACACTACAGGGTTATACCAGCTTGAGCAGGATTTGAAGACCATGTGTTTTCCTCCAATATATTTTAATTCGTCTATTTTACCCTAAGATGTGCAGGCCCAAGTCTCATATGGGGCTATGCCTTATGTTCCTTTCAAAAACCACCAGTAAATCCTCCTTGTAAGTATCTATGAACAATACAATTGGTACCATCGGATTTTTATGAGAAGGACCTCATAAATCATCTCACTTAAAGGTTTAGATTAGATGCTATAGTCTCAGATAACTCTTCATGAACTCATGAGCTTGTAGACCCCCACTAGGAAATGACAGGTTTTCCATTCTATTTGTTACCAGGTGCAGAGGATGAGACAGGGAAGACCATTTAAAAACTTCTCATTTTTCATATGAAATGAAAAGTCAATAATTTTAATTGGAATTTTATTTTTAAAGTTCTCATTTATCTTCCTCTTCCCCTTTTTTCTATTTGCTCTGCTGAGCCTGTGAAATAAATCTACAGGCAGTGCTGAAATTGTATTGCCATAGCAAGTTTATTTCAGTGGAGTCCTTCTCATGTTTGCTTTTGACAGAACAGCATGCAGTTCATATAATTGCCTTTTTCTGTTCTCCCCCAGCTCAAGGGGATTTCTACTACTGGGAGTGCCCTTTTATCTGTTATTCTGAGATCTGATAACTGCTGCTGGAATTTAGTTATGTAGTTTTCAGTTTAGCTAGCAGTGCTTAGAATAAAGCTGCTGGCTTGGTTCTGATCTAAGTTACATTGTTGTAATTGAGGAGCAACTCCATTAGGGTCCATGAAGTTATACAAAGCATGAAATAGTTAAGTGAATCCAAGATCAGACCAGGTATTTTTTTCACCTTTGGAACATGAAATAAGTAATCTCTGAGCATGCGTAAACAAGCACAGTCAAAAGGCAATTCTAGTTCAAAACTTTTACACTTAATGTGATTCAGTGAAAAACCCATATTTTGATATTTCCGTGAGAATTTCCTGTATATTAATGTAAAGATACTGTGGCAATATAAAAAACTTTAGGGGAACAACTGCTAGCTGACACAACCTGAGCTTCTAGACTTAAAGGATATAAATAATGAGCTGCATTTTTGACTGGGCAAGAAGTTTTTAATATTCAAAATAGGTGAATAAACTGTGTAGTAAAGACAGCTTTTGAGTAGGATATGAAAAACTTTTCCTCATTCAAAGCAAAGCAGTTAGATAATATCAGAATATGAGTGCTTTGATATTTAAGTGAGAATGCTCTCTTTTCTCTTTAAAAATAACATTCCAGAATGAGTAGCAATTCATTTTCTATTAAAACATTTAATATTTTAAAAGGCAAAGCTTAAAATAAAATGCTTCAATGTAATCAAACCCTAAGCTAATCTTTCATCAGTGTTCTAAAGTGACACCAAAACTAAGCATTCTTTTCAGAAAAAAAAAAGGGGGGAAATTAGTAAATCCAACAATATGATACCAGTTCTATTTTTAAACAGACAGAATAAAAATTTTTCCTCATAAGCCTCTTCAGCATCATTTTTGATGCTGTGAATCTATTGGCCTACAATTTTCAACCTTGCCTTTTCCTCAGATAAAGGGAGGAGGAGGACACCTCAACTTTATTTATAAAAAGAACCCTTAAAAATGCAGTACTATTTACAGGATAGATATCAGAAAGAGGACAGATATCAAAAACTTCCACAAAATGTTAACTTGGTTTTTTTGCCAGCTGACTCCCAAACCATGCTACTGGGACAGAATTTTTATGGTGAAAATTATGTAGCTCCTTTGACATCCATGCCATTTTGTCAATTTATACCAATAGCAAATTCCATCCACAGTTTATTGCGTGCATTCCTTAAAACGAGAACTTCTGTATTTTTCTGGTTTAAAGCAAAAATTGTTTGAACTGTAGACACATGATAACCAGCCATACACCAGATTCTGCTCCAGCAAGATGTGTAAGGGGCAGCCTCACTGCATTTCATTCACTTAGAATGCATTTGTTGATCATAATAGATAATTGTGATGCCAGGATTACATCAGTTCTCCCAGTTTGGACAAGTACACTTCTTCTTTCATGGACTGAAATGTGTGAAATTCAATTGCTCTGGTGAAGTCTTAATTTTATACCAATTTACTTACAAACACTGAAAGGAAAATAAAATTTAAAATGTGCAAAAGATTAAAGAACTCTTGTGCTAATGAGAGCCATCTGCTTATTTCCTTTTTAGAGCATTTCAATAGGTGGAAATGAAAGACTTCAGACACTTTTTCATGTGTTGAGCCTCCGCAACAAAAAATAAAAACACAGACTCGTCATCTTCAGTCAGCAAACTTAACTGAGAGAGAGAAAAAAAAAAAATACCAACCTGGACTGCCAATTGCTTCAGGGCCAATTTTAACTGTGCCATTACTGTGCAGGTGACTCTGTCCCACAGGAGGATTTTTACCCATGTCAAGAATCCACTAATTTTGACTGTGTTCTCATGTCTGGATGGTCTCCCATTTGGGCACAAGCTGGTCTGTTCAAGATGCTCAGTATTTACAGGGTGGCCAGTCTCGACAGCACCGTCATGTTCTGTCTCGCCCTCAAGTCTTGTTGAGCAGTGGCAGGAGGCTACTCTGCTACTGGGGCATCACGCTAATGCCTCTTTGGGACTTCAGTGCCAGTGCAGGGGGTCAGTATCAGAAGGTCTAAAACTACCCCACAAGCAGCTTTCACATACAAACTCCACAGCACTTTTATTTAAAAAAAAAAAAAAAAAAAAAAAACACAAGCAGCACTCAGACACCCTCACATCCTAATATAAGACAAAACGCCAGGCAAAAACACTGTAACCAGTTAAACATCTGGACAACCAATATTCNTTGCAGCTGACATTCTAGCACAGGAACAAGGCTGCCCTCCAGAAGTGCTGCAGGTGCAGGCTCCAAGAACTGCCAGCTTTAAATGCAAAACCAAAAAAAAAAAAAAAAAAAAACACACACACAGAAAACAACCCACAAACTCCAGAGGGCTACAGTTATACCAACCCTTGTCTAAATGGAATGGTGAGAAAATTCTAAATACAAAGTCTGGCAGTGGTAGCAAAGTACACATCATTGGACCACTGCAGTTCCAATTCCTGGATTCATGCTTTACAGATAAGAAGGAAGGCTCTTCTAGAGCAAACCAATAAATTAACTAGCAATTCATCACTTCAAGCAATTTTTCCATGTCAACCATATCTTCAGCATCTATATAGACAGATTAGAATGCATTGCAGTAGATGAATGCTTAATATTCAGGCAAACATGCCCTGATCTGGCACATTCTACAAGACAGCAGAAGGACTCAGTTTTATCAGTCACCTTTTCTCAATATAGTCTAATGATTGGTGAAAAACAGGATGTGATGGTGACAGCCACTTGGAGAGACAGCACAAGCAGCACTCAGACACCCTCACATCCTAATATAAGACAAAACGCCAGGCAAAAACACTGTAACCAGTTAAACATCTGGACAACCAATATTCAGAGAAAAA
Source organism: Nothocercus julius (assembly GCA_013398735.1). Lineage (NCBI taxonomy): Eukaryota > Metazoa > Chordata > Aves > Tinamiformes > Tinamidae > Nothocercus > Nothocercus julius. The sequence continues at coordinate 721,545 of VZSV01000067.1, read as the reverse complement.
TGAAGACATACTGAAGTGGGATCACACATGAAAGAATATTTTCCACCCTTACAAAAATTTATACATAAAGTTTCAAAAAAAAAAAAAAAAAAAAAGCAAGACATATTCAATGAAGATTAAGGGTCTGTAAGAATCCTTACGTTTTATGATAATCTCTGCCTATACTTTGCCATATAATGAAAATTGCAGGTTTTAGGACTGCGATTTTATCTGACCGCATACGGAGTCAAACCTCATGTTTGTTATTCCTCTGATACTTGGAAAAAGTAACCAATAACCATACACAGATTTTGGCAATGGCCTGCTAGGTGAAATATGACTGAAAAGCAAACAAGGACAGAAGCCAGGTAAGTAAAATTACTCTAATCTTTGAAGTATGCTCATGATCAAATTTCCCCAAATACTTAATACCTGGGGTAACATTCCAGCTTGCGTTTTCCCTTCCTTTTATTCAACCCGGCATACATAGCTGCCTAATAAATTAACACAACCTTGATTTGACAAGCTTTTCCCCAGCCACACTGCAATGTCAAGTACCAGAGCCACTGCCTTCAGCACAGCCCTGACCATTTGTCATTTTCCTATAATTAATTACAGCTCTCTCAATGAAGACTGCTACAGAAAGCAATAAGACTATTACACATCTTTCACTGCTCATTGTCTACGGGAATTTCACTCTTTTCATTTGTTCTCTTAAGGGAGCACTGTCCAATGTTTCAGATACAAAATTAATTTTATCATTATTAGGAATCCAATACCTAATTACTTACAAAACTCTGAAATGTTTGCTTCTTCATATTTTGCTAATACTTGACATAGTAAAGAATGCAAAATACTGGCCTTAGCATGGGCAGTACTTACCAAGGTTGCGCTGGATCAGTGCTTACCTGAGTCAATGCTGGAATTTACAGCTTGCAGAAAATGCTTGTATTTCAAAACTTGCTTCTCTCCTGAATCAGGATGGTTTTTCTCTGTGTGGATTTCCCAGGTAAGAGACACCTA